>JAOEHI010000018.1:8048402-8096748 GCA_025447815.1 Percopsis transmontana | reverse complement strand
ATTTTTTTTTGCTAAAAATTGGTCAAAAATATAAACACACAACCCCCTCTTACCCCCCACTTCCCCCCCCCCCCCCCCCCCAAAAAAAAAAAAAAATAATACATCAACCCCCTCATCTAACCACCCGTTAGAGACGCACACCACAAAGCCATGCATACACTCACTACCAAATCTCTCAAAATGCCTCAACCCCGCACACACACAATCTGACACCCCCCCATTCTGAAATCCCGGATCCAGCTGAAGTGGGAGGGTAGGAAAACCTCCTCTCTTCAGCCTCGGCCAGTAATGAACAAATTCACTGCACATTACTGTGGACTTGATCTCTAGCAAAATAGTGCTGGAACAAACAATTTGGTTTGTCAACACCTTTCTCTGGACTCCTCCATCAATGTCAGGGGTCCAAATTTAAACGGCAAAGTGCATTTGACTGCAGGACCCTGGCCTGATTAGACTTCCCAGCTGGGTGAATTGTTCTAGACAGGACAGCGGCTCTGATTGCTAACCCGGCTTGAAAATAGTCTTCGCTGCCCCGGGATTAGCATGAATATTTTGATATAGATCGATAAGCAATCTCCACTCCATAAGAAATGCCAGCAGCCTTCATTTGGCTGATCAAAGGCACATCAGCTAGCGGGCGACAGCTGGCTATTGTTTTTCAGCTGGGCTCTGTTGAGGGGTGAGTCCAGAGAAGGGATCCACAACCACAGCCCCACTCCTCCTGCAACCTAATCGTGGAAACAATCACTGCTTCACAGGATCCCATCTCCCAGGGATGGACTGACTCAAATGAGAGAGGCCGAGGCCCTGACCGCAGGGGGACAGAGCTCATTACCGCGGTGGGCTCACACCGCCCGGCAGCTGGCTGTCGCTGACCCGGAAGTAAAGGCTGGGTCAGCTTTCTATCTATTTACCTTTCCTATTGCTAAACGCATTTCATTGGATTTGACACTAGAGTAAGCAAGGGGTCGAGGTTGACCACATTGCGGTAGAATGCTAACAAAGGTGTTTTAATTAAGGATTTCTGTCAAATCTGACATAAATATATAAGCCTTCATTGGCAGCTCATAAACAGATGAAATGTTGAGGGGGGAAATAAATACAAATCCTAAACACTATCTATCTTAACTAACATGCAGGTCTAGGCCAGCCTAATGTATTAATGCCAGTGTTTCTCATATCCATAAACTGCAGGGGTGGACTGGCCACAACCTCACCAACACTACCCAGACCCCATAAAAGCATTTAGCAGTTAACTAGCATGGAGTGAGACCACACGCCACCCTGGCGAGAGCCTCCCACACGGGACCAATATAGGCGGCTGGAAAAACCAATAGCGGGAATGGTGCAGCGATTGTAAATTGTAACTTTAATTCATTAGGAAGTGTCACTTTATTCCGGAGCAGCCTGAGCAGGCCGATTAAAAAGTGGTAATCAGGATTAATTAGGAGAATATATATACGTGAGGATTAGCAGGCCTATCGCAGCATAGCCCAGCCCCTGTTCTTACCATACATATTTTTCTCTATTCCTCTCTTTTTGTCTAACCTGCATGCTGGCAGGTTCACCTATCGCTCTGCCTCACTCCCTGTTTCTCTCTCTCATCATATGTGACACATACCCCCCACCCCCCACTGGAGGCGGTGTTTCTAAACTAGTCTGGCAGCACCCCCAGGCATGCCTTCGGTGCTTCACTAGGCATGGATTTGGCATGATTCACATTTTAAAAAGAAATAAAGAAAGTGATGGTGAAGGGCCAGTCCCATTTACTGCACACTCCCTGCAAAGATGGAGAATTGTTTCTTTGAAAAATAAGTATAACTTTCCTTTCTCAGCCTGCAGAAAATGAGAGGAAAAGATATCAGTATCTACTATAACTTCTGATATTGATGCATGCATTTTCAGTTGGTTGCATGTTGTTTTCTATCTATTGCTAAGACTTAATATTTAATCAGATCTTAATCTTACTAGGGCTAACTAGGCGAATAATAATAACAGTAATTCAATAATTTGTTCAAAACCATGCTTGACTGGGAAACAGCTCCCATACCAACGTATAAATTCTTGATAAGTCACTTCGGTCTGGCAAACACTGGATGTCTTCACAAACGGCAGCAAGGCATCAAAAGGTTGGCTTTATCATTGAAATTGTCGCAGATGTTTGATTTCTCAGTGTTGTTATATCAACACGTTTCGGTTAATATAACCTTGAAAAACTGCAGGTCAAGTACGAGGATGGGCTGTTTTGCTGCACTGATGTTAGTAGATGACGCATGCTCTGCTCTCTGGCAACTGACCAAACAGATCTTTCATCCTGTTCGTCTTCTGAGTTCGGTCGGGACGGCCCTCAGAAAGAGATTCATCAACAGGACTTTATTTTTCTTTTGCTTTAATGAGAAAATAATATAGGTGGAGGCAGGCTTGGGTGTTTTTGTAAGCATGAGATATGATTACATTTTAGCGTTTTTTTTCCCAGGTTCCTTCTTATGAAGATGAAATATAGACAAGGCCAAAACATACATAAAAACCTTCTAGTGGAGCCCTATAGACGGGCACTCTGGTTATCAGACCACACAAGGTGGCCAACCACAGCCGTAACAAAAACAGAGAGAAAAATAACAATGTTTAAACACACGGCAGAGCTGTCTGTATATCCTGCAAGTGTAACATTTGGTAAGTGAGATAGTATAAATAGCATAAATCAATTTTCACACTTTATGGATGAGTCTAGTCCAACAGGACCGGTCAGCCGGCGCGTTAAGCACATCAGGAAGTGGCTAGCAGAGGCATTCAACAGGGATGCATTATACTGTAAGTAGTTTAGATATTTCCTCCTCATCCAATACTTACAAACACAGTTTACTCTGCTGTGCAAAGTAATGATTTTTGTGGATCTGGAAACAGGTTTGGGCGAAGCGGAGGACTTAAATAATAGCAGGAGAGTTATCGAACCTGTTCGCAGAAGATCAAATGGGGCTTTCATTAGTTTAGTACAGCGCCAGCTCTCATTGATGACTTGTCAAGACAGTCTTCTCTTCAATACGCAGCGAGAGGCTCTAAAAATCATCCTTTTGCTGAGCTCTCTCGGCTGTAAATTCCACCCGGCTCAATACTGCCTCACTCCTCCCCGTCCCCTAAACCTCCATTATTTTTTACCATGGATTAACCCCATGCTGCTGATCAAAAGGAAGCTTCGCTGTGTATCTACTCAGGGCCTCCATTAGCCACTCATAATGAAATCTTCAACTTATTATTATGGAAAAATCCATTGTTTGTCCACAGGTGCCATATTTAGTGGGAGAGCGTGATCTTCCGGAGGATTAAGAAATTGCTTTAGGGGGCTACACTGCTCTTCAGAGGAAAGGAGAGGGGGGTTGTGGAAGTAGGAAGGGGTGAGATTGCCTCGCAAAATCAAGAGCCTTATGCACCTTCAGTGGGGCGAGACTGTTTTCAATTAAGACTGAAGACATGAGCGGCACAATATCGCATTGTCACGCAGTAAACAGAGCTCCGCTTCCCACAAAAATAGGATTGCATCACCCTTTAGCGGCTAGGGACCATGTAAGTGTCCTAGTTTTGTTACAGTTTAATACTATACAATGTATATCAAGCTTGAGAAACACACCTATGATATTTAGACAGCGTTCCCAGGACTTGACCTGCGCATGACTACAATCTGTACTGATTCACACTGCATTAGCCTGTCCTCGCGTTTGAAGTGTACTTACAGTAAATATGATACATACACCAGGGCTAAAAGCTTCACATAAAACTGTCTTCAAAGAGCATATTAACCCATCTTTGTTTACATGAGGCGAGTCAGAGAAAAAGACAATTTGGCACAACGGTCGTAAAGCACAGCGCTCCCCAGCTCACTGGCATGCATACACACACACACACACACACACTGACACAACGCAGACACGGGGCTAAATCACTGGGGACAGGAGCATTTAAAGAGGAGTGTCACATTTCTAAGTAATAAATAGCTGAGATTGATTTGACCTCCCAGCCGGGCCTGGCAGTTTACTTATACACAACTTAAAGAAAAATGGATGCTCTCGGGGGATCTATTGAGAGGGAATGTGATAGCAAGTTGTGGGTTTACGGGCATGGCGATCCACCGGCATCAATATGGCACTGATATCAACCAGCTTACTCCTTCGCAGGCTCCTCAAGCGAGACTGGGGGACCAGAGAGAGAAGTCCCAAACATATCCAGCTGTTATCTTGGCTGTGGCCTCAGAGGTGGGCAGGGGAGAGGGGAGGAAGGTCAAAGGGTTTCTGTTACTTTAGAGCAAACAGATCTGCGCTCTGCATTATTCACTAACAGTTGCCCACTCTCCTCATATTCCAAATGTAGCCTGTTTACCACCACTTGCTTTAGAGGACACCACTGCTGTCTAAAACAAGACAATGTGTCATCCAGTTTCACAGCCTGACTTAATGAAAATTAAGCGAAAGAAAGGTCTGTGGACAGCGAATGCTTCAATGAACGGTTACGATCCGCAGTCAGAGGCACGGTCTGCCCCGAGGACGGGAAACAAGAGTAAGAGACCGGCAGGTGTAGGGTAAGATTGCAAATTTGAGCACATCACCAGAAGCCACATGGCTTTTTCCACCTCTAAAGCACAGTCATGGAACCTTAAACAGGGGGGCGGTGTCTCTCAGAGCATTTACAGTGACAGAGGGGGAGGAAATTGGCTCAGACGCAGGACAAAAATGTATGCAAGTCTGGCACCCAGCTGCAGCACAGAGCCATGGAGACCCAGCATGTACTGTAGTCTATGGCCCCTATAAAACATGTACGGATAAATGCACAGTGATTTAAGATCATCGTATCTTGTAGGCATCACACTATACAAAGGGACCACAGTCCATTCTCAGGATAAAGGTACTGCTGGATATGACAAATCCATCCTGCTCACAGTGAGCAGAAATAAACAGAAGCCGCTCCGAGAAACAACATGTGTTGCCCATAAAACCCACATCCTATTTGGAGTAATTCTTTTGCAGCAGCCACATGAATTATCATTGACGCAACATGCAGTGACAACACCTTCAAAATATGTCAACCACACCAAATAGAAGCTACCAATTCAATGTCTCCGGTTTCCATTAGATGCGTTGCTAGAGCAGGACCAGATAACTGGAGCATAATTATGAACAATAGATTAAATGAAATTATTCTATTAAATCTAGATTTAAAAATGTCTATCTTTTATGGAACATTTGAAACCTTAGCAACTCTGCCAAAGCAGATGACTAGATACTGAAAGTATTTAATGAATAATAATGGTTTTGATTTTAGGCGCACACAAAGCAAAGTCAAAATAACTGACCACTGAGACCAACCATTACTCTTTTTGGTAAAACCTTCAAGACTGTCTTGTGTTTAGATGTAAACATCTTCTATAGGTCATATACTGCTGAGCCCCACTGGCTAAACGCCTACATGTGTCGGTGTCACAAACAGGAAGTTGGGAGGGGGGGTTTAAGCAAAGACATAACCTCATTAGCAAGAAAATAGGTAACTTTCTTGCATTTTAAAAGCAGATTACACACTGTTGATGCTGCAGGAAGCGTTGATTTACTGTACTGTGAAAACACGGTTCTGCCTACTATTGACTCTCTGGCCATGCGGAGTAAAGGGAAGCAGGCCAGTGATGAACGATGGCAGCACAGTCAATGAAAAATCAACTGCGAAGCACAAAGCTCTTAATGCTCAGCCATATTGGCTGCTGACGGGAGCAAATAACATCAGCATAGCACTTATAGGGGCCAATCATACATTTCCACCAGCAACTACACAGGTTGCAGAGTGCAATAAATTATTTCCCCTGATTAAACAGTAAATTCTGCATGCCTATCAGGCGGCCATTAAGTGGGGGGCTGCTTTCAAAAACATCATTAATCAAATGAGAGATATGGTGCGAAATATCAGTCATCGATTGTAACTGCTTATGACAGTTTACACAGCTTTATATCTGCAAGGAGTGCTCGCTGATCTATCAATTACCAGCGGCCCTGCAGCATGCTAATTGTGCATTTTCCCCTCTAATGCATTTCCACTGTTATCTTATAGGCTAATGAAACCAAACAAATCAATAAATATAAATTATACATGCAAAGATGTACTGCTGCGAACATAAAGCCTCTAATTAATTGCACTTGATTAATTTATATACTTTAATTATCTCTCCAAGCTGCAGATGGCATAAATATCTGGACAATCTGCTTATTGCTATGTCAGTCATAAAACGGCAGACGCAGTGAAACAATTAGGCCTGGCTAGCTTTGTCACTGGAAAATACACAGTTGCTGACATAAAAAAAGCCTTGCCTCTAAATAATTTAAGAGCAGCAAATTGCCAGGCGAGGCAGGGCTCAGGACTTTTCTTGTTCTTTTCAGATGGTTTGTTATGGTGAGTAGTATGTCCATTGTACATGCACACACAAAACTCATATTTTTTCATGCTTTTCTTAAATCAGCAACCCATTACAAGGTGGTTAGACTCTGTATTAGTCTTGTTTTGGTGCTCGTTTGTGTGTTTATGGCTGTTCCCTGTTATGTGTTTGTATTATAGCACATTTTTACCACTGTACGTTTTTATTGTACGTTTCACACATGCAGATGTGGGAGTATACAGTACATGCACGAAGACACAGACAGACACACACACACACACATTTCTACTTATAACTCTACCTGAGCGATCCACAATGTTTTCTTTTTAGTTTTTATATAATTATGTAATAATTGTGGAGTATGAATGGCATTCTGTATTCACTGCACACATATGAAAGAAAAATGTGTAAACTGTATATGAAAATACAATATTATTACAAATTTGTGTGAATGTTCTTACTATGGCCCCTTCAGTTTTAATATATAATTTAAAATGTTATATTTTTTTTCTATTTTTAATAATATAGGTTTTGTATGTCATATATACAGTATACTGTGTATGCATGAAAGGGCAAGAAATTACACAAAACACACCAAAAAAAATTTTTTATTAGGGAATATGCCATAAATCAACTAATCAAATTTTATGAGTGGTGGATATAGCAATTATTAAAATGTTAACCCCTACAAGATTAAGGCAATCTAAAATAGAAAAGTACATTTTTAATTCAAAAATTTAAATAATTGTATAATTATTTGCACTGTACCTTCATCTAAATTTTTAAATAAAATGTATTTTGTTGAAATGTAGCCCAATGTGAGTTGAAAGTTGGATAAGTAGAAGGTGTAATGGCCAGATACCTTGATTTCTTTCTAAAGGTATCGAGGGAAGGATAGTTCCGGGGTTTATGTCTTGATGCTGCTAATGAGGGTGTTTTTAGCATAATTACCCCAACAGGGTGCTTGGCAGAATAATTACGAGAAAGACATTACAGCGAACATTAGTGTGTCCAGGTACTGTAAATATGTCGGGATACAAGGTGAGAAGTACTCCCCTTTTCTCTGAACTCCGATCTTTCTAAACAAGCAGCTATTTCCCCTACTGGAGAAATTACAGCATCAATTCAGTGTTCAGTGCCACAATTGTAGGTGCTCAGATAAAGTGTTGCCTGCCTTCAGAGTGTAGCGATGAACTGGTTGGAATGTGTTCTGTCCAGTTGTTGGCTTCTAATGCCATAGTCAACTGGGAGTCCCAAAAATCAGAAGTTTACACTGTAGTTGTCACTGAAACTGGAGCAAATCAGCTGCCCATCATTGAACAGACTTTATGAAGTCTATGAAGCAAATACCTGGCAGGGTATGTGTAGCATATTTGTGTAGGCGACTGCAGACATATAGTTTAGACCACATAAATATCTCAATGTCTATAAAAACACCTGGATATTTTGGCCCCAACATCAAACATTGCCTGTGTACTCTATTTACCCTCACACATGTTTCATGTGGCCAGACGTAACCCTCCCCCTAATTACTGAATGTGTGCCATCTTTACACTGGTACACAGTTCTTATGAACACTGTTTCTAGATACTAGACTAGTTCGCAAAGTGGGTCAGTATGATATTACATTTTTATATTAGTAGTATCGTTTGCTTCTTCCCAATCAAGGCCACGGTTATTTATATATTTTAACATTATGTTATTAAAAACAGTACTTGTGTGAAGTGTGAACTAATTCTTTCAGCATCTTGGTTCAAAATTCAACAACAACGGCAGGACTTGATGAATGCTTAAATATAGCCGAAGCCAGCCGGTCCTCAGGTACTGTAGGATGTGACATACTTTCCAGTAGTGAGGTCCTACAACGCAAAATGCAGGGTTTATTGGGTAATATATAGTAAAATGGAAATAACAGAACACACAGGCCACACAGCTAGTACAGAGAAGTTTTAAAATTACAAAAGGATGCACGGTATGCAAACACACACATTGTATTGTACTGGTATGTAATTACTAATATGGTAGATTTTATTCTAGGAAGTGAGAAGTTGAGGAATTGCTACAGAAATCATTGGAATATAATTCCAAGGATCTATTGGAAAGGCAAATTGACCATAAACACCTCCAAACTGTGGTTCACCACTCCTCAGTCTAACACAGAGAATCTAAACACACTGGAGAAAAATACATAACAATACTGTATTGGTCTACAGTAGTAATGGAACATAAAGTTATGATTGTATATAGTTATTTATTAGAATAAGCCCTTTTAGATGCATCATGCTTTCAAGGGGGTCCTATACAACATAGAAAAAACAACACTCTTTAACAAAACACAGTTACAAAAGACAATCCAACAAAAACACACTACAAGAAGGCTTACAATATTTTATATATTTTAACATATCTTCACAGTGATGGATCATAGGATGCACATGGTTATGAAAACACGAGTAGTTAGGTTTTAAATAAAGATGTACAGTAATTACTAACCATGTTTGTGTGTTGACCTTATTTTAAAATGACACTAATTCTTTTAATCATTAATAAAAGTAGTAAAATGATGCTATCTCGTTACAGTGCCAAACCAGAGGTAGCATTCACTTTCCTTGATCAGATAAACTAGAAAATTAAAATAAATAAAATAAATAGAATCGCTGTGATAATTGTTCAATACCATTTAATTGTATTTTAGTAATCAATTTTATTTATAACCAAATGTTTTGCTACATTGCAAAAAATTCAAATGTTTTCCATAAAGGCGAGTCAGTCTGTACACCAGGCTATCCTTGTTCCTAGCCCGGCATGCTTAACTGTTTCAGCCGTCAATACATTTCTACATGAATGTTCTCTCCACAATTTCGTGTGGGCAGTTTGTTGGTGGCTATATTGAATTTGACGGCAACAGTTTACACTTTACTAAAGATACCGCGCATCTGCCCAAATAGCATTTGGCAGATTAAAAAAATGCACAAATTCTTGGTCATCGTTAATCTTCTTTCACTTCAGCGCCAGGGTGTTTAATCATCCCGATATGATATAGTCACTTTTAAACAATAATGATCACGGAAGAGGCTTCATTTGGGATGAGGTGATCAATCTGAGGCTCATTCAGCTTTAATTCATGTAGACGCACACCTACTCATTACAAAGATGCAATTTCCAGCCAGTCAGAGCAGATTAATGGGGACACATATCTCCCAGTGTTTCTTTGCACAGTGCCATGCCTCCAGAAGGATAGATGGCTTTCATACAGACTCAGCTAGTCCACCAGCTCATTTGTTAGAAAGACAAGCTTATGACAAACTAGTTTTCTGACAGCTTATTCAAAGTGCAATCCAAAAGTTCCACATTGGTTTATTTAAACAGTCTGTCTGAAATTCCACTTGTGGTTGAAACCAGCGTTTTTGAAACCACAAAAATGTTGTTTTGGTTTGAAACTCCCTCCTTCACCTCATTGTTAAGTGGCTTACTGTACATCTTCACCTCTCTTCTTAAGGCCACGTAAACTGGGGAGGAAACACGAGGTTCTGGGGGACACTAGCATGCAATCAAGGATTGTACCTTTATGTTTTGTGAGGCAGTATTTTTGCCTCAGGGTTAAAGTGTAAAATAAAAGTCTTAAATTCACATTCAGAAGATATAGAGAAAATAAGATAAAATAATCAAGCATATCTGAATGTCAGTCAACATGAAATAATAAAAAAATTTCCATGTAGGATAATTGCTATAGTGTAACCCCTTATAGATTGTACATATCTAAGAAATAAATTAAATAAGCCCGACAATATACCTTTATGTTTTCAAAGATGGTTACATTGTCACAAAACATCTAAAAATAAACATTCAATCATCAGTGTGCAGAATTCCGACTACAAACATCAAGTAAACGCAGTGTTAGTTGTGTGAGATTCACCCCCACCCCCGAACACCCCCCGTCATCTGTTAAACCCCAGCAGCCTGAAACCATGCCACCGTGTGTATGAACATTCACATATGTGTGTAAGGGCAAAAGTGTTCATGTGTGTTTGTGTGTGTGAGTAAAAGTGAGAAAGCCCAAGTGTGTATTTGTCAAATAGAAACAAGCACAGTGTGTGTGGAGAGACGGATAGTGTGTGTGTGTGTGTTTGTGTTTGTGTGTGTGTTTGTGTGTGTGTGTGTGTGTGTGTGTGCTCGTCTTCCCTGCCCAGCAGTGTGTACACTCTTTGCAGTCTGGTGGCTGCCTGGTGGCTCAGGAGCAGCCCAGGACAGACACACTTCAGCCTGATTAGGACTTACTGAATCCCTGGGTGCAGTTCACATACCGACGGGCTGAAATCACATCTGCTGCACTGATCCCAGAACAAAGCAAAGGCCTCACGCGCTGGCTTGCCCTCGCCTCTGGCCGGGTGGGACACTCGCCCAGCGATGTAGACTTACAGTACATACAGCCTGTCACTGGGCTCACACTCAACTGGAGGGCCTCCTCTGCTGGTGTCAAATATATACGTTCGAAATTATATATTATGTTGTGCGTGAGCTCTATTCTCATGACCAGAGATATTTTAAACCCTCATGTTTTGGGCAGAATTAGGGTTATGTCTCCAATCATCACAAAATCCCTCGTGGTTAAGAGAAACTTTAAGGAGAAGAAATACTGCCATTGTCTCAGGATGCAATTCCGAAGGCGTATGAATGGATAAAGTACATAGATAAAAGTAAGTGATATTAGAAACGACATATTTTTCCCAAAAATTGTCTTAACCAAAGCCAAAGCCAAATTTGAATAGTTTGGTTAAATATAAAGCTCAAAGAGACAGGGATTTCAAATGTTTACGTAGGACGTGAGAGGCAGAGGAGAGAAGGAGGGACAGAGAGCGGGAGAGAGAGGGGGAGAGGGAGAGGGAGAGAGAGAGAGAAAGAGAGAGAGAGAGAAGGAGAGAGAGAGACAGAAGGCACAAGTAGACACTAAGAGGCGATGCAGGGTGCACTGATGGGAGAAAGTAGCCAGTCTCTGGCGGGCTGGAGAAAATCTATAAGCTGCATTTTAATAGACACCAGTAATTTTCCCGGTGAGGATTTCTCTCTTGTCAGCTGGGGCTCGTGCCGCGGCTGACAGGGGGATTATGACATGAGGAGAAGCCGTCCTGAAGAGCTCCAGGTGGCGGCTCGCTGCCCGTTGATTCGGTCTGGTACCAGGATCCCTCCTCGCACGGCACACACTCGCGGCGAGGCAGCGGCCGTAAAGACGTGCGCGTTTAGTGCGACAATTATGATAATTGCTGGGGAGTGCTCATCTGGGGGAATACGCAAATCTGATTAAGGAGCCTTCTGCATGATCAAATATTAATCTGATGTGTCTTCGCCCTGACCTGGCTGGGAACATAAGCGGCTCTTATGGTCTTATGCATTAACAGATTTACACAGGCTCAACTGATAGCACCTAACAATATTGGACATGCAAGTCAGAACACAGAGAGCTCCCAGGACTGGAATCCACTTAGATTACAACTGAATAAAAATAGCCATAGATGATAATAGGGTTAAGCTTTATGACATCTCAGGTACTTACATTTAGAAATGCCACTAATAAGGTAAAATTCCGAGAACCACCTGTTGGATTAGATTGTGTGCATCTAATTAGTATAAACCCTCAGTATGCTTGTATAGTATGCAGCTATTCACACACAAACACTGCCCACTACCAATTATCTACTAAATTATACTTTATTCTCTATTACTCTATTATGAACTCTCTCCATATGAATAAAACATTATTTTCCAGTGAACTTCATTGTGACTTCATCATGACACAAAATTACATGGCGAGTTGTGTTTAAAATAAAGATTTATGGTTAACTAAACTTCTAAAATACATCTGCTAATATTTACATTTCATGTGCAGAATGTGAAAGGTTAAATCATACATTCACTTATATGTACACGATTACACTACATAAATAACATTATTTGATTATTATATTATATTTGATAATATTATTTGATATTATAATTATTGCTGTATGTTATATTTGTATTAGTTTCATCCTTTTTTCCAAAACGTATAAGCAATATTAGAAAGTGGATGTAGTTTCGAAAATACTTTACTAAAAATACTCCAAACTTTCGGAAATTGGAGACGGGGGTGGTGAAATTAGAAGAAATGCTATTATAATGGCTCATTTATTTTTATCACATGCTCATAGCAAAGTAGTTAGTTGACAACTTAAGACATTAGAGAGAAATCAAACCCAAATCACATAATGCAAATCTCATCTATTAATATTTAATTTATGTAAATTCTGTTTACTTTTTCTTGCTCATATGTACTGCTATTATTTAGGATTGTTTTTGAAACAAACTTACATACTTATAATTTAAAAGGTGTTGTTCTTATGTGTTCTTCTATGAAAAGTTTGCCATTAAAGAACACAGCTTGTGCCAATGACATTTCTCTAAAAAATATGGAGTCAGGAAAAAAAGACAATAAAAAACACTATTGTAAAAGGGAATAACAGATTAGATTAATTGTGAATACAGTGGAGTAAATAGTTAAAACAGGAACTGGTAGTTTAGATGAGATTAGGATTATATTAAATCAACACAAATGCCAAGCAGTATTTAACAACACAAAACATCTTGCAAAAATCATTGGATTATGAATGTGGATTATAACTTCAACCCCTGTTGCTGAGAGACAGACTGGGGGGGGCCTCAAGACCTAATCTATTTACATCACATGCAGTATTTAACTCACTATGATTTATAAATAAGGATTATACTAGGGTCAAATAATAATTCTAAACATATTGTTTGTTCTGTTGGACATCAGTCTAACAGATGTCCCTGGCCTGCTTAATCAAAAACATATATTTTAATATTGTGCTATGTAATATATGCTGAGTAATAAGCAAGGCATGATGCAAACTACGAAACTCACATCAATAATGCACATGTATCCACAGTCTGCATATTAGATAAAAGGTAATCTTTCAGAACTCAAAATAAACCTTGTAAAAACAAAATGTTTAACTTTTTAAAATGTAATGATTTCTGGTAACATCCAATTTAACCTATAAACCTATATTATTTACAATGTACTGACTGTTAAAATGCAAAATTGAATTGAATTTAGCATTTTATGCATCCAAAATAACAATGAATTCTGGGAAATGTGGGGTTTTAGAACGCTTAGGTCAGTTTATGAATGGTTGAATAGAATATGATATTTTATTGGTTCTGCAAAATTATATTACAAGATGTGTCCAAACATATAGAAAACTGCTATAAATAATCAGAGCGCAAATCTGTGAAATCAAGCGACGGCTGTTTGTTAGAATTATCCCTTCTGCCTAATATGAGATTAACCCAGATGCTTTGCATAGGAATAAACAGTAAGTCACAGCTACTGTAGTTAAATTAGTAAAGCTTGACAGGCATTAGGACCAAAATATGGTAGTAGTTAAAGAACGTGTGTAAATATTCACATTTAAAAGGTTGCAACACTGACAAACAACAATTTAAAGCGTATACAAATTGATAATAACGGACATATTTAGAGCTATCTACATAAGGTTTTCTAAAATATTTTATATTTTATAAAGCAAAACATGCTTTTATGAAAAAAAAAAATTTCTAGCATTATACAAACATTCAATTCAGTCCAACAACATCACACCAACACCTTCTGAGAAGTTCCCTACGACAAAGATGGACTTCCAAATCCACTTGGTACAGTACACTGACTGGATTAGATGTGAGTGTGAGGAGTGTTGGCCAGCGGGTATCTGCCCTGTGTACCAACTCTCTGCCTTGCCTCAGCAGGACTGGCCAATTGTAGCACAACACTGGCCAAAGCACAAGATGATACAACAGGATAATACAATTCTCTAAATTAGTGAAAACACATGTTGAAAAGTCCAAACTCTTGATAGCTAAACTATTATTAGCTTATTTCCGTACAGTATCTTAAACCTCTGTGCTGCCCTGAGATGTATAAATATATTCTAGTTATAGTTTCTAAATATGAACTATTAAATATGAATAAATAACACTTCACAACCCTGGCCTGTGCCCTACACTCTCTCCTCAAAGTGAACCATGTTATAGAAAATGATAATTAGAAATACCCTCTGCCTGTGACTTCCTGCATTCCTTAGCACTCTCCCCTAAAAAGCAAAACAGTGACATGATGTCGAAGAGTGAGATCACATATTTGTCCAGGAACACAGAATGTTATTCTTCTCCTCTGGCCAGAGCGGGACCTTACTACTCTCAGCCTACGGTCAATCCGCTGCCGAACCTAAACACTGAAACAGTAGAGTAGGTGGGGTATTTTCACGGCACGCTACGTTGCCGCCTGAAGCAAGGCACTCAACAGGAGGAGAGAGTAGCCCCAGCTCATCTGCCCTTCACCTCAGGCACATTGAATCCTTGCATTGCCTTAGTGTTGTGTTGCGCTGCACGACACGTGTTGAAAATGCATGTTAACAAAACCAAATGTTGTGAAACTGACAAATTATGTCAATATTGAATATAAAGTTTATAAAAATATGACAAAAAATGAATTTGCATTTGTTTTATTATTGGCTAATTACTATTTTGACGGTTTTCCCTCCAAAAGCTAGGTGGAAATGTGACTGTTATGTGACTGAATGTCTTATCTATTCAACACTGAGACCTGCCTGCCCTCCACTATGCGGGGAGCCCCCCCACCGCCAATGTCAAAGCTGGGAGTGACGGGGATGCTCTGAACTGCACATGACAAACAGAAGGCTACCTCTGCGCTATGCTTCCTATTCTGTCCCAATTGGATTATTGGACTCCCCCCCCACAGTTCCCAAAGATTTAATATGCCACTGGAATTTGATATATGACTTAATTTAGATGGAAACCTCATGACATGTGGCTTGTGACCTGTGGAAACAGACACATTAACTGTTTGTGTGCGTATTAATGCTGTTGGACGAGGAGGTTCAGGAAACATAATGTACCCTATAATATGCAACATTTAAATGGTTTTTCTACTATCATATTTATCATTAAATTAGAACAATTAATAATGGCTAAAATTAAAATGCAAACATTAACCCTTTTTGAGTTGTTGAAGTTATTGATATATATATGAAAGATTCAACAAAGATATATCCCATAATTGACACTTTTTCAAGCCGTTATGGTTGTAAAGCAGGGTTAATAAAAAAGTTTTTTGACTCGCTAAATATAATCATGAAACCTTATGCACTGATTCATTTGAAAATGGTGTCAAAATGTGATTGAATGACATTTTTTGGTAGGCCTTAGGATGTTTTTACTTTATGTTTTGCATAAAATTATGAAATGTAGGTTTAATCAAAGTCTCTTCAGTGTCATCATGATATATATATATATAAATAACACTATGTTAACCAATTGAGCAACCACTTAAATTAAGACACACTTGGAATTTCAAATGTTTATTTTTAAATAAGAATAATTTGTAGATCATCATTACAACAGTATAAGGTCATGACTACATACATTTAACAATAACAATTGGTTAACAATTGGTTTAGTTTAAAACTGTAAACTGTAAACTGTATAAAAAAAAGATTATTATCACTTTACCAAGTAATAATAAACTGGCCTAAAATCAGTCCTGCTAAACTTTATTGTAAGATGACAAATTAGTATAAGAAATGATATTGCACATATTTTACACATACACATTGTACATACAGTACATCTCATAATCACCTAAGAATTTTGGTGACTCCGACCTATAGAGCATGTATGCTGTAGGTTAGATTAAGCAGTATGTGCTTAAGACTATCTCCACATCACTGTGCACTGACCCCATCTTCATGTTTGTTGGTAATGTGACTAAGTAACAGAAAGTAAGACAAATTTAAGGATAAACTCCACAGACTGCTTCAATAGAACAAAAAGCAGAGTCTGGTACAACGCATTAAAAAAACAATAATAGCAATGAGAAAATGCAGTAAACTTTCTTAAGGGCCTTTGTGGAAGGATTATTGAGCCTGGTTATCAGCAGCATCTAGGTGAGCTGTTATTAGTGGTTGTGTTTTATTTCCAGTTTAGTGGCCAGGCAGTGGGCAGGTGCACGCGGCCCAGTGTGGGGTATCAGGTAACTGCCTGCCGAGGCCCCTCTCATTTGTCATGGTGAATGAGGGGTCTGCCTGACTGCACTCTCTCATTCCATTTCCTCCCAGGCTGCGAGGAGGCCCTGCCACCCACCGCACACTGGCGTTTCTTCCACCCGCTCTCCATTCACATCAAGTGTGAGCAATAATGCTCTCTCACATTCCTGCTTTCAATGGCTTACACGCACAAGACCCACACACACACGCTTCCCTAAGCAGCCTTATGGTTTACTGCACCCCTCGTGAAGTAAAAAGCACATCATCCTTTTACTACAGTATCTGTTATACACATTTGCTAAAAAAGTTTAGATTTATTTAAACAGTGTGTAACAGAATTTTTGATTAGCATACATTTTCCAACAACGATAAAATTAATAATAATAATAATAATAATGAGAGATTATTAATAATTATTATTTAAAATAATGTTCTCAGAGCATTACCTAATTTACAAGTGTAACCCACCCGACCC
Organism: Percopsis transmontana; assembly: GCA_025447815.1. NCBI lineage: Eukaryota > Metazoa > Chordata > Actinopteri > Percopsiformes > Percopsidae > Percopsis > Percopsis transmontana. The sequence goes on along the minus strand of JAOEHI010000018.1, from coordinate 8,079,749 downwards.
TGCATGCCAGCCAGATGTCCATAAGCTTAATGATTAAACCTCTCCTCATGAAATCCTCCAGCCCCCTCCTCGCGCTCACTCTACGTCCACTTAGAGGGGGAAAAAAAATGTCATTGCTGCTACTTACATCCATAACGCCCCCATCTCCGCTCATGCTAGCCGCTACGTTCCGCCACAGAAAGCCAGAACACCCGTGCCGCAACTGTAACAGGCAAATGGAACAGAAAACATTGTCTGTTCGTAGTCAAAGGGGGGGTGGGGGGTAGCTGGAGCAAAAGTAGCGGTAATTGCAGAACACCCCTAGCTCAACCAATAAAGAACCTTTTCTTTTTTTCTCCTTTTTCCTCCAAAAAGAAAACCAGGAAATCTTCACTTATTTCAACAAACATTTCCCTTAACTCAGGAACTAAGCCGGACCCCCCCCCCCTGCCCCCGACCCCTCTCCTTCCCGCCCCCCGCCACCACCACCACCTTAAAAATGTGTTGTGTGTCTGTTAAGAGCTAGGGAGCATATGTGTTGTCCACTGGAGAGGCATTGTTAAGAGACTCCAGCACCATCTGCTGGTGGAATGGTTGCTGACAGTGCTACTGATGAGACTTTAATGGAGAGGGGAAGGGGGTTACAATTAATAACTAGTTCATCCACACCATAAAAGCTTTTAACCCATGGTTCTCTATAGGTGCATTGGGTAAAATATTGCACTTCATGGCAAATGTCACATCTCTGAGTACAGTGAGAGCCCTTGAACAACGAACATTCAAATTCCCTAATTTGTGGAGGTCAGGGTTCGAGGAGGCCTCTTCCTCATGTCACAATGATAATTCTGAGTGGAGCAGCAGAGAACTACATACCCAGCTGGCAACAAGTACGAGGCACATAAACAATCTTTTTGGTTTGCTCTCATTTCCTGGTGAGGATCCTGTGAGCAGCTAATAACGAGTTAATCAGCCTGATTGCACATCCATCACTGTGATCCATTCCTTTTTTTAACCCAACAGGGGAAGTGTGTTTTACTTGGGAAATGAAATATTTGGTGACCTGGTGCTGGACACAGAGCTCACAGCTGAGTAAACAGCAGGTAACCGAGGTACCGTATCTTCTCGTCATCACAGCCCTGTTAAACCATCACTTTGTCACCTTGGAGAACATGTTATAGTAAAAAATGACAACAGGATTTTCCCCTTTTCTCTCGGTATGACAAATTGCTAAGTGATTTTCCTCATTCTGTGTCAATTAATAAAGTGGGCAATTAAGATTAAATGGAATGTCAGGTGTAGAACCGGACTAATTATGCTATTAGTGGCCAATTGAGTCGCTGTACAACGTGCCTTCAAAATACAGCTGTGTACCCACTTCTACATTTTGCCACAACTGAGCAAAATTATCCATCATCAATTTTCAATATTCATCCTATTTGACATTTTCACAGTTTAATTATCTAACTGACACTTATTTCGAGTACAAAAGTGCAACAGTGGAATGAGCTCAATTCTTATCATTACAATCAGACTGGAAATAAGAAGCCCAGTTTTTGATATATGGCTGGCTATATGTAATATATTCAATAAATGACCTCAATAAATGAAATAAATAAAGTTACCAAGCGGGATGTGAACATGATTTCTTTGATAGTGACATCGTCTCTAAGGCCTGTAAGCCAATAGAAGCAGCTAGACTTTGATTCAGGCCTGAAGAAACTAATCCTTCTCCTCCCCTACAGGTGGACTTTGCTGCTTCGCCACAGAGTTGGCTGTAATACTACTGGTGTGATCATTAAAGAGGAGCTATTTGGGATACTGGTATGGTAAGCCTCTTAGTGCTCAGAGAGCTGAAGAGATTCTACTGTAGACTGCAGTAAAAACCCTTGACTCACATACCACAGCCAGGGAACGAGGGGTTCTATCAGAGGTCTTATTTGCTGGCTTTGAGAATTATTATGTTATTTATATATATATATTAGGGCTGTGCTAAAAAATCAATACAGCAATATATCGCAAAATGTATTTTTTTGCGATATACTACATAGATTTCCATCTTAAAAATCGATTCTTTAAAAAAAAAAAAGATTCTCTTTTTAAACGGTGTGTGAACTACAACTACTAGATGTCGCAGTATGGCTAGTTGCCTAGAATTGACAGCCCCCATTTCTGGTAGAGTGAAATTTGGATGCAACATGACGGACGCAGCTGACAAAATTACAGCAGCTCCTTAAATATATAAAGCCGATGTGTGGTATTTCAGCTCTCTTTTTACATTTTCAGTGAACTATGTGGAATATCGCAATATATCGCAATATGTATTGTACCTCAATGTATCGTGATATAATCGTATCGTGACCCTTGTATCGTGATATGTATCGTATTGTGAATACCCAGCCCTAATATATATATATATATATATATATATATATATATACACACAGCATATACACACACACATACACATTATGTAAAATTTCATCAATGCTATATATAGTTTACAAATTTCTTTCCCAGGGGCGGCACCAGAGATTTTCTTGTGCTGGTGCTATGGGGTTGCTTGACTTTTTAATGAGGGTGCTCTGAAATTTTGGATTTCCCATTAATGTGCAAGTCACCACAGTTTAATTTCTCTCGAAAGCACACATATTCACTTTAGGCTTAATTTTTGACTGCATGATATTATATAATGATGATATGACGCACATATTGAGAGTGTTGCTTCATTTTTTTTCATTTAGAGGCAAGATTGGTCTGCGTGTTTGTGTGTGAGATTAGCTTTACTATATGTACCGTTAATTTGTGTATTGGGCACCGGTTCTGAGTGCATACGACACATTTTTTGTTACTTGAAGCTCATTCCGGAATGGTGGAATGAGCTTCCTGCAGCAGTCAGAATCACTACCGATCTTCCACTTGGGACTGTCCTTTGCTTTAAAAAAAAAATTTAAATCCTCTTTCTCCTCTCCTTTATACACTTTGATCAGTTCTTAGAATTTTAAGCAATTTTCCGGTATTTAGGCTGCTAACAATTAATGACTGTTTTGAGGATTGAATGATAATTTTTTAGTAATGTACTGAAAAAATGCACAAATGAAGTAACCATTATGTCCTTATTCTAGGAGAATGTAGTTTGCTTGCAGTAACTGGTGGTTAACCAGCTCAACTGTTGACAAATATACTGATTGTAAGTAGCTTTGGATAAAAGTGTTTGCTAAATGCTGTAAATGTAAATATAAATGTGCTTGTGGTAACACTGAAGGCCCAGTGTGGAGGCTCACGGTTCACCACTGGGTTCTATACAGTTAACTTCAAAGACTGATATGACAAGAACAGAGGGCAGGAGAGATGACAATTAAGTGAATCAATATCATGGAGAGGATATCACATTTAATGTAATTGCATTATTCACACTGTCGAGTATATTGTGGTTTCATTTCCCCTCAATAACAAACTAACAGAAGAGGATCACATCACCTCTGAGATTTTAACTGATCCTTAAATGAAAACTATGTTAGGGTTACCTACCTCATCTGGACAGCGAATTTATGAGGCTTTAAGTAGATGTGGTTTCAGAGGGTTTGAAACAATCAGACCTGTGCTGCAATACAGGAAGACAGGTGGCAGTATACAGATCCACAGAGCTCCAGCAAACCAAAGTCTTATCAGACTGGGTTTCAGTTTTAAGAAAGTTTTAAGAAGTGTGAGTACACAAACACATTTAAATATGTTTCTCCTCTCTATATTTCCTTCTTCTTGCTTGAACGATAATAATCGTGACGAATTTCATACAACATCTGCCCAGTCAACTTCTGAATAGAAAACTTTCAGATCCATGTGGTACGATACTGTTGTGTTCCGCCTAAATATGTGTTGGGTTACATAAGTATTCCGCTTTGTCACTGTCCAATAACACATGCAAAAAATAAGAACATAAGCGTTAGAAGCTAATAATTTAGAAGCTAATAATTATTTCAGATTCCGCATTTGGGGGGGCCACAAGGGGGTCCAAGCTTGATGACACAGGGGCACTGCCCTCCCCCCTGGCCCCAGAACCACCACTGGTGTGTGTGTGTGTGCGCGCGCGCGTATGGTAAGACAACAGAAATGTTTTCTAGCCATATGTTCACAGTCTTGCTAAACATACTGTACCTAAATCATTTATGCACATTAATAAGGTGTGGCTTACACCTGCATATTGCATAGAATAGAGGTGTTAAACACTTGAAATGTCTTAATTTACACATAGAGCACCAGCTTTTAATTATTTTGGTTAGAGTGAGAAACTCTCCTTAAGAAGAAACTACATGATTCTCAGTACAGCTAGCATCTTCATCCTCTGTGTTTTGTAAGAAGTTAAGGATTGATGAAGATAGATTAGTTGGGTCTAATCAAGGTCTATTGAAGCCTTAGCCCACCTCTCAACCCTTCTCAAATGACCAGTCAGCACTAATGCACCAATATCGTGTCTATAAGTGTGAATTGATCTATATCACTGGAAAGCATCCCGAGGACGTTGAGAGAGCACCATTGGAACCCAATACCAATTATATATATGTTTGTTTCTGGGGAAATGGCCACTCAGGACATTGGATCAATGTGCACATCAAAAGGTCACAGCAGTCTGTCAGACAGGTTCAATCCACTAACTTTATTGTGGCACAATATAGATGGCATGAAATGTCTGCATGCCAACAGGAGACACCCCTGCCTCAAAGCAAATATATAACCATAATATTAGAGGTATGCAGCATTAAAACAAGCCTTTGCTGCGTGCCCTGGCAGAGCTGGACTTGAATGGGCTTTGCTAATGTGCGGTAGCTTTGGTCTCACCCCCACGCCTCTGAAAAGCCTCCCCAGAGGAAAGCAGGTCATCGATATTCATATGCAAATCTAATTAGAGACCATATTAATTACCTTGGCCTGAATACCTTTGCTGAAGTCAACTCCCAGCAAGCTTGCACAAAGATTATCCTTCTGCAAGCATGTCTTATAGATTCAGCTTTTTTACTTTTACTGCCTTCGTCTCTCAGGACCTTTTGAATCCATATTAATTTCCTCTCTTGGCAGTTATGTGAGCTTGGTATGAACTGCGCTATTTCACTTTTAATCTGTCAGTAATTTAGTAATGTGTAAACTAATTATGCACCAATATTCATGTAATTGGTTCTGAAAGCTGTAAAAAAAAATCTATGTGTTTGTGCAGAGAATGCATTCAATTACATTGAGTTATTATAAACATGTGTCAAGTGCTGATTATGTTATGAAGCTAAAAAGTAGAAGCTAGCGGCGCTAGCGGGATCCTTCACTACTGACTGTAGGCTACACTCTAAACTCAGCTCACAATGATTAAATAATCCTTTCTATAGGGGATTTTATAAAATGTGTAAATTGTTTATAGTACTATTAAACAATAAATATAGGTAACCTAGAGGTGTACAATACAGTGTGTACTAATTATACACATTGCCTTTCTTATTATGCTAATAAGAATAGCAACTCTGCTATGCTGAAAAGTCCTGTAAAAATACCCAGAGGTCAAATTATCTTTTAGATGATTACAGTTGTAGTTGGGAATAGCCTTCCACTGACATAAATTAAACTTACTGGTTTGCTGAGAATGCCACATGATAGAATAGGACTAACCAATGGCCTAATGTAAAAAATAAATGAGTTCACTAGCCCTCTCTGGCAGCAATTACTGCTGTCAAGCTTTATGATTGATAGCCTTTGTTTACAGTGTTTAAAAAAGGAGACAGATTTCAAAACATCACAATGTTGCATATATAAATAATGGGGCTGAAACCGAATGCTAATCCAGAGTAAAGTGTTGCAGTTGCCCCAAAAGGTTTGCTAATCAAACAACAATAACAGTTTCCATCTTTACCATGAAATTATGTCCGTTCTATATACTGACTCATACATCTTAACCTGACAGGTCCCAGCCAGCTGTGACGAATACGGTCGTAAATACCATACTTAAGTCCAACTGTACTCATCAAGGGAGCGGTTTGAACTTCCCTCTTCTGAGAATGATTAAATAAAATAAAAATCAACGCTCTTTTAATTACTACCAATACACACTGAGAAACACATGATCTCCAAACTGAAGGAAGATTTTCGTAGGAAAAATTTAATTTAGCATGAAAACAAAATTTAAATTAAAAAAACAGGTTTAAATTGAAAATCAGCATAGTTTGAGCCACGCCCATTTAAAGAAGCAGGTCAAAGGTTGTGCCATCTAGTGTGCAAAAACTATGAAACAATAACTATAATTGGATATACAGCATAATAATACAGAATAAAACCCATAAGCAACCATAAACCAGCCGAAGGGCAGTCTGTATGTCTGTCTACAGCTCCAGGGCGGTCTGTCTGTCTACAGGAGAAGGGCTGTCTGTCTGTCTACAGGAGCAGGGCAGTGTAGGCGACACCAGAGTCAATCAGTCGATGGGGCTTGTATTCCAAAGAGGAGGCATTAAACGAGACTCACCATATTGTGAACAAGAAGCACATCTTGGCTCCAGCAATGGATTTTTGTAGCATTATAGCTGGCGCGTAGCTGTCTGCCACCCCCCCCCCCTCCCCAAAAATCGTATCAACCCATCTCTCTCTCTCTCTTTTGATTCTTCTGCTTGTATTTCCTTACTCTCTTCATCAGTATCTCAAATAGCTCTTTAAGTTTTTAGCTGCCAAACACAGTGCTTATGTGACTTTTCATCAATTACTGTATGAACGTCTTTCCCTCCTTGTTCAACTTCTGCTCAATTCAGAGAAAGCACTTCTACTGGGCATTTTATGGAAACTCATACCCAAACAACAATTTTTAGCCAAAGACATATGGGTAATACACCATGCAGCATCTGTTTGATGAATGGTTACAATGCATTAGTATTCACTAGGAGAGGACAATGACTATTTTCTGATCCTGGCAGCCAATAGTACCCAATAAAAGGGGGTAATTGGTGTTTTTTTTCTGATGCTGGTTGTCAGTGAAGCTTCTCTCAGGTCCTGCTGGGTAGCAAAGCTCCTGGCTAGCCAGGGCTAACTGAGAAACATCCTCTCACTGCCAAATCACTGCTAAACCCCTCTCCTGTTTAACAAATTGCCTCTACCAAGGATCCCTGGTCTGGGGAAGGCTTGATCAAGCTTTGAAGCACACGGGTCAGTGTAGGGCCAGCATCTCAAGTCCCTGAGGATGGACAGAACAGATTTTCTCTAGTGAGAGAAGAGACAGTAGGGCAGCATGCTTTTCAGTTCCAGCATGCTTCTGGTTTGCTTCTAACGCAAACTGGACCATTCGTCCTGTTTTCACAACATATAACAAAAGAAGTTAGAAGGTGAAAGTGGTTGCAGGTTAAAATCTAAATCATCCAAATACTATTACCTCCAACATCCCTTCGAAGTGCTCTTCATCGAGGAACATATATACTGTACACATAATTCCAAGAAAAATACTCACCGTTAATGCATGACCGAGATACTGAGTGCTATTCAGCAGTCAGATGTACATTATAACTATCCCAACCAGAGGTTGGCCGTCAGGGCCAGCAAGGCCTTCTCTGCTGGCCTAGAGATTGTCAGAATCAGAAAATCATATTTTTATAACTTAATATGTATTTCATTAATGCTATATGTATAAATTAGTGGTTTAATCTAATCAGATTTTCCACCTGTGCTGTCTCCGGGTGAATAATCTACCTGGAGACCTCCAGAATTTTGAGTAATTCCCCTTTGCTGTTGAAGCAAATGGGGACGATATTGTTGTCATACTTTTTAACCAATCAGATTTAAAGTTTGCCATTTTGCGCGTATTCTTTGACCCGCCTAGGCCTTTTAGCTGCCCTACCCGGCTACGTCATTTTATGTGTGGCATTTGTCATTGTTTTTCACATGGCGTGATCGGAAAGCCAGTTATCTACTGTAACTGAAGTAAAACTAGCTAGCAAGGACTGCAGAATGCATTTTTTTTTCAAGTAGCGATCATAATTCGGTGAGTCTGATTTAATTATGTGTATGGTGCTATTGAATAATGTTATTCAATTTGTGAAAGCACCTTTTCACCTTTTTTTTGACTGCATAATATTATTATGTATTACGCTCATATCAAACACTGTGCGCACATCCAACTTTGTGTAACATATATTAGTTTTGGTACCGTACACAGATCAGGCAAATAGATAAGGTTGTTGCATATGCACTACGTGTGCGCGTGTGTGTATATGTGGCTGGTCAGCTTTACTATATGTACTATTAATTTGTGCATTGCGCACCGGTTTTGAGCGTGTATTGCAACTTTTGTGATACTTTTGGTTCCACTGAAGGCCCAGTGTCGAGGGTCACGGTTCGCCACTAATCCTAACTAATCTTTTGATAACACAATAATAATATTTGATGACAACACCTTGCCTGTCCAAGATATTATACGCTTTCATCAATGAGCTACGCTTGAATAACTACATTTAGTTGTTTTTTCTTAGTTGTGCAGTTGTCCGTAGGGGCTTTAATAAATCTGGATCTATTGTAAACCCTTTCTTTAAGTTCAAGGTTGGAAGCCCCTCCCACCAGAGTGTTTTCATATGTCACAATGGTACATCTGCTGTGACCACCCGTGGAACATGGCCTGCAGGCTAGGATCCCCTCAGACACTTCCTCTCTCAGGTTGCTGGGCAAAGCGCTCGGCTCCTGGCTGAATGATTCACTTACGACAAAGCTGGTCAAGCAGGGAGCAATTCACAAGAGCTAAGGTCGCAGACGGATGATGAGGCTAATTAATCTTGCTTTGCACTTTGCTTGTAAATTATTTGCTTCTGCAAATTATGCCCCCTCGCCCTCCTGAACCCAAAACACCCACCTCAACACTCTCCCTCCAGTTAGCATCCATGTGTAGTAGCCATGGTCCAAAAATGTGTATATAAGGGAGGCAGAAATCTGAAAAAATACACATGTCCGCGACTACTGTTTATGACACAATGAGTGAGCACAGGTGTGCGGCCGCGCCTTCACTTCACACCAGCCTGACCTGGCAACCTCCTGCTATCAGGCAACGCAGAGAAGCTCTCGTCCTCGCACCGCATCCATTACAGCAGGAAGTTAGGGAGAACACGAGGAGGGGGGATCATTAAGTGACTCATTAATTCTACATAATCACTCTTTCTGACACATTTCTGACACTTCCTCTCCATGTGTTCGGTTCCGTTACCAAGCAAATGTGGGCCAGCAGAAAGCCTCGGGAAGGGAAGGGTGGGGGATAAGGAAGCATCAGGGAAACAAGACAGACGGAGAGGAAAAAGAAATCTAGTGGAGTGAAACGTGGCCTGAGGACCCTAGGGCTCAAGCAGAGATAGGTTTACCCTTACGTGCTATGCTGGAGGAGCCATGGTCATTGATCGAGGCTGCAGCGCCATGGAAGGTGCCATTAAGGATGGAGCAATAGAACTGTACTGGTATTGATTGATGGAGCTGGTCCTGTTAATATTATTTATGGTGGGCTCCCCGGCAGAGTAAGCCCCCCATAATAAGTGGTAATTGATGGCAAAGGAGTCTGAGGTTCCCCCGCCGCACCTCCCCACTCGCGCTGACCCCAGCCCCATGAAAGTCAGATGGATTGCCTTTAACACAGTTATGATTGATATTATCAGATGACATAACCTGCTACAGAGGCCACGTGGGTCTCCTCAAGTGGGTGCATTGATTTTTGATTAGGACGCCACTCAACACATCTCAGAAAGGCTAGGGAAAGTATATCCTGCACTCCAGGAGGCCCTGGGAGATGTCTGAAGGGATATATTCCTATAATCTTTGCTGACTTGATGTGATAAAAACAAACAGCAAATGCTACAGTTCTCATGATATGTAAAGCAAAAGGATTTTGACCCTGACAAGAATATCAATAAAGTGGATTTCATTTAGTTCCATGAGTCAATCCTTGCTGGGTTTACTCACTGTGACAGCCACCGTGGCATTATAAGCGTTTAAGTATCAGTTAAATTTAACTACGTGACCTGAAGTTTTGAGTTGTTTAGGCTTCTGACCCATGAAATTCACTGAAATACTATTGCCCAGCTTGCATTACAATTTATCGGAGTATCAGAGTATCAACCGCCCGCTTCTCTACCTCACCAAACACAGGGTCTGTATGTGGATAGCAGACCACCATGTTGACAACTTGCCAGTATCACCTAGTTTCCTTTTGCTTTTATCTGGATGAAACATGGCCTGTGGATTTGACCTGCTAGTCAAAACATTCTTTGTGTGACCATAAAGGCTATTCATTGTAGAACAGAAGTTATCAGAACGCAGTAAGACCAAACTCAGCTCAGTTTGTTTTTGACTATTTCAGTTATTAGATATAACTAAATTTCATTTATAATGTCTGTTCTTATCTATACATGTTCTTTAGGGGGATAGTAACTATTAATATGTCCTTAGCTAGAGACATACAAAGACTTTCTAAAGCTGTAAATGGCTGTAAATGGAGTTCTTCAGAGGCCCCCTTGACTCACTGCGTTACTGCGGACAGATGGACTGCATCCAGCAGATCTCAATGTGAGCCTGTGAGTCAGAATCAGAAAGACGAAGTTAAAATGTGAATGAAAAGAAAAAAAAAACGTATCAGCGTTTTCCTTAGGGCTTGCCACAGTTTGTACACGCACAGGGTGTTAAGGTGAGGTTTTTTGGAGGATTGCATGACGCGGGCTGTGATTAATGTCTCTTCATGCCTTTTTTGACAGGCCTGGCATAATGGCTCCTTATTTTAGAAATAACTAATTATCATTTCAAATTTGCCACTGCCATAATTATTTTATTCCTTGGAGGTGTCACATCTAGTCTGCTCGACAGCTGGTTGATAGGTGGAAAAAGGTTGAGGATGGCAAAGAACTGCAAGCTAGTTAGGTGCCTTGAGAGACTTTTGGTCAGTTAATTATGGTAATTGCATACAAACAGTAGGAAGTTACTGTGTGACGTGACCCCTGGCTGACCAGGTGCATGGGGAACAAGGCTAGAGTTATGCAGCTACCCAATACAGTATACTGTATATACCTGAACCTTCGGGCTTCAGGATGAACAGGTCTGCTTATTCATAAGCAGTATATTCCACAATCTGAAGCAGCATTTGCAGAGGGAGGGAGTTCACAGTTCAAATGTTTTCTTGAAACAGAAAATAAACAAATCATATATTTCTGGTTTGAAACACTTCACAACGCAAATGTGAATATCACAAACCAGGTGAAACCCAATGACAAAATCAGAAAAGGGCCAGGCAGGTAATTCAGAAACAGGTAGTCACGGGTCGACGGTATCAAATCACAGGCTTGAGGTCAGAACCTTTTCAATGACGCACACCTGCACACTCTCTAGACTATTCCATTATGTGTTCTCCGAATGCTGGGAAGGAGTCTTGCGTAGCCTAGACCAGTCCTACCAAGTAAGCATCCTTGACATGGAGAAACACCCAGCGCGTCTCATGTCAAATTGTGAATTTGTCCGTGACATTTGTCTGTAAAGGAAGTTACAAAGTTACATAACAAATAGTTTATCATGTGCATTCCCAATTATTGCATACCGTATGTGGGCAATCTTCCAGATGTAGCTGAATTGATCTATGTAATGATCTCCAACCCCTTTAGTGCTTTCAGCCCCCCCCCCCCCCACTACTGCATATCTGTAACCCCCCAGCCCCTGGCGCTCTAACCCCCTGCCTGTTTATCCCATCCTCACCCTCATCAGCACAGACAGAGCTGTGAATATGAATGTTATGAGCTCTAGGTTCAAATCGTAATGGTTCACAAATCAGCCACTATGGATTTTCTGCTAGCGGGATCAATAGCTGCTGGAAGGGGGTCATGATTTCCAGCTTTCAGATATACTCCCCCTCCTAACTCATACCACCCAGTTCAACCTGCTGCTGGTGAGTGGGATCAGACAGAAGAAAATAATTAAAAAGAGGAAATGACTAGTAATTAGCAGCAGAGCTATTTTGTAACTTCCAACTCCTCCATGAGAATATAGATTGGTGCTGAGAAACTAATCCAAGTGAGTTGTAGCCTAACCAGTAGTAGAGGGCATTTGTTGTGTGTTTTTGACATGCGTCACAAAATGGTGCTAAACTAAAGCTATTCAATATACTAGTTCAATATTCAAAGTCAATATGTGAGCTGAAATGTATCCAAAATACAGTATATTTTAGGCATCAATTTAATTGAGGACTTCTGAAAAGTACAACTAGGCAGTCCCGTCCCCATTACTACTGCAAATATCGCTGCCATGATAACCGCAACTACAATTCTCACAACCATATAACTAAATAAATAAATGCATCTACCACAGTGAACTGCCTGCACAGCCTCCCCAGCAGGGAGTGGGTGTTGGGGTCTTAGCCGCACCCAGCAGAACTACAGTAGGAGTTGTCTACACAGTGGCTAAACTGCAAGAGAAACACAGCAGTGTTCACTACAGGACAGCTAAACATGATTAATGACCTCCAATTAGGGCCTGGGTGGCAGGTTCCAAAGGCTTGGACTGCCCACACCGTCCCCTCGAACGATAATATCTGTGAGCATGCCTGGACAGCTCAACTCCCCCACATCAACAACATACGCAACTGTCCTTGCTGGGACAAGATGGCCCACTGTCCTGACTGGAGAAGGCCCAGCGAGACTCCCAACGACTCGTCACAGCTAGAGATGCCAGCTGGCTTCCACAGGTTATGTTCCTAAAATCATCTTGTCAGATTATTTCATTCATAGGTCTCTTTAGGGTTATGAGACACACCTGTGGTGAAAAGTATTTGGAAGAGAAAATAAACACTCTTGATAAAAGGTCTTCTTATTGGCTTATTCAGTCATGTTTGACCTCAGGAATTACCTTTCCTGGGTTATTATATATATCACCACTTTATCTTCCTTGGACCACTTTTGATAGTACTGACCACTGCAGCCCGGGAACACCCCACAAGAGCTGCAGTTTTAGAGATGCGTTGACCCAGTCGTCAAGCCATCACAATTTGGGCCTTGTCAAAATCGCTCAAATCCTTATGCTACGCATCCTAAAGGCGTGTTTCCACTGAAACACGCGTCAGTTTGAACACTCGATTATTTGTTTTTACTCGCGCGAATAAGCCCTTCTCTACCGGAAAGAGGAGGGGCTTCCAGGGAAATAGCTTATCTTTCCGCGATTTGTTAAGAACCATGGCTGACAACAACTAGCGCTGATAGGCTTTCGCGACACTGCGTCAAGCGAATTACTCGCGCTAGTTGAAAAAATTTAACTCAAGTGAGTCTCGCGGCGCGAATAATGCGCCGCGAATTTCGCTTGTTCGCGTCATTCGCGCCACGTCATTCCCGCCATTCGCGCCGCCCGGTTCGAATTTGCGTCTATTCGCGTCTTTGCATTGACTTTGCATGTAATCTACTTGCGCGAACAATTCGCTTCGCGTTCAGTGGAAACACGCCTTAACACATCAACTTTGAGGACAAAATGTTCACTTGCTGCCTATTATATCCCACCCACTGACAGGTGCCATGATAACGAGATTATCAGTGCTATTCACTTTGGTGTATATAATGATGTTAAGATGCATGTATTACGTTCATTTCAAAAAATATGTGCACGTCCAAACTTCATGTAAAATATTGTATTTTGGCCTTTGACTTTAGACTGACGTGTTGGTTGCTAGTATTGCTTGGTCTGTTTGGTGAGAGTGTTGCTTGTCGGATTTAGAGGCAAGGTTTGTGGCAACCAAGACCTGTTATGAGTGTTTTAATAAACCGATCACAGTGCAAATATGTAGATGGTTGTAGCCTATGCATTACGCGCGAGTGTATGTGTGAAGTTAGCTTTTCTATATGTAGCGTTAATTTGTGCATTGCGCACCAGTTCTGAGCGCATATGGCAACTTTTGTGTTACTTGCGGTAACACTGAAGGCCCAGTGTCGAGGGTCACGGTTCACAACTTTCATAGACTGTTACTAGTTACTAGTTGGATCTAATAATGCTTCAATATTGTATAACATGTTCCCCTTTTCAGAATGTAAAAATGTTTGGTATAAACTTAAACTGGTGCTCTACAGATGTGTTTGTTTTTGTTGTTTGAATGAGCAACAAATGAAATTCCCCAGAGAACTCCCTGGCTAATTTGTAGGGCCAAAATAATTTTTTGGGGAGATTCAAGGCTTCGGTAGTAATCAGCGAATATTCGAAGCTTTGGCGAGGTGAAGGGGTTTGAACATACCTCTGTTATAACCCCACACAAATCTCTAACCAGGGTATAATCAGGGTTTTTCCTGCATAGAGAATTACAAGGCGGCCACCTCCGTCAGATTTCGTGCTCCAGCTCTCGAAAAAGCTCCCCAGCTCTCAAAAAGCTCTCGAAAAAGCTCTGCGTAAAAGCATTACGCTCCCAGTTAGTCAGCCCCTCCCCCGCTGCTGTTGCATTCAGCAGGCAGTTGGGCGCGGAGAGCGAAGTGGTAAGATTTAATGCACTTTGAGGACATCTCTTGTCATAAACATTTACACCTGTCAAGAAATCTAAAACGAAATTGCTTTTTTAGTAAACTAAATCACAGAGTTAGGCTAAACAACAGAAAACCCTCCCAACAGCAATAGCCTATGTAAAAGACGAGATCTCATTAATTAAGCACAGAATGTGACAAAATGTCTTTTTGGTGGCTGTTTTCTTATCTGCAATGTGCACAAAGTGCAGTTGCCTCTCATGGCCACATGGTGCCATATTTAATGTTATTGCACATATGATATGGTTTTCATATTTTTTACATACATAAAAGTGCATAGTGCTGCTAATTGTATTTGTGGTTTTCAATATAAAACCACAATGTGAATTTATTTTTGTGTATCAGTACTTTTAACAATACCGCAATAACGTAATAAATTTGGTCACAATAATCGTGATATGAAATTTTCATACCATTTTATCTCTAGCCATAACATAGTTCCCTGTTTTTATCATGGTGGTGCTCCTAAAGGTTTAGTCATTAATTAATTAATTAATTAATATTGCAAAAATTGAGACATATGCGGGTTAAACCGCTACAAGAAATTGAGTAATACTCCTTTTAAAACCAATGTCAGTGTGCTTCTCCGTGAGCAAGAAGCTGAGTTCCCAACCGCTGCATTGGAGAGACCTCTGGGCCGAAAAAGGAAGAACAGCTTATAAGAAATAGAATAACAGGTTACATTTTGAATGTGTGACAATGTGGGGGACCATCAAAACAGGCAGTATCTGAGCAAGGAAGAAACATCCATGGACTGCTTTAGCAGCAGGATACTCACTGGAATCCACACTGGCTGAAAGAACCACTACTGCTCAATGAGTTTTGACTCTGCCTTTACTCTGCAAAACCGCTCTGTTATTAAGGCTGGAAAGCGCCCCAATGGGTGCGGGGAAAGAAGAAGAAAAAAAAAAGAAAAGAAAAATCTGACAACAATTAAACACAAACCGCGTTTGTACTTGGGAAGAAGTAGCAGTTGTATGGCGGGTCCAGACGGCCCATGGGACGCCGCGGAAGTTCCATTAAAAAACGAGAAAGGATGCGTGAACAGCTGTTTTCTGGGACAACTTAACACTGCCTGCCTTGCTCCCCTGGCTCAAGGAGACCACAAGCCCCCGCTCCACGACTGCTAAACATACCTCACGTGGCGCACACATGACTGTGGAGATGTACAGTTAAATGTGGGCCTGTGGGCCAGGAGAAAAAATAATAATGTGTCTATGTATCTATTAGTGTTTGTTCATGCTGCATGCAGTCACAAGCACCAAAGTGTGTCACTAAGTGAAGAAAAAACTGAAACGCAGTCTTGAGTTTGCGTCTGTGTGTAATGTAAGCGTGTTAGATTGTGTTCATGTTGTACAGTATATTCACCCATATTTAAGTAGCTGAGTGTGAGCGTAAAAAGTGAAACACAGATGTGAATATGTTTCTGCGTGCCTGTGTGTGGGTGTGCAAACACAAACACACATATGGACACGCGTATAATGTGTGAATGCATGTGGCATTAAACCAAAAGCAGCTATGACTGATAGTGAGAGTGTGTGTGTGTGTGTGTGTACACATGTGCGGGTTAGATTGTGCACGGTGGACATGTAACAGTGACTTCAAATTATAATTATTATGTTCATAAACAAAAGTGGTAAGGCACATGCGTCCCTGTGCCTTAGCGTTGAAGGGAAAATGGAACACAATGGTCAGAGACTCATCTGAACAGTCTGTGCTCTGCTACTCCTTGGCAAAGTTCTTCATGAAGAGCAGAGAAATATGGCAGGCCAGGGTTTTACACAGTCTGTGCAGGCAGATGGAACCTGTCTGAGAGGGGGTGGGGTTAAGAAAGAAGAGAGAGAGGGGTAGGGACAAATGAGACCAAAAAAAGCGACAAAGAGAGAGAGAGAGAGAGAGAGTGTGAGAGAGAGAGAGAGAGAGAGAGATACAGCGACTGCTGAAGGAATGTGATTAAGTCTGTTTATGGGCCCCATCGCTGCTACACAAGACCAGGACCACCTGCAGCCTGGAAATCATTACGCCAGGGTCATGGGATACCCTACATGTAAACTCTTGAGTCACTTCACCTCAAATTGGGTGTAAAGATCCCATTTCCTCCCATCGACAAGCTGAACCACCTGTGGGCTGATAGGATATGATGTTGTTGAGGTCTACAGCATCTATTACCTTTCCATTAGCCAGCTATGAAGCAGAGGCAGGCTTCCACTGAAGTCAAGGACATAGGAACCACTGACTGAAACAATCCCCTGTTTTTTGGCGTCCAGTACAAATTGAAAATTAGGAGCTTGAGTAAAGGACTCAACCTACAGTACATACGTCATCCTTTTGACTTCAAAGTACTTTGCAGTATGTTGTAGTACTACATAGTTACTTTATAAACTACTTAAACTTGCTTGCACATTGTACTACTTTTCAGTACTTCCAAAAAACTTCATAGTACTTTGTAGCACTTCACAAGACTTCAAAGTACTTTAAAGGACTTCAAATTACTTAGTAGTAATGTAGTACACTACTTTGTAGTACAATGCTGATAACTCGTGAATTGTTGATCTTAGAGAGTAGTGAGGCACATCATTGGACTTGGTAGGAAGTCCTCTATCAGTCCTCTATCAGTCCTCTATCAGTCCTCTATCCCCATTGGTGCTTTTTAGCCATGCATATCTCTGATTGTGCATTAACATTAAAGATGGCACCATGTGGCCATGAGAGTTAACTGCACTTTGTGCACACTGCAGATAAGAAAACAGCAACCAAAAAGACATTTCTTCACATTCTATGCTCAAGTAATGAGATGTACTTTTACCGATTTCACAGCAGAGCTCGTAAGGACAATGTCACAGTTTCATGCATTGCTGTTGGGAGGGTTATCTGTTGTTCAACTCTGTGGTTAAGCGATTCTTTCCCTAGTGCAGGTTTAAATGAACACAACCTTAAATCTCGTTGCACATTGCATGCGGATCGTTTCTGCTTGCGTTTTCTGAGCTTTTTCTGTGCCACTCTTGCACACTGCCGGCATTTTGGTAATCAATTCTCTTAAATTATTTCTGTAGCAAGCAATTTATCTCTCCAGACACCAGATGTTGCTTCTGCTGCATTCAGATCCAAATTGATAATGCTATGGAGCCTATTATGGTGGCCTACTGTAACAAGATATTCTGCCTGATACATTCTTAGACATACTGCCCTGATTGTTATGGATATCATAAAAATATTTCTTTTTATAACCCCATGTAGTCTAAGCTGTATACAGTAAACATAACAAAAGAAATTCCATTGATATTAGATAGTGTCACAGTATTGATTTTATAATATGTATTGTAGATATAAGTGGAGCCCCAACTAACGCCATACCCTCCCTCTCCGGCACGGTGGCTGGGAATTCACTTGCCGTCTCCTTCGATGGCTCGCCCGGGAAGGTGGAGGACTTTCTCCAGTTTGTCGACGGCTGCTTCGCCCCGGCAATTCGGAGGCAGCCTTTCGGGGAGCAAGCCCCGCCTGTCCGCGCTCGGTGGACTACGCCAGCGAGCGCCACACCGCCTTGCCTGCGCTTGGGAACACTCGTTACGTTGGCGAGCACTCCCCACGCCAAGGCGCACTGCGCAGAGCAAGCTCCACCCGCCTGTGCTTGGAGGACCACACCAGCGAGCGCTCCCAGAGGCGGAGCTAGCTCAACGGCCGCCTGAGAATCCCCGCCGCCGCCAGCCGCCCAAGGGGCTCCGCCAGCTGCCAGGGCCGTATGAGGGTCCCTGCACCTGCTTTGGCCTGCCATTTTTAGGTATCATTTTCATTCCACATTTTAAAAGATATTATAATGAAAATTGTGAAGTGCAGGCTAAATATTTTAGGAATAATTTTAAATGATCATGGCTCAATTATGCCTGAAAGGTAATTCATTTTCAATCAGCACTCATTCAACAGAATTTTCACAACTTATAATGGCTGACCAAGACATACACAAAAAGTGCTTCCTAGAAACCGTGAACAGAAAAAGTAATGCTCACCTGAAGTTCTTAAAACAAAAAGTATTAGACAGAAACACAGCCTTACATTCACTGTGAACACGTTGTACCATCACAACACTGGAAAGCAAGGGGCCTGATGGTGTGTTGAACTAGATTGATGCGTCCTCACTCTCTGACAGATGTGAATCATGACTCCAGCCACACACATCTCCAGCAGCTCTGGAATGTCTGATAAAATGATATTAATTCCACACATTAATGAGATTAATGAATTGGCGCGGCTCAGAGCAGGGGAACCAGCTTTTTTCCTTTTTGTCTGGCCCTGAAATAATAACACAAAGGTAATTATAGCGCATCCATCAATCTGCTGCTGGACATTCTAATTATCTGGGCATTTCTGAAGTGCTTTCACTTCTTCAACACTCATTTGTATTGTGTGATATGTTATTTTTTCATTAATGGAGAACTCATCCATGGCTCCTATTGTGTGTTACAGTTGCTGGCTGTCAGCGACTAGTGGAGCCGTGATAGAGAGCCAGGGCCTGGAGATTGAGAGATCCAAAATTCCCATGATGGATGACGATGTCACACGACTAAGAGGTTCACATCATCAGCTCATCGTCCGTCTTGACAAAGTGCCTTTATCCTCCAGAGGGAATAAAAAAACCATAGATGGCAAATCCATCGTAATCAACGGCCTTTAAATGGATTCGCAACTCTACTAATTGAACACAAAAATTATTCTTTTGAGATTTAGTTGAGCAGCAAAAAAAACTTACATACAGTATATCAGTAATGTTTGTCGGAAGCTTTCAGGTCTGGTGTCCCTAATCATGCAGTGAAGGTAATTTGAGCCCAGCATTTTCATTGGCCAAAGACATTTCACTCTAATAATTTACACGGATAGTAGTGCTTTATCTTAAATGGAATATAATATATATTCAGTATAGAGACACATTATTTATTACTGCTACGAAACTTTAAAACATGACCACTTTGAACCCTCTTATTATGTTGCGGGTCAATACCTTGCTGCGTTTGAGTCTTCTGAAATACTTATAAATACAAATTTTTTTTTTTCCTGAATTCTTTTGACTTTTCCTCATTTAGGGTCATGACCTTATGTGTGAAATTGCATTGTTAAATGTGTGTACTGTATTTTGTGTTCACCCATGATGTCTGCAAGTGAATTTGACCCCCATGCTTTTATCTATGCTTTTTATCTATGTAACTTCACACAGAATAATCATGCCTCTTGTATGTGTATTGTTGTTATAAATGGTTATATTTTTTTTACTGATTCTAATGATCTAATTCAAATTATTATAAAAATGAGCTGTCCCACACTCCCACACTCAGTGCTAAAGCAGATTTTGCCATAGAGAGAAGCACAAAAATTAGCTCCAACAATGACAGTAAAAGACTGACAGTAAAATAGAGGGAGGGGTTTCAGAAACAGAGGATATTTCAGAGCCTAAGGACAATGTAATTGAAGATCCAGATGTTATATGTTCTAATACCAATACACTCTGGACATATTTACACTGTGCGGGTCAATTTTACCCATAACATAATGTATGTCATTCTTTTTTTTAGCATTGGAGGTTTAAAGAAACAGCCTAGTCTTATAGCAACCTAATTGTGACATAACGTAATGCATTTTGGAGTTTCCAAAAGTTAAAATTATAAATCTCTGATGCCAGTACACCAAGGAGCTGCTTAAACCGCTGCCACAACCTTGCCTTCCTCAAACAAACTGTCCAGGCTCGTCATCCGGAGCATAATGGACTTCCAAAACAATAATAATTAAGAGAGCTGACCGAAGCGGAACCAACGTTGGCTTTGACTGCCCTTCATCCAGGCTAATTGTACAAAGTACATGGAGGTGCTTCCTGGAGGATGGACATTTTAGAAGAAATATAATGTCCTCCAGCTGTTCAAATAACTGGCTTCAAACCTCCACCCTCACCCCGTTCCTCTTTAAACACTGCAACCAGTGACCAGAGCCCCTCCTACCATAGTCCACATAATGGGACAGTGAACCTTGAGTAGTTAACCTACTGTACAGTTTTGATATGAGTAACCAGGTTTCCGAACACCTGAACAAACCACTACACAAAGTGCATCTGTATAAACTCTTCCCTGTCCAACTCTTCTGTAAAACAAAATCAGTCTTTTGCTAATAGATGGCTTAAACAGTCTATATACAAGCACCATGACACAAATCACTGGACCTTTAAAAAAGTCCACATGAATGATCACCTTAGATTAAGGAAAATAGTCACATTACAAACAATGTATTTCTACAATTATGTGTGTATTTTTACAATTTTAGGTTAGAGAAAAATGTGTTTCTCTAACCTAAAAGGTACTTTTCACAAACCACTTAGGACAATATTATTGTACCCTAAGTATTGGAAGGAAGCAAACCATTAGCCAAAATAAATGCCCTTAAAAAGTATTATAGGCTAAGTGTGCCACAATTAATTTGATAGACAGTGTTATGATGTGTCTCCTGTCTCTGAGCAGGGGTTGGTTTGAGGGCACCCCTGTCTGATAAACAGTCTAGGGTGGGAGTGAATGATAGAACTTACAATCTGCTCTTGGCTTGCAGCAGTGGATTCAGGCCCCAGACAGGTTAATGGTATTATCATGAACTTTAATTTCAATAAACCCGTTAAAATTTGAGACGAGTCATCCCACTTGTTTTAAGAGTCTTGTAAATGGCTAATAAAAGTCCATTTCATTATGTAAACATAGAGGAACGCGCCTTGTCAGACCCAACAGGGAGACACTTTCCTTTGTTTGTGCATGGAGTCAGTAAAGAACGGATGGTCAGCCAAACAAATGGAGCACTAGACAACTAGGGCGGTTCACTGACTTTCTGTAAATGAAAAGACAAGCCCTCTAAATAGAAAAAACATTTGACACACTTTTTTGTGCCTAGTGAATACTAGTGAATACTTTGTGCATGAATACTGCCATTTTAGTGGTTTTACAATGTGAAAAGCACAGCTGTATAATATCACAGAATAATAATATTAATAATGAATAATTAGAATATAACAAAAACAAAAACAAATAAAACAAGCGCTAGCATGTTTTAGATTGTTGTATTTAGCTAGAAAATCGTCATTATTTTGCCATCATAATATTAAACATATTTTGTCAAAATATTGTAAAAGGTAAATGTTGACGAAAGTATCGTAATCAGGATCCTGTATTTGGCTAGAAAATCGTCAAAATTCACAGAAATTATTATACATAATTAATTTGACGAAAATACTATTCATCAAATGGTGACGCATAACTATTTTGCACAAGCGTCACCATTTGAGATCGATCTCATGAGACTGGGCCACGATAAAGTCTCTGAAAGTGTGAGGGAGAGACAAAATTGAGAACATAATAACAGTTATATCTGTACTGTGAGACAGGGGACTCACCGACAACACCGTTCACTATAATATAAGGAATACTGCCTGTCCAAAACTGCAGCATCTTTAAGTTGAGTTATATGCCAGGTTGTCTGATGTATCACCTTGCCAGCTGCACTTGTGTGGTTTGAGGCGTTTTCATTTTCCAAGCCTTCTCAGAAGTTATCTAAATAGATTGTACAATAATCTGTTGTGCCCTGCAACCACAAGGCAAATAATTATTCTGTGTTCAAATCTCTGACAGGAAAAATTTGTAACAATCACCAAGAGAGCAGGTGTTTTTCTTTGTCCTATCCCCCACCCAGCCCTGCTCCCCAAGTGCCCACAGCAGAAATGGTTGTGTACAAGGCTAGTATTGATTTTGAAGCCATCTGACCGTGGATAAATAAGACGAGAGAGGAGGGAGGCCATAGCCATGAGCTTTTTGATCAATCAACATGTCACAGCTGGAACTAAATTCAATTCTTATTTATAAAATCCCCTGCTTGGTTAGGATGCTATGCAACGATGCTTTGCAGATCCCCCCTAACAACCTTTTCAGCCACAAGCCCTGCTGCCTTTGAAATAGATTTCATGACTGGAACTGTTAGTTGTGAAATCCTCATTGTGTGACGAGGAGGAATTTATTTGAATTGTATGTGCTTTGTATTGACAGAGGCACAGGACATATTACTGAAAAGAATGCCCTATGACAGAGATCATAGAAAACACTGATCACTATAATTATGTGCTACAGAAAATGATGTGCAGTCAGGAATGTGTATTTCAACATCCAAACCGTTTATAGTTGTCCATAGAAAAACAACTATTACCATTCTTATATGTCCAGGAAAACGCCACCATTACATTATACCCCCAACCCTGTAAACTCTAACAAAGCTGATCATAAATTAGAGGTCAAAGGTCAGTATAAATTCAGTGATTTTACAACAATACAGTCTGATGAAGGCTGGAAACCAACACCAAGTCTGATTAAGAAATCAATTTTTTGTCACCTCATTCATGAAGTCAGATAAAACCTTTATTTTGAAGGGTCATGATTGCAGAAAAACATAGTAACGAACGGGTGACATTTTTATGACCATTTAGTGATTTCTAACAAAACACCCATTCATACACCTTCACCCCAATGACCCTACTTCCCCATCCTCTAACAAAGTATGTATTTAAAAGAGCACATTTAGAAACCTTAATATTACTTATAGCTCATTGTTAAATCATCTCTAGATAGCTTTAAATATCCGCTAAACTCAAAATCGTGTTCTCCACGTCTTTAACTCATCTTGGAGGCTTGTCCTTAGCCATAATTTTTGTCTAGTATTTCACACTAGTATTTCACCACGTCATTTATTCGCATTTTTCCACTGTAAAGGGCGATTTTTCCTTACTGCCGCTAAAATCTGATTTAAAGGCATGTACTATTTTGGACATCACAACTAATTATAACCTCTCGTTAGCATACATAAAAATCACATGCATTTAGGGCTATCCAGATCCACTTTTGCTAGTTTAACGGCGGACAAAATGGTCGCAGTGCCAGGCGCATGGTTTAAAAGGGTTGTACGTAGTCTCCTATTGCTATTATAATTTGCCAAGTAGTAAGAAAAAAAGGCTTCTCTGCAGAGGAAATGTGAAGTGAAAGCGCACAAGCAGACCATCTACGGCAACAGCAGGATTTCAGCAGGATAAAATATCTTGATGTAGTACACAATAATAATCTTTCACATTTTTAACCTTTGCATTTTTGTGCGCTGTCCCTGTTTGTGTAACAAGCAGAGTGTAGGCTAAGTGTGTTGTTCACCCGCCGATGTAGGCACATATTACTATATGTAATACTGCACCATTAACTTCAGTCCAGGTTTTTGTTGGTCAATCGTGCAATCGCTTTCAGCTGCCTCAAGATAGCAATGTGTCAACAATGCACCTGACCTGATTTTAGGACCAACACGCCCACGAGTGCTCAGATAGGTGCAAGAGCATTGGCTATTTAAACAACGTGGGCACTGGATGAGAAAATGACAACTGCCTTGGTCTGAAACTAGCAGACACTTGCGTCGTGCTTGGCGCCAAATTGTGCTGGGTGTAAGATAAGGCCCTCAAACACCACAACGACTGAACCCTTTGTCACACTGCATAAAATTAAACATATACTGCTTATTCTGTTCAATGGAGCTGGTAGTTATGGAAAAGTTTGAGTATTTTCTGTCATTTGCTGTTGTGCTATTATAAATGCAATCCCATCTAGCCAAATATTATGGCATTTCTTTATAGAATTAAACATTAGGAACCAGAAATTTCAGAAGAAAAGAAGAAGAAAACTCCTGCCTTAAGGAGACAAACAGACAGGAGAAAGAAAAAGCAGACTGGTATTTTTTGATCAATTGTATATATTATGAAAATATTTATCTTGAAAATTGATTCTTCTAATATCCTCCCTTTAGCTACGAGAGCATAAAGAATTATTTCATAGTACATTTTAATACCTTAGGGGATAAAATAAAGTGACACATCTACTTTAGCAGGGTGAAAATCATGAATGAAAGCTCACTTGTGAACAATCAATCTGAAATGCTTATGACAATTAACAGAGCGAGATGGAATGCAAATCGAGGGAAATCTTAGATTTGGATTAAATTTAATGTAATAGGATAATTCTTTATAAAAAAAAAGGTACTTTTAAACTGGGGTAATCAATTATTATGAATTATGCATACATGGAATTAAGGGTCTAATGTCATTAATATGTCTCATTTGTTCACATTAAGTGAAGATTTACCCGTCCGTGGCTCTTCCATCAAAGGAGACTGGATATGGGGGGTGGGGCTGAGGTGAGGCACTGTTTGGTTGGCGGGGGGAATAACAGTATTTGCATTGAGCAGAGGCGCCATTGTGTCAATGTCAAATGGAGTGTTTGTAATGGCTCACACTGTGTGCGCAGCAGAAAAGCACAGACTTTATTAATTTCAAATATTTTCGGTGATGCTTTAGTGTCAGGAGGCGCTGGTTTCCATTTCTCAGAGACGGGCAAAGCCCCGACAGCCCGGGCGGATGTGTAAATACAACAGAAAACACTTAGCCATGACATCATCGGCGATGGGTTATTAATCTTGCTTTTTTTAAAGGCCTGTGTGACCCAACTTCCTCTGTAATCCTGCCGTCAGTTGATTCAGCCCCCCCCCAAAAAAAAATCTCCATTAGAGAGATGAATGGAAGGATGAGGGGATGGTTGGAAAACAAAAAGAATATACAGGCGCTGATTACGTGGGTTATGGGTTATGGCCACATTCACAAAGGGGTTCTTTAGGGGTCATTAGATACCACACAGGACGCAATGTCCCCTAGTGGTAAATCTACACCTCTAGTGGGTGATGAGGGAGCCCTCTGCCCAGCAGAGAGGCAGGGGGTGCAGTAGCACAGAATTTACAGTAATACACTGTATGGACAGTACAGTACAACCACTGATCTAACTGCCATTTGCCTGCAATAAGTGTGTCCTGTGCTATGAACCAAGATGTTTGTTTCAAATGATTATTATATTGCGGTCCCATTGGGGAGCCACTGTGCCCGATCAATAATGGTGGCTCTCAGGGTGCACGTACGGGGGGTGTATTTGTATTCCCAGTCATGTCCCTCACGCTCAGTCCTGCTTATTCCAAGCACATCTTCTGGACTCTGAACATCCACAGAGCATGAATGCAGTGCATAAAACATCCATGCCTGGCGTGGAAAATTCCTCACTTTCTAACTGAAGAAAAGGTGAATTGTTTGTGTGTGGACTGATTTACAGCGGAGGCAGTTCCTTCCCGTCAGCGTGAGGCCGCTACATATTTACTCACTTAAATTGTATGGAAACACGGCGAGCCATGGCTCATCTCTGTTGCCGCTGAATCAAGGGCAGTGACCTGGTCCCGTTTACAGGGCTACAAGCACTAAACTAAAGGACGGTCTCGGGCTGTCAGTGCACAATCAAAGCAATCCATGTCTACAGCTCTGTGTGGACGTCCTTATTATGCAACCAGAAGAAGACCACAACCTAATGACTAGTTGAGAATACGCCAGCTAGAACTATGAATAAGACAGACAGTAGTGACGAGCGCTACTCAACACTTTCTATTCAGCACTGGTTGGCCGTGCAAAGATGGATAAAGGGTGGTCATGTGGCCTTTGCAGGTGATAGGCTTCTACTAAGGAGACAAAGCAACCCCCAGCCTTCCTGAATTCAATCCAGTTCCACTTCATTTAATTAGAACTAAATAAATAATGTGCAAGGAGCCTATTTAAGAGTTTTATTCTCTAGACATTAAAGCCATTAATTATCAGGGTTAACTTGAGAGACGAAGATAAAGGGGTGCTGTGGATGTACTGAAATAAGTGAAAAGAAGGTTACATTGGGAATGTCAATTAGGCTAATAAACTTTGTACACTTTGCCAGTACAAACAGGTATAAGAACCTCAGCGATATGCATTACTTTTGTATATGTGCTTATCCAAGACTTTCATTTCTGAAATGGAAATAGTAACTGAAGCATGTAAAAAGATACACAACTCCCCTGAATTAGACTTGCGTTTTTGTTAATATCCGGGGAGGCAGGTGAAGTCTGCCCTTATTACCAATGTCAGAGATTCGATTAAGCATGAGGAAAGCAAATGATCCCAATGAACTAATGATTAATCCGGCAGGTCTATTTACTAATGTACCAGAATGCATTAGAGGCATAAGTTAATGGGGACAGGACATCAATTCAAATACAAATGAACCACATTTGCATCGGACGCTTATTGACTGGTGTAACAAAACGAATTACAAAAGGTAATCTACTTATAAACCTTAGAGACGGATGAAACATGTTTCCCAACATATCTACGATTTAACTCTGGCCCACTCTCGCCTCTGGAAATGACAGCATCAATACAAACAGATTGACTGGCCTGTAGTCAAAATAAAATGTCTGTTCTAATTAAAAGACCGACTAAAAAAAGGATAAACAGGACTTTCAGTTGATCTAGAAGGACAATAGCTAATTCCTAAAGGGAAAGACATCATATGTGCTGTGTTAGTACCACATTAGAGCTAAACTTAATGAAAAACAATGGTATTTGTTACTAGGCCTACTGTAATCTACCATCAAATTTCCATTATGCATAATATTAGTTGTGGACATTTTCCCACAGTCTCCCACGCCAGGCAAATGACACTGGATGATTGTCAGTGTGACCAGACTCCTAGGGTGACACCACTGTGGCACAACTACCTCCCCAGAGGTGCTTTAAGACAAATGCCATTCCCACATGGTGGATGAAAGGCCCAGACTTAATCCTTGCTTTGTTCTGGTACATAGATGAACATGAAAGCCCACTTCTGTGGATTTCTTCCCCCATGGGGGCTCGGACACTGCACTGGGCCGAGAACGTGGTCTTATCAATAATGCTGTGCTCTTAACTGTAGGCTTAAACTGGGGGAGAAATATTCCACAATTTGACAGAATCTATCCATTCCTCCTTTCCCAGTGGTAATGATGCTTTTGCTAGCTTGCCTAATACCATCTAGTAAGTGATTTCTGTAAAGGAGGAGGGAGAGGGTGTAAAAAGAGAAAAGCAGCACTTCTATTTGATGTTTCGATCTAGGATTGATCTGGGAGGAAAGTCTCGCATTCTGAAAGTAGGATTATTGGCTTGGCGGGCTCTCCTCAGATGTCAGAGATCTTTGAACAGTGTTGTAAAGTGCCTTGCTTCCAGGCTGATGGTGAACTGCTTATGAACTCATCAAAAGAGAACCTGTCTCCATATTAATGAGACACCGTGCACTAGACAAGAGCCTCTTCCCACACGCACATACTTGTCTGTGTGAGAACCTCCGCCCATTTCCTGGAAACCACAGAACAAAAGGTTCCTCTCAATCTCCTCACATCCACACGAAGACATTCCCCAGGTCTTCTGAGCTGCCTCAGGGCATGCTGAGAGATATGATCAGGCTGAATCAGAAGTGGCAGTGTGTAATGTCTCTCCACGATGGGGTCGTGCAGCACAGCTATGGGTCCCCGAGAAACTTGCTGCTACAATGTTTTCAAGCATGCAACATTCACAATAAGAAGAATGGCACTGCGACGTTTGCTGAACGCATGCATGCATGTACTGTATACACCAGTGGTGTGTCATAAGGCCCTTCAACCCATTCCCGAGAAAGAGTGACAAAAACAAGACAATAATAAGTTATTTATAAGTTATGAAACTGTACCATTATGCCGGTTGCACAAATGTGGAGTGTTTTTCTGATCTTTTTCTCAGCTTTGGTTTGCAAACTGCCCACAGATAGGACTGTTATGTGGAATTACGAATATATTAAAATATTCCATTTATATTCTATAATATTATGACAACAATTCAGGCAAGCAGCAAGTTATACCAATACAAGTTTGACAACAGTCCAATCGACAAAATGGTGGAACAAGGGGGCGGGGGTAAAAAACATTTTATAATGATCTTAAGGTGCGCCCAGTTTATGCATTGTACACCACTGGTCTACACTACATATAGAAGAAGCTAAAATACTGCCACTCTCTATAGTACTATTGCAGTATAAATACTCAAATGTACACATAGCTAATTTTGCTTTATTTTAACTGGACTTTAAAATGTAATAGCCTACTCTTTACATCATTAAATCCTATATTTACATTATTTTCTTATTGTAAAATGTTCTGGACAGATACAGGGGTACTCTGCTTGGAAAATAATTTAAAAGAGGTTCAACAGCCCAAAACGTTTGAGAACCACTGCTAGACTACTATTACTATAAATATACACAATATACATGATGGATGTTCTTATACAACTCCAGTCATAAGTGT
Organism: Percopsis transmontana; assembly: GCA_025447815.1. NCBI lineage: Eukaryota > Metazoa > Chordata > Actinopteri > Percopsiformes > Percopsidae > Percopsis > Percopsis transmontana. The sequence continues at coordinate 8,051,007 of JAOEHI010000018.1, read as the reverse complement.
ATTATTTACAGAAAGAGCTAGGTGACACTAGCTCAAGTGTCAGGACAGGCTGAGCAGGTAACAAGAACATCTGCTTTCAGACAGACATGTTCTGCATTTGGCAAGTAGGGAGGCGTGGTGTGTGTGTGTGGATGTGGAGGTGGTGGTGGTGGTGGTGGTGGTGGTGGGGGGGGGGGGGTACAGTGTTTCCAGGAGGTTGTGGAGTGTTGCTGGAGTTGTGATGGTGCCAGTCATACAGAGAGGGGAGGGAGACAGAGGATGGTGGATCGGGGTGTACGGTGGTAGGGGTGCTGGTGGCTGAACTGTAATTGATAATGTAAAGGCAGATGGGGGTCTCCAGGGAGACAGAAAGAATCCCAGCAGATGGCCAAATTGCTGCTTATTTATGTGCAGCAGAGGACTCAACCCCCTCGTCCACCTGGTATAATGGATCATTATAGCTCTCAGTGCATAAACACCAATATGCTTTTAAATCTGGATGGCAAAGCTCAAGACAGCCAACAAGCAAAAGTGCCATATTTCAAAGGCGCTGTCAGGGGGGTTGGGGTTGACACAGTACAGCCAACAGCCCATGGTAATACGAAGAATCTAATTAAAGACCATGCGCTCTAAAACTCCTCCACATAACCCCCCCCCCCATCTCCCCCCTACTGCTTGCCACCACAAAACGGAAAGAGGAAGTTTGCCAAGTAGAACGCACAGGGTTTTGTTCCATGTTTAATGAGCGCTGGTGGGTACGCAGATCCACCAGACAAGACCCTGACAACAGTAATAGACACCTTCCCTGAGGGCCAGGTTGCTTTGCTTATTTAGTCACACAACACATTGAGGACCCAACGTGTTTCTGTGTGTCTGTGTGTGTGTGTGTGTGTGTGTGTGTGTGTGTGTGTGTGTGTATTTGCTGTTATTTTTCAAACAGCAAACACTAGAGATCACTAGAGATGTTAGTTATACAAAGAAACACACGTACGTAGGTCAGTGTGTCCTCATGTCCGGGGCAGGCGTGCACATGCTTTGTGCACACAGACACAGACAGATTGCTTAATATGGTTGTGGCCCCTTTGATCCTGCCATGTTCCTAGGTTAACTCAATTAATGTCGCCCAAAACCACCTCTTTCATATTTACCGAGACACTTTCATCTCCGCACGCAGTAATTGGTCTCCTAATGTGGGAGCGCTGAAGTGAAGCCCATCCATCGGTCTGAAATTACACAGTTGTCTTCATCTCATAAAGATACTTCAATACTAACTCGCTTTTCAAGGTTGGGGATTGTAGCTTTAAGCAACCGCTTTATATCCTTTATGCCGGGATATCCATCTTTGGTCGTACAATCACATCAGCGGACCAAAACCATCACTAGGAGCGTCCAGCTAGCACCTTGGACAAACTGCTGTGTTCAGAAAAGTGAAAGTCTTATAGAGTGTGAAGTCGTATACGGTCTCTGGTCATATTCAAGATACGAAGTTCACATGGAGCAAACAGTATTCAGTTTATTCGTATCTCTGTGTACATGATTGTAGATTTGTTAATGAACAGTGCATGATGGTGGGGTAAACAAGATAGTTGTCGATAGGTTAAGCTTAGTTGGGCTAGCAGGGCAATATGAACTAACTAATCTCATTCATTCACCACGAGTAAGGCATTCTTTAATAACTTTTAGATAGAGTTAGGGTTAGTAATTGGCAAACGTTCTGTCACTCACACCTTTATTTTACAGATGAACACAACTTAAAAAAACATAAAATAAACTAGACTGAACGATGGGTGTGGAAATATATTGGCAACTGTTGCATTGCATTAATATAAAACAGTATTATATATACATTCAACACAAAACATACACTAAAACATGTAATCCCCTTATTAAATGTAAACAAAAAGGGGGGTGGGGCATTTCCTTAATGCTTAGGAAATGCATATCAAAACAAAAATAAAAAATGTTTTCTGTATTCCTACATCAAAATAAACGAAACCAGTGGCCTAAAATCCTATAGACGATATTGTTAATGAAAAAATACAGCAACCCAGAGGACAGGAGAATTAATGTGTCATTAAATGTGGAATGTATAACCAGACACCTCCCTGGGCCCCCCATATATTTAACATTCCACAGGAACTGCAGTGAATATTAATATTTGCTTTTCATTTTAGGCAGCAGTGGCACAGTGTTCAGTAGGAGTAGACCAGGAGGAGTAGACAGGAGGAGTGCTGAGTGTGGCGGACAGGAAATTAGAGAAATTTAAAATAACATAGAAGCTAATTGTGATTACGTTTTTTTTCTTCTTTGATTACTTTAATAAAATATTATATGAATCTGAATAAATAAGTCTGCTTATTATATTGTGGAACCCTGGAGGAGTAAAGTATAAAACCTCAGAGCGGTCACAAAATGTGCATACCTTTTTTCTCATTTTAATATTCAAATACTTGGCAGGGTTCACAAGTTATTTGGTTAACCGCTAGGGGGCGCACCCCGCACATGTAAAAGTAATGTGGAGAAATAATGCATCGGAATTGCCTATTAAATTGCCGTTTAGCAATTATTGACTGTTTGAGGAGTGAATGATAACCTTCGAGTAATGTTGTGCAAATGTATAGGTAAA
>JAOEHI010000018.1:8017795-8048302 GCA_025447815.1 Percopsis transmontana | reverse complement strand
ACTGTTGACAAATGTACTAATTGTAAGTCGTTTTGGATAAAAGCGTCTGCTAAATGCTGTAAATGTAAATGTAAATGCACATCAATCAAACTTGATTGAACCAGCTTGATGTAAGCCATGAAATATTAAAACATACAATTGGTGTATCAACATAAAATCATCATTACCTAAAACAATTATTAAGTCCAGTTTCACCTCAACTATCCACACAGAGGGGGCAAAGAAAAACAAGTTTTTGTGACTTTCTTTTTGACTTTTTGTCAATTAAAATCAATGTGTCGTCCTTTCCTGGCAAGTGCCAAAGGAAAAAATATTATACTTCAATTTCAAAGTAAGTCATTAGATAAGAAAGTAGTGTATGACATTATGTTTTAGAACAGTACATTACAGTATGATTCATACTGTACTGTAGACAGATATAAATTAAATGAGTGCCCGGCCCACTCATTTCACACTTCAAAGTTATGTATGATTTTTATAAAATGGGATCAGTGCCAGCACTAACCTGCTCAGAGAGAAAGCAAAAGAGAGAGAGTGAGAGAATCTGGAAGTAATTTGAGATAGCACAGCCAAGTTTTCTTTTTCCTGCAAAGGGAGTTATTCTAACTATTGACCTTTCAAGTGGTTGAATGGCATTTCCAAGCATTCTGGGATGCCACCGCTGCTCTCAAAACGGAACTTTGCAATCCTGCACATCAGTGTTGTTTTAGGCCCCATCTCATGGATACGCCACTTAAACCATTACAGTACACTGTTCTGCTAAACACAAGCCCAGCCACCATAAAACGCTATCCCGAAACCCTGTCAGAAAGAATAGCATTTATATTCCAGGTTTCAATTTGCTTATTTTATGCTTTTTTTCCCATTTGTATAAGATCATTGTGCGAATCTTGCAATTCATATCATGTAACACTTGAAAAGGTTTTACTTCTACGCCTTGCTGAAATGAGTTCTGGCATTGTCCTGCACTGGTGGATGATAAATTTACCCAGCATGCTGAGCCTTTTCTTTAACGGTGCTGCTCCCTTGTGGTGTAGCCACATATGATAGGCTGGTTAGACGCTGCTGGGTAAATAATTAGTTAGTTTACCAGAGGGGTCTCACAGTAGAGGAGAGTTACTGGAATGCTTTGAACACGTTACCGTCTCCAATAGTAAATATTTAATCTTAATCTGTGTCCAAACATAAAACCTTTTTTGTATATTTTCGTCTTTCGGGTGCCGTCTGGTTCTGCCCACATACAGTATGTGACCACCAACGGTGAGTTAGTAATCTGAGACTATTTGAGGGCAAACGACAGACCACATATGACCATCACCACCACACATAACATCCCCCCCCCCCCCTCCCCCACTCCCTCTACCTCCCAGCCCCTAGCCCCTCACCAATGCAATCAGGTAAATCCCGCATTAACTCCTGGGGACCAGCCTATTAATATTTCACTTGTTTCCAAGCCTGTTTGCACTATACATCAATGCCCAGCCACTGCTTTCAAAGCCATACATTAGAACTATTTTCAAAATACTTCATTGTCAGCCTGTGGCAGCCTCATTACTTATTAAGATAAGAGGAGCAGTTGGTGGTAAGCTTGCTTTAAAAGCTCCTTTCAACTGTTCCTTTCTCCTCCTCCTCTGTGCTCCTTTGTGTGCTGAGGTCATGTTAGAGGAGCTTTAAAAGTTGTTGGCTGAGAGTATATGTGGGATGCTAGTTTATTTAAGGGAAAAAAACCATGGCCACCGTGTTGTGTGAAGTGCTTAGCTAGCATCATGCCGCTACAAATGGCATCAATATTTACAAAGCAACAATGTGTAAAATATTGTATTATAATATCCTTTGTTTATAATATCCGTGGTTACACAAGCATAACTCACCATCTGGGATGTAGGGTTTTCTACAATACAGATTACCAGTCAACATTATGTGGTCTTTCAAGAGCCCATGCTCCAAACAAGTTGATATGTAAAAACATGCGAACCAGTGGAAACTAGCCAAGCAATAATCTTCAACTTAACTGTGGGGTCATCATGAGGTCGGGGGAAAATGTGTGGCATTCATTTCCTCCAGCGTGACAAACATGACAAACGTGCTTGTGTCCCCAAGACAAGTCAAGCGGAGGTAGTGTGCTGCCATTGGTAAGCAGAGAGATTTTATCTGGGTTGGGTTAAAGAGATGTGGCTGAGATAACCCACTGGCCCAAACCTCAGGGCTTCGTAAGTCACATCAGACTTTAAGAAAGAGAGTGCATTTTCCACTTAATTTGAATTCATAGCATTTTTTCCATAACCTTATAGATCACTGGCAAACTTGTGTTGATTGGATTGCATGTCCCATTGTGTAGCACACAAAAGAGCCTACCGCACTGACAAAATGGCTGCCCATCTTTAGTTAAACATAATTTTGCCTAAATTATTGTGTAGGCCTATTGCTTTATTGTCTACATGTCTGCTTTGCAAATTGCATACTGCTGAATTATTTTTTTTAAATAGTCCGCATATACAGTAGGCAAGGGCAGGTAAAACAGATACTGTTTTCTCAGAGTAGTAGAGTCATTTATAAAATAAATATGTGCCCTACTTTTTCCTTCTTTAATCAGGCACACTGCCATACGCACTTTCATATTTGTTTTACAGAATCAGGCAGTCAACAATTTCCATTGTTATTTTAGCTAGACTAAAACTTACTCAGCCTCGACCCACTTTTAATCACAAGCTCTTATGTAATGTGATGGCCACGTCATATAGGCTTAATGTCTCCAGCATGTCTTACTCTGGTCTGTCTGCAGGTCTGGGCTTAATTAAGTCAACTGAAACCTCTTCCTAACTAGTGTTGCCTTGTTGGAAAATGGAAAATTTGCCATCTCTTTACTTCATAGCTCAGCAGCTGCTTACAGAGTGTAGGCCTACCACATCATGGAGTCATTTAGGCATGAATCATCTACAGTATCTGGATCATAGCGCCCCCTGCTGTATTGTACTGAACTGGGGTGCAGTAAAATTGACACCATTGTGTCAATTTCACACTATTGTGAGAAGTTTATATTTTGTGAAACACACAGGAACTTCTCCAGGGCGGCTCAATGTATAGCACTTTGATGAGAGCACTGCAATAAACCAAGTGTAACTAAATATAAAATCAATAATAGCATAGCTTCCAAAATAGACACAAACACAGAAGTATGGTCTAAGAGAAGGTCAAGTGACTCTTTTATTATTGTTGCAAAATCTGTGCACATTACATTCACGGCAGTCTGGAATATCCTAAATATTTACTGTACTAAGGAGCGAGTGCATTCTTCATAACCAGAATACACTGGTAACCTTAATAAAGCCAGCCTGAGCTGATTAATGGCTGAAGGAGACCGATATTCCTCAAACCATCTCTCAGCGCCATGCACTCCCATGTACCTTTGCTAATGGTTGGCAAAACCCACTAGAGGGCTCATGCAGGTACAGTAGAGGGAGCATCATCTGTTCCCAAGCAGATTATTTACACAACACCCTTATCAGCCATCCAAACTCAGGCCATTAGTCATCGCTGAGAAGACGACAAGCCCACAACCCCAGCATTTACTATTACACTATGATAAATGAGGAGGCATTTCAGCAGCCATACATCAAGCAGGCATTCCCTAAACAAGATATCCAGCCCATCATAGCAGGGGGATGGAGCTAATGTTCCATCAGCATTCAGTTTAAACATATCGGTATATTGGAGTTATGATGCACAACAACTCTAGACTTGATGTAAATACTGCACCAGAATCCAGTAATGTTGTATTCATTTTAGCCATGACCTCATACATAATCGGTGACTATTTTTGAGCTCTGTGTGTCGATGCTCTGTGGTGCTTGAGAGTTTCTACTAACCTTGATAGCCTCTACTAAAACTAGATCAGCGGTGTGTGTGTGTATGTGTGTGTGTGTGTTGTGGTGATCCTACTGGAGCAAATCCCTGGCAGTGAGCCTGCAACCCTCTCATACACAGCAGGACTGATCCCTTAGCCCCCTGTCTGCATCCCAATCACAGACATGCACATATAGGCCTATAAACACCCCTCAAAACTCTCTCACACACACATTAATGCCAACACACACCGACATTTACTTATTAAATATGAATTTTATTCATTTGCGTACAAACACGCAAACGCACACACACACCTGTGCCATCACTACCATATACAAAACAAGGACTACAAAATGTGTGTGTGTGTGTTTATAGAGTTAGGGGTCTCTCTGCACAGCGGTCTGTGACTCCCCCGACAGCCCGGGGTGTCACATTCATCTCTGTCTTTTTTCCAAATTTGATTTTAAATATTTATCACACAATACATCTTGGTTGAAACAAAGTGTGTCTGTTGGTGACATGTGCGGAAAGAAGGATGGGATCTATAGAGGGAGCATCAATGATTCATTTGCTGAAATCTATGACTAAGAGCTGTGCAACTGCAGCACTTTTTACACAAACCAGGGTTAGCCAAGAGAAAAAAGTACCTACTTTAATGTAGTGTAACTAAATATCCCTTCATGCAACCTGTAGGAGCACAGCTCTACTGTAATGTCACGGAGACAATCTGTCAGTATTAACACACTGACTACAGATTATCTTAAATTCATAGTTGGGAAAGCAGTTTTGCAATAAAAAATGCACTAAAAGCATTTTAGCAACGAAGACAAAAGATTTTCAGGTCCAAACAGAAGGAAACAGGATAGTCTAGTTGTTTGAGTACTTTATGCTTGATGGATAAAAATGTCTGTGAAATGACCTACTGTACATTGTGTTCAGAATGCAGTGTGGGTGCCTGAATTAGCACCTGACCTGAGCAGGAATGGTGACAGCTCATGTGGCAACACAATAGCTATCTCATCACCATTGAGCTAGCTGCTATTTCTGCTTCTCTATAGTGCCAACTCAGCAAGCCCTTCCACAGCACTGAATGTTCCTCATATTCTATTTATCAAAATTGGTGATATGCCTCTTAATAAAAACACTCACATTACTTTATGTACATACATACCAAGAACCCAAATGATGCATAACCCCTACCTGCCTAATGTAAGTAACGTTGAATACAAATTGTGAAACTTTTGGGTAGAGCTATAAAAAAAGCAAATGTTAGCTCTGTCAATGTATTTTCCCTACTATGCAAATAGACGGTTTCTTGTCACATTTTCAGTGAAGAGAAACCAGTAAACTGGACATACTGCCACTAACTGCTACAGTAGCAGCAGGATACATTCAGAGTAATGGCAGATTTCTGAGATAACATTAGACGATCTACCGCTTATCTGGGTTCAGTCTGAGAGTTACAAAACAGCAGAACATTTTATTCCGAGTGACAACAAAACACCAGCCACGCTCAGTGCCTCTCAAAATAACGTCCTACTTTGGTTTCTCTGCTGAGCTTTGAGGGAAGCTGTTGACACAGATTCAGCTCTGTGGACAAAAGGTAGTCACATTATGAAATACACTGATCAGCCATAACATTATGACCACCAGCCTAATATTGTGTAGCTCTACCTTTTGCCGCCAAAACAGTCATATCCCATCGAGGCCTGGACTCCACTAGACCTCTGAAAGTGTGCTGTGGTATCTAGCACCAAGATAGAGCAGGGTAGGGGTTAGACATCTTGCTCAAGGATGCTTAAAGGCAGGCCAACTCTGGGGCTTGAACCCACCACCTTCTGGATGGGAGTCCAAGACCTAGACCACTAGACTATCCTACCCACACATCCCAGATGCTCTATTGGATTAAGATCTGGGGAATTTGGTCAACACATTGAACTCATTGTTGTGTTGCTCAAACCATTCCTGAACCATTTTTGCTTTGTGGCAGGACATATGATCCTGCTGAAAGAGGCCAACACCATCAGGGAATACCATTTCCATGAAAGGGTGTACATGGTCTGCAACAATACTTACTTAGGTGGTACATGTCAAAGTAACATCCACATCAATGGCAGGACCCAAGGTTTCCCAGCAGAACATTGCCTAAATCATCACACTGCCTCTGCTGGCTTGCCTTCATCCCATAGGGCATCATGGTGCCATGTGTTCCCCAGGTAGGCGACGCACACGGCCATCCACGTGATGTAAAAGAAAATGTAATTCATCAGACCAGGCCACCTTCTTCCATTGCTCTGTGGTCCAGTTCTGATGCTCACGTGCCCATTGTAGACCCTTAGGCAGTGGAGCTTTGCGCCACGTGCTTCAAAGGAGCATTGGCCACCCATGAACTGTCGCCAGTTAACTGCTTTTTCTTCCTTGGATCACTTTTGATAGGTACTGACCACTGCAGACCGGGAACATCCCACAAGAGCTGCAGTTTTGGAGATGCTCTGACCCCTTCGCCTAGCCATCACAATTTGGCCCTTCTGAAAGTCGCTGAAATCCTTACGCTTGCCCATTTTTCCTGCTTCTAACACATCAAGTGAAGACAAAATGTTCACTTGCTGCCTAATATATCCCACCCACTGACCAGCGCCATGATAATGTGATTAGTGTTATTCACTTTACCTGTCAGTGGTCATAATGGTATGGCTGGTCGTGTGTATTGTTTTCATGTCAAACTGAATTATAATATCACAATTATTACCGTCCAAAATTTTACAGTTTTATTTTACAATTGATCACAATAATCTGTCTATAATATGTTATTATATTTTCAAAACTCTTCACACAGCCAGAACAACGGCAGTGTAACTCTAGATCATTTTTCATTGGTTTGGCACAAAATGCATTCAGTGACTACCTATTGAAGTATTGAAGTCTATATCCAGAATCTTACAAAAATAATAATGGTACAGCATAAAAGCATGGTTTTGTTTGTTTGAGAATTTTGTACATAAATTTTACAGTAATGCATTAGAGTAACAGAATTTGCTTCATTTTGAGGATTTGGAATTACTGAAGCCTGTACTACAGCATTTATATGACTTGCTACTGTAGAACAGTATTCTATACTGTGAAGAGGAGTCATTATTGTTTTGTAATAGAAAGGGTTTTTTTCTTCTAAGGAGACAATAATTTTACTATCAACAATTACAACAACAAAAAATAAAATATAAAGAACACAGTACTTACTACTTCAAAGGTTAACATAAAATGCTATATCTACTGTAATGCTAACAGTGTTTGTTAAGTCATAGTACAATGAGTTCCTGTTAGGATAAAACAAGTGCTGATGTTTTGGTAGAATGATTTGATTTAGAGACATGCATGATGTGTGTGCATTTAGGGCATGGAAATGATCTTTGTTGTTGTGCCAAGCTGCATGTTAGACAACTGTGTGATGTGACTGTTTAAAGTTCTTATTCAATATATTTAAGCATAACACATACAACATTACATGTTTAAACTGCTGTCAGATACTTTAGTAATTTTCCATTACTGAAACGTTACAACGTGACAAAGAAGGTTTTAAGTTCATTAGCATTTATCTCTGTATTTTTGGCTTTTTGCTGTACACTATAATGACCACTGGGTGGAGATGTTGTCTTTCACAAGGTAGTGACAGATAGTGAAGTAAATCTGAAAGTTTTAAAATGCTAATTAAATAAGCTTTGGAAGTTTGTTAGCATGTGGCAAGATGTTTTGAAGGCTGCAATCATACAATTATTATCAAACAATTATAATAATCGAACAACAGACTAATCAGTCGACAGAATATTGAATTAAATATAAACAAAAGTGATCTATCTATCACAACAAGTGACTTTTATAACTTGACAGATATGTGAATGCGTGTCTTAGTTTGGTTTTGTGAAACTAAAAGTTATGATTTATACTGCTAAAGTAGGCCTAAATATATGAAACAATTCCAAGATACCCATTTGGGTCCACGTTGTTATTCTGTATGGTATTTCACAGCCATTTATTTTTCCAAATTAACAGCTAGATTAATCAAATATTTAAACACAAATGATAGAGATTTATTGATTATGAAAACAATCATTAGTTGCAGCCCTAGTTTTATTATTTCAACCAAACCTAAACAGTGAATGCTGGGTTGCAGTAAAACACTTCCAATTCCACATTGGAAACATTTCAATCCTGTTATTGTGTACTGTATGATTAAGAACTACTGGTATCCATGTTTAAACATTACTAACGGATTACAAAATGTCTATTGGTGCACTTCAGTAAAAGGTTTATTGCTTACATAACTCACTAGATGGCACTATTGTTGCGCCACAACAGTAATAGCATAGTATATTGCCTTTCGTTGTACTCGACACTGCTTCATCTACCAAAGGACTGGGTTTAAAATGAATAACATTGCTAATAATAACAGTACATAACTAATTGCTTTTTGTACACCTCATTAGCCAACATTGATTAAAAAATAAAGATGATGCTGTGACATGGATCCAAGCAGTGCACGGACACTGAATGTATCATGTTTTTAAGGCCACAGCCTTTTGGCAAGTCATTCCATATGAAGCATCTCACTGCATAAATATGCATCACATCTGCAACAAAATTAGGCACATTAGAATCTGGACTTTAGGTTTGAGTTCGGTGAATCTGTATTGATTTATTCCCTAACCACTACTCCATAAAACCATTTGCACTTAAGAACAATCATTCCTACTGACCCAAGGCACTAATATTTGAATTTACAGTAATACACTGTAGGACTGGGACATTAAGCCCTCCTCCTGGCTCGTATTCTAAATGTCTTCCTTCCCAGTGCCTGCAGAATGGTGTCATTCCAGTCAGATGCATGGAGGTACCATACATGCAAATCCAAATGGAGAACTGGAGCTTTATTAAATCTGGCAATACATGTTTGCCTCAATACCTCATCATTCTAATGGCCATGATGAGGAGTATGACTGAATCAAATCGGTGTCTGTTATATTTATTGGCATTTCACAGATGGGAATTCATTCATTCAGTGAATAGACTCAAGGAGTCATTAACAAGCCACAACATAAAGGAGAGCTTGCCTTGTTGCGAGGTCTGTGTCACCACAGAGCCACAAAGGTCTCCAATATTTCCAGTGAGGATGGTTTCCAGTATGCTTTTATGGAATATCCAGAGGCCTGCTTGGCCCTCTCTCTGCACCTCAGCCACAGACAGAGCATGCCAATGGTTGATTTCACCATATTGCATTTCAACATATTAGTTTGCCATAACTTAATCAAAATAATTCCATTTCCTATAACTATCTGCAGCTGGCCTTTGCCCAAGACCAGATAAGATGGACAACTGAAAAAATAGTTATGAATAATGGAGTAGCTTGAAAAGAGAGGGGAAATCAAATAAATAAAAACACACACAGAAAAGGCCAAATTTGGCTTTTTATGAAAGGGGTCACATCTTCCCTCCCTCCACCTATATCAAACATAAACTGTGAGCTGGTGAGGCGATGTGGTGGTGATGTGGGGGTGTTTTAGCGCAATGGAGGAGTTAAACAAACAACCAAAAACAAACACATCGTTATTTGGAACGAGACAATAGCTTCTTCAGAAATTGTCACCTTGTTCAGATTGTAAACTTGAGGCGCATTGCGGCAGAAATGCTGCTCTCTCGCGCTTCGTCACACAAGAGGGTTGGAGCAGTGCTTTATTGGCCGTGGTTTTAATATTTTTGAAAATGCTCATAGTTCATGTTTGTACTGTATACACAGAAAGCAGTGCTGCACCTGCTTTTGCTCCCATATTAAGACATATTAAAAACATTTTTGTAACTAATTTTCCCCCTATAATATACCATGACATAAAATAATTATAATATATATATATATATATATACATATATATTATAATATTTTTTGTTATTTGATTTGGACATTTTTAGTAAATAAAACATTTGAAAAAGTGTGTATTTTATTTGCAATAATAGCCTACAGTAGCCTAGTATAAGACGTGAATAGTTTGTGTAGCGTGCATTGTCTTGACAGCAAAATAAATTGTCAAAATATTTTACATTTTTAGTGCTACTGTCCGGTAACAGTGTTAAATAGCCTACTGCGGTCTACAAAATAGGACCTGCAGGACTCTGCCACACGCTTTGGTTTGCTGCAAGGAGCAGACAGGGAAAGCAGAACAGACCGCTGCTTTAAGCGCAGCCACATATCCAATCCTTTCTTGAATACCAACTAATCTGAAATGTCCTGGCAATGGAACCATGGTCCCAAAACCCCCCCACACACTACAAATAGGCTTTTGTGAATCAAATTAGTCCGATGATGATGATGAGACTAGGCAGTCACAACCGAATGGAGTAAAACAATATTAATTTACAAAAACAAAAGAGAAAACAGGCTAGTCCAGCTAGGCTAAAAGCACAATGGGTTTAAAAACAACAAGGGAAAGCTATTGGGTTACACAACAGCCAGGCAGACCCTTTGTGTACATGAAGGAAACAGTTGAACACTCACTTCAGAACAGATCCATACCTCTCTGGACACAAAATTTCCTCCATTCGGGTGTTGCTGGAGCCTCAGCATTCATCAGAAAGAAAAGCAAGTGTTGGATGTAAACAATCGCTAACGCATAGTTTCAGTTTGAATTCTGTTTTATTCAGCAGGTTAAGATGAGCATATCAGCCAGTACATTTTAGCTGGGTAGGCCTATATTTTATTAGAAAAAAGCACTGTTTCACCCAATTATCGCCGCAAACCCCCAACGTTTTAGTGATGGAGGCTTGATGGGCCATTTTGAGAAGATGTCGAGAGAGAGAGATGTCGCTTGGCGTGACAGTAGCCAATGTGCAAAACGTTAGAAAAAGTCTCGGTGGTTCCAACCTCAGATAGGCTAAAGGTGTCTTGTGCTTAAACCCATACAGAAGGCTAAATGTTATTTATTCATATACAATGTTTATATACAATCTAGTAGGCTACTTCCATACTTTATAGGGCTACTATTTATACTTTAGCCTACTGGTAATATATTGTAGAGGCTAAATACTTTTACATAAGTTTGCACTCTGCACTTTTAATGCCCCTGTCACACCATGAGATCTGTCTCATTACTGATGTCTTGTGATACATGTTGCAGACTACTTTGTGTTGTGATGTTGTGTGTTAGCACCTTGGACCGTGAGAAACAGCATTTTGTTTACGTGTATGCTCTGTATGTGGATGGATGACAGTAAACACAACTTGAACTTGAACACAACAGGCACGTCATTTAAAGTTGGATGCATTTTTCTAAAACTACAATAGGCTTTTGTGTATCAAATTAGCCCGCACTGTGGGTGCAGGTAACCAAACAATTCTCACCTATAGCCAGGAGGCGCAGATAGAAATGATGGGCCCTATAAAGTAGCTTACTTATGATACTACTACTAATAATAATAAAAGTGGTTTGTGAGTGTTCCTGTCAGTGCAGGGCCCCTGGAATCTTTAACTTTCCCCCCTTATGGCGCCCCTGCCTATAGCCTATTGAACCGCTGAATGTGCACAGGCTGACTGTGGGTGAAATAGCGATTATTTTATTTCCACATTTTAGTTTAAATAAGTGCTGCTGTCAGGTTATGAGATTACAATAGTGCTAGTTATAAATGTGAAAAATGTGATCCCTTGTATAAAGCATAAATACAGAGAAAAAAACCCAACCTAGACACAAAACTATGTAATTATAATTCACAGGGAGAAAAATTATTGAATATGCCTTAATATGGGAGAAAAAGCAGGTGCCAGCACTGCTTTCTGTGTATAGCCTACAGCATGAACAGCCGAAGTTCAGCAGTAATATGGCCTATATTGTAAGCCAACATTAAATCACAGCATTAAATAATTATTCATTCAGAAATCTACATTAATCATGCTTCATATGCACCTATCTAACTCAAAAACAGCTAAACTGGGAATTAATACACGGGGGGCCTCTAGCATTCAATAATCTCTACTATATGTTGTGTCATGTTGTGTTGTCGAGCTGATGACCACAACTCGGCGCTTCAATTTATCTGCCACGGAACAGCTGACATTCTAGGTTGCCAGATCAGTATACATCCAAAACTGAAAGGCCCCATATGATTCCATTTTCTCACTGTTATTTTAAACCTTCGTGTTGAACATTCTGTTTCAGTTGGTGATGCACTTTTTTTTAAACATGCCATAACTTGATCGTCTAGCTGACTGGGAGTGACGGAATATGTATTTTAAGAGATGATTGGTCTAGAAAGAATCCAGAAATTATGTCACACCGGTGGTCAAATCTGACTGACTTGTTTTACATCAATTACGATAGGGAACCTTTAATAAACAGTAGTGACTCATAGTTCAAAACAATGGGCTTATTTATTTTTTTATTTGTTCAGTAGTTTAGACCTCAAGTCAACATGTAGGCTGTACATGTGCCTGCATGTATAAACTACATACAGACCTAAATAGGCCTACATCAGTACGTGGTATGTAGGAGACATCTTTCTATCTAGCCTTTAAAACAAACTAACATTAATTATGTCCCCCACAAATGTAAAGCTATGTTTCACAGACACCCCCCTAACCACCACAACTCACTAAGATAAATTGGCAATGACCGAAACATGACCCTGGCTGATGTTCATAAGACCAATAAATATTCTGAAAGAAGGTGTACTGGGCAGTGTGTGTGTGTGTGTGTGTGTGTGTGTGTGTGTGTGTGTGTGTGTGTGTGTAAGAGAGTTAGAGAGAAATACAGACAGAGAAAGTGGTAGAGAAAGCAGGAGGGAGAGAGAAATAGAAAAAAGAGATGAATCAGACACATCAGTTTATTTATTACTGTATTTGAAAATAATTTTGCTCTTTCGTATGCTGAGCTACACCGGTTCCCAAAGTGGGGGTCGGGACCCCTTAATGGGTCAAGAAATGCTTTTTGGAGTCAAAAGATTCTGACACCTATTTAAACAAACAGATTTGATAATTGTATTTATTTATTTAGTAGTATTTAGTAGTATTGTATTATTTTAAACAATAGTTAAATTATTAGCACTAATTATTTGAATTATATTGTATTATTTTTTAAGGCTATCTTACTAAATATAATGTTTACATATTTGTATGCTATTATCAGTGGTGTAGAGTAACAAAGTCAAATACTTGATTATTGTACTGTTACATATGTTTGAGGAATGCAGCCGTCCATACTTTCAGCACACCCCAGCTACACACCGGACTTCCATTCATCAATCACTCACATTCATTCATTCATTGCACTTGTTGTGTTGTAGAGGTAAATACTGGTTTGTTTGGGCATTATTGTTGGTTGTTGTTTGTTGTGTAACAACATAATGTTCGTGTCTGCGTCGAATAAAGTTTTAATCAGTTAAGTTAATTGTCATATCTCTTCTCCATGCGCGTTTGTTTTGTCGGTTTCTCAGTGTTTGTTCTCATCCATCTGAACCTGTACTCAGCCAACTTCTTCCAGTTACAATTACTGATATATACATAAAAATAGCCTTAAGAAAATTCAACCTCTTGAGGTAACGTCTGCCGTTGATTGTTGTGATGCGTTCAGTGGGTAGGAGCTAGATTAGTCAGCTGGTCACTCTACTCCAGTCCACAGACATGTTAGCGTCTACCACAAGTGAGCAGAAGGTAAATCTATAGGTGACACTACCCGACCTCCTGAGTCAAATGATGCTGATGAACACTCATGGCCATATTTGAGGTGTTATGTGCTCTCTTTCCACCCCTTTTGGTGTTCTTTTGCCTCTCCACTCGGCTGTCATCTCTCCCAGGTGTCCCATATCGGCTGATCAGCGGCCCTGCTCCATATTTAAGGGAGGTTCGAGGGGATGAGCAGCGCTCTTCGAGACAAAGCAAACTTTCGACAGAGGATAGTCTAGTGGTCTAGGTGACTACTAGCCAGAAGGTTGTGTGTTCGAGCCCCAGAGTTGGCCTACCTGTAAGCATCCTTGAGCAAGATGCCTAAGCTCCATGTAGTTGTAAGTCGCTTTGGATAAAATTGTCTGCTAAATGACTAAATTGTAAAATTGTTAATTTGTTCTTTAGTTTGTGTTGCCTTCTTTTGAGGATGGAGGTTTGGTAGTCCAGTTTTCGTGGCTTTATTTTGTTAGTTTAGTTTTATATGATTTGGTAGGTTAAGGGAGGAAAGCTCTGGATCCGACGGCCTATTACGTTGGTCCAGGCTCTCCCTATCCTTTTGTTGTGTTTGGCCAGACTGACTCTTATCATTTTGATTACATTATGGGATTTTTGGTTATTTTTATTTTTTTTGTAAATAAAAGAAGTTTTGCTTTGAAATTATCTTTGGGTCCGCTATCCTGCTTTATATGTTGTTGGCCGCTAGGTTGAGTCAAATGGGTGGCCGTAACAGAGGGAAATTTTTTATTTTTGTGGGGGGAGAGATTTGTTTTATCGGATAAGATATATCAAATTTGTTGTGGTTAGTTATGTCAGTAAGTACATATTAAAACACATTTGTTTATTGTAAAATTTTAGTGTTCAAAATGCAACTCTCATGAGATGATTACACCATCTTATCCAGAATATATAACAGTAGCACTCTCTGTTTGTATTCTGCGTAAATGAGGTACACAGCAGATAACCCCTATCAAATAAGTTGGACTATAGTTTGTATTCAGTGCTCATTAGCAGAAAATTGTGCACTAACACTGCAACACACAGCACTAATGAGCCCAACACCACTGGAACTGCAGATATCAATACTTTAATCATTAGGTCATTGGCATGTTATGAAGCTGTTCACGTTTGTAGCAATATCAAGGATTGTTTTCATTGTGTTCTATCTAATGGAGTGCAGTGTGTCTTGTGACGAGCGTCGCCGATGGCTCTAATGGTTTGGACAGTGCCCAGGGACTATTGATCCCAGGGTCAGCTAATATGAAGCTCTTGGACACCTCTGGCATGACCCCCGTGTGCTGTGCTCATCCTACACTGCTAAACACTTCTGTGCTTGCTTGTAGAACAGTGCACGGCTACGGAAGCTCTGCCGCAGCAGTTTGTCATGTTCACCCAATCCAGAGTGATGTCTAGTTCATTTGTTTTCCTGTTCTAATAACCTTGCATATAATTAGCCACTGCTGGGATGTATTTCATGCGTGTTCACCTCTTGAGCCTCAGAGGAAATTAGCATTCACATTTGTAATCATGTCCCTTTAAGTTGTGTCACGTGCACAGACTGAACAGAAGACAATTAACCTGTGAAGCTAAGTGGACAAGAGGATCTGACAGAAATAGCTCAGAGGAAAACTGTGGCAAGCTGTGTATTTTAGAAACTTTTCTACTCAGGATGGGGGGGCAGGACTCCAGAATACAGTCTAAATAACATAGGTCACATTATGACACATCTAAAATACACCAACATAAAATGTTCCTCGCCTACAGTACATCAGCTAATTTAAGTAGATATTAACTGTAAATACATCATCTGTATGATTCTAAATACAAGTTAACAGATATGGTTGGTATTTGTTCGTTTTTACAGTTTTTAGTTTTGTAATGTTGTAAATACATATTTTGTTTTCTGAGAAAATAATTATGAACACTGCCTTTGAGAGTCATTTACTTATTATTAATAAGTAAAGAAAAAGGAACATAATAGCAATCTGACCCAACACACTGGGCTGCTTGTAAGGAAGTGCCACACAGATAGGTCACCAAGATAAAGAGGTAGACCCATTCTGAGAAACATTACTCCTTGCAGATAGGGTTCTTCAGGCATGCACAATAGCGTGTAAAGAATCCCGAACAAAGTAACTAATTCATATACAATTCATGTGCATACTCATAATTACTGTATAGCACTGCTATGTTGCTGTACAAGAATATTATGAATAATACATTTAATTAAACTAAATTGAATTATATATTACTCAGCACAGTGTAGTGAAAGTTACAACGCAGGCTTTAAAGGAATACTTCACAACAAAATGATAATGAGTGCATCAATTACTACCCCTCACAGCTTGGAATGCTGTAAGAAGACAGCTTGTACTCCCATCCCTTTTTAGTGAATATAGCTGGAACATTTTTGTGATACAATGGAGTTGTCATTTTTTACCCTAATTTGATCCCCTATCCACTCCATTGTATCCCACAAATGTTAAAGCTACATTCACTATGAAGGGATAGAGGTACAACTCTTTCTTCAACTCAGGAATTCTTCCAGAATTCTTGGTGTTATGGGGTGCGTAATTCATGTGTTAATTATGTTTTTTGGGTTAAGTATTTCTTTAAATATTTTTTCCCCCATGACTATCTTCCTAGAATGGTAGGATTGATTTGAAAAGTTAATTGCAAAATACCTATTTGTGGTTTGTTAAATAATGTACCTTTCAAACCCAGGTGTTCACATGAAACCACTGGTTCGGAAAATATTACCAATAGACAATTTAGAGGTAAAATTGCCTAATGAAATAGTGGTACTTCTACAGCTATATTGGCTAGTTAATTGATCTGATTACTAGTTACATGAATAAACTTGACAGCACTATACATTAAACATGTAGTTTATTTTATCTGAAACGTGCTGATCCTTAAAAGTTAAAAAGATTACTGCATCCTAAACTGAGGAAGGCATTTTTCCTCCTTGCAAGGATGTTTGAATAACAATTATTGTCATAATATTACTGTTATGTACAGTAAATAAAGAATTTACTGACAATAAATTTCAAGGTGTCTAATTTCACATCAAGTCCAGCTTTATCTTGCTTAATTCCTATAAGAAACAAGATATATCCCAGTCTCTTGCATGTTATCTTAGAAACATACAGCTTTAAAAAATACATCTATAAAACATACATACATTCTAGGGATGCCTCGATCCGATATCAAAGATATGTATTGGGCCGATCCAGGCATTTTTTATCGGATCGGTGTCGGCAACCTTGGCCCAATCCAGAGGCTGATCTATTTCCATGTTTGTCAAATTTACGTCAGTTGTGCAGATTGTAACATTCTGTCACACGCTAGAGCAATTTCTTGAAAACTATCGATGTCAGCCATGTGGAAATTCTTTAAATTGGAAACTCAAAGCAGCCCAACAGCTACCTGCAAAGCGAAGCTTACTCCGACGAAGAAAGCACCGACACAGCTTTTACTGGCGAGTGCCTTGAAAAGACAAGATAAATTTAGAAAAGACAGCGATAAGACGAAAAAATACCATTTTATATCTTTGGATGACCAGCCAATTTTGGTGGTAGAGTACACAGTACACTGTCTGCCAGTTGAGCTGTTTGTCCTCTAAGCCTGTGAGTAGCCTTTAATATTCTGTGTAGAATAAGATTGCACTGTTATCTAGGTTAATTTGCTTGTTAATTTGTTAAAATTGCTTGCTCTGTAGTTGTGGTGTATGAAGTGAAGCCATTAGCCAGCCTTTGAAATCTAGCTTCAATTGGCTTAGCTTTGAAACTAGCTTGATTAGAAGGAATTTGGAGCCTAAAAGGCTGTTCAGTATAGCGCTATTTAGCTAGCTGCTAACTGTATAGCTACTGGCTAAGTATAACGCTAGTATTTGTAACTCTTCTCGTTCACTATTATGTGTTGGTTCTATATTCCTGTACCAACATGTTCTTGCAGTTGAAGGAATTAGAATTGATATATTATTTAATATTTAATTGAGTAAAATAGGAAGACAGACAGAATCCCACATCATGTTAAAATAGCAACGAAGGCAGAAGCCTACAGTTAGACAAGGCCAGGAATGTATGTTTTGCATGACAGAAGCACAACGCCACTCCAGACTCAAAAGGCAGAATTCAGTCTTGCATTTGTGAAATGGTCACCTATACCTTTTGTGTCCCTAAAGCTATTGTCTGCCTTTCCTGTAGCCATGGTGAGCTGTTCTAAAGATGTTTTTCCCATTCACTTTAAATTAACATCTGTTACCTGTGCTGGAAGCACAGCCAACCACCTTAGCCTACTCACGCTAAATTCATTGTCTCTCCTAGAGGTGTGCCTTTAGTATTTTCCTCCCACAAGCCTTAGCGGCCACACCTCCAGCCAATGAATGGTCACCTTACCTGTGAGCGGTTATTTTGAATCTCAGAACTATATAAGCCAGAGCGTCCTATTGTTCATCAGGATTTCTGTTGGAGGAGCATTGCAAAATGCAAAGCTAACGTGTTTCTCCCTTGCGGCCACATTGTAATTTCATGCATTGTTTATTAATAAATATGTTTCTTGATTTAGCACTTACAGCACGAATTGGTCTTAAGTTTGTATATGGTTAACTAATTACCATCACAGTGCATGCTCTCAGACAGAAATCCATCCAACCTGCTGTACCCACGCCGATCGCCTGATCGTGGCTGGAGGACTCTGGAACTGCCAGTGCGGCGTCAAGAAAACCGAGACCATTTCTGCCTAAGCCTCACTCTGCCCTTCCTCGCCTTGATGGAAACCTGGATCACACCGACCAACACGGCAACCCCAGCGGCTCTCTCTTCAGCGGCTCTTTCTTCAGCGTACTCGGGACTCGGGACTGCTCATCTCTGCCAGCGTTCTCGCTCTTTCTCACCTGGCCATATCCTCTTTTGAATTCCACGCTGTTCTGTCACCCATCCTGTTAAGCTCACAATTGTCCGCTTGGAGACTTCCTAGATGAGATAGATGTCCTCTTAAGCTTCTTCCCTGAAGATGGGACACAACTCAAGGTCCCTGGTGACTTCAACATCCCCCCCAGAGAAGCTGCACTCATCAGACTTTCCTAATTTATTTTCTTCATTTGACCTCACACTCTCGCCTTCTCCTCCAACACACAGGGCACCAGATCCTGCTCGGCCTCTAAACTATCAGTTATGAGTTCAAGGCTGCTCAGTCCACTGAAACCACTCTTCTCATGGTGACAGAAGCTGGACAAAAGCTCTGCACACTGATAAAGCATCCTCCCTCTCCTCAGTCCTCCTTCTCCTAGACTTGTCTGCAGCATTCGACACGGTAAACTACCCGGTCCTTCTATCGACCCTTGCTGAATTGGGCATTGCCAACTCTGCGATTTCCTGGCAGAGTCCTATCTGACAGATTAATCCTATCGAGTCCTCTGTAATGGACGCCTGTCCAAACCCTGCCCGCTCACCACTGATGTTCCGCAAGGATCTGTGCTGGGACCCTTACTCTTCTCCCCATACACTAGATCTCTTAGCTCTGTAATCTCTTTTCATGTATTCTCCTACCACTGCTATGCCAACGACACCCAAATCTACCTCTCATTTCCTCCATCTGACACGCAGATCTCAACTAGAATCTTTAAAGGTCTTGCTGACATCAGTGCTAGGATGTCTTCGCATCACCTCAAGCTCAACCTTGAAAAGACAGAGCTACTTTACCTCCCGGCAAAGAACTACCCTCAAGTGGACCTGTCCATTACTCTTGAGAACACCACCGTGTTCTCCTGTCCAACTGCAAAGAGCCTCGGAGTTCTCCTGGACAATCAACTGTCCTGCGCAGCCAACATTGCTGCAACGACCCGAGCCTACAGATTTCCCCTCTACAATATCAGAAGGATAAGGCCGTTCCTCACAAATGAAGCGGCACAGCTCCTAGTCCAAGTAGTAATGTAGTAATCTCACATCTAGACTACTGCAACTCTCTACTCGCCGGATTACCGGTCTCTGCTACCAAACCACTATAACGAATCTAAAATGCAGCCCCTCTAGTATTCAACCAACCAAAGTTCTCCCACGTAACCCCCCCTCTTCCGAGACCTTCACTGGCTCCCGGTCTCAGCCCGCATCCGATTCAAGACATTAGTGTTTGCCTACAAGGCAGCAAATAGAACTGCCCCGCATTACCCCCAAGCACCAGCCAGAGCACTTGAATCTATCACCTTGGCTGGCAGGCTGGCACCTCCGTCGCTACCAGCTGCGTGTAAGAGTCGTGCAGCCCAGTTTAGAGTCTGTCCTGGCGGCGCAATGGTGGAATGAGCTTCCTGCAGCGGTCAGAACAGCAGAGTCACTACCGATCTTCCGCAAGAGACTTAAAACCCACCTCTTTAAAATCCATCTCGGTACCTTGGCCACGATCTTTCTACCTCATAGCACCAATCCCACAAACACTATAATCCCACTATAACAATCCTTGTTCTATCCTCCTTTAAAAAAAAAAATAAAGAATTTCCTCCTTTCTACTCTGTTAGATCAGAATATTAAGCACTTAAGCAATTATTGACTGTTTGAAGAGTGAATGATAACTTTGCGCTGGGTGTAAGATAGGGCCCATAGTGTTAATTGTGAAATGAAAAATTTGTTTTGGTACATTAGTAGCAGGTTTGGGGTGTGTGTCCCAGACCGCAGTTCCGTCTTCCAGAACCGCGACACGAGACTGTCAGTCCTACTTACACATTTATATGAACTAATATATGTTACTATTATCAATTCTAATCACTTATCAATTCATTTTATTATTTATTGTTTAATAATGTAACTATTTTAATTCAATGTGCTACCATCTGATTTGCTTAGTGCTACCAGCTGATTGGCTAACTCCACTGCAAATTTATTTCATCAGTATTTCTCTTAGAACCTATTACAAAAACATTTTGAGAAAATGTATTTTAATATTTTACCATTTGTAATACAAACAATAACAGGTTACTACTTGTGTGTGTGTGTGTGTGGACAGAGCTTAGCTGTGTAACATCGCTTGGAGAGTCATGGAAAAAACTCACCAAGGTGCTGTGAATAAAAACATTTCATTAAAATTCAGATGTGTTATCTCCTCAGCTACACAAAACTCATAAAAGTAGGTAGCCGTTATATTTGCAAAAGAGATTAGAATGTGAAAAATGCAATTTCCTAAAACATGATCCAACTAATCAACAACTCTCGTTTCAGGCCCATCTGATATACAAATTGTGCCTAATGAACCTAGCAAAATCAATTACCTAGGTGATACTTTGCATGCAAGGGAAACCAAACTGAATACATGATGCATATGTAAGTAGGCATTACTCACTGCAGATTATTTTGCTCCATTTACATTGCATTAGCACAAGAAACAGCACATCGCCCAATGCCCATTCCTCTATCATGTCCATTCTATAAAGATGTAACTAGGCCAATAAAGTGTACAGTCTCCAGAATGCATAGTGACAGATATTATCAATCTGAAATGTATACATAATGATTAATGATGCAGCATGTTATAATAATATAAAATATTATAATAGTATAATAATATATATAATCATAATATACTAATACTATAAAGATATAGTGAACAGGGGGAAATTTATCTTTTAAAACAAAGATAGCAAAGCATCTTACAGGAAAAAAAAAGTTGCAGACAATTATTAAGAAGACAGAAAATTGTGTAACACTGACACACAGATGCTTCTGCATACTGCATTAAAAGGTGGACATAGACATTTAGCATGGCACTTCACATATGGTATTCACTTAATTAACACAAACACACGGCATTAACACAAAATAATGACACTGGGAAACAAACTACTGTACATATGCTTTATTCCAATTTGCTGGAATCATTTAAACTCTGGTATAATACATCATAGCCTATAAATGCTACTGAACAGATAAGATCTCTTGTTTTACAGTTCTTAACAACTGTTCCAGTACTCCACGACAATTATTATGGAGTATTGTGAAAGGATTATACAAATTACTTTTTACTGGATTGCCTACTTGTGGTACACATAGACAACCCGTACAACCCCAGACTGCATTCTTATATAGAGGAAATTACTGTATATTAGCCCACGCGTTTTTAAACAATGTGAGGAATAAGCATAATTGCCTAGTAAAATGCTCAGTGCAGTAACTGAAGGTCATTCATTTATGGCAGCTATCATATCCATTTACAATAAAATGGTAAGTGATCAACAATATGCCATGTCTGTTAAAAAGTTGAACTCTACAATCAAAGTTAAGAAGCAGATCCAGGGTCATTCTGCAAAGTAATATGGTGGAGAATTTCCTCTTTCTTAGCAGCAGTGGAGCAAAAATCTAAATTTGGTGTCATGAATTATTAAAGCCGGTTTTATGTAGTTTTCTTCTTCCAATTTACAGTACAAGCCATATGATCAAAGTAATTTCCCGAAAGAGTTCAATGTTGCCTTTCAACAGAACACTATGTTCAGTTATAGGAAAAATATGAAAAACAGCTCAGAGGTATCAAGTCACCACAAAGAGAGATTAGTGGCTCCACAAATGGCCACTAATTGGTTGCAGCTATACGTATTTGAATGGATTTACTGGGGAAGTTAGAAACCCTTCCACACCTTACAGATGATCACAGATGAATTTACAGTATATGTCTGCTGAATATCAACATGGTTTGGAAGCTAATGTCAATCATATCTAACCTGTACTCACAAAGCATTAAGCAAAGTCATTCTAGATAGTCTCGCAAAGCAGCTAGACCACAGTTCCATAGACTATCTTCACAATCGTATCCTTCTCAATTGTTTTGCATCCCTGAAAAGGGACAGGCAGGATGTTATACTCCTATGCTTCCTCTCAAAGTTTTTCTGTTTTGATCAGTCTGTGTCCACCTATGCCAGCAATGCAATATGCATACTGTATCTAGCACTATGTTATGGTCCAATATAAGCAGGGCAAGCAAAGGCCAGATATAAATGTAGCTCATTCAGGCGCAGGAAAGCGAGAGAGCATTAGCTTGATGTGAGTGTGTATATTGATATGTATATTTTAGCATGCTATTTCCTGAGCTGGATTTGTTGATACAGTTTTATAAATAATTCAGGACTCACATTTTCACAAGGTATTGGTGTTTTCCATAATCACCTGATTTTTTAACTCAGTGCCATCTCGCTTACAACATCCCACATTCCATAGTGGTACATCAACCTTTAACCCTACACTCCATGATAGCTTCATTAGAACTGAACCCCGTTAACACCCACATTTTTCTATAAATGGTCAATGAACGGCCCCAAAGGGGAGCGTAAACCAGGAAGAAGCTTTGTCAAACTTCATATCAGGAATAGTTTGTATAACTGCAAGACGTCACAGCAGCAGTGAATGTTGTGACTTTTGAAGTTGGATCCTCTTAGAAATAATTATAAGTTTATAAGGGAAGTTTAATCCGATATCAAAGTATCAAATAAAAGTATCCAAAATAATAAATTGAAAGTGTTATGAATATAGACATTACAAGACATTATTCTAATGTCTATATTCACAAAGATCCCCCCCACCAATCGCCGCCACCTTTAGATGACAGCGATCGCAAGGGAGACTGCAGTCATCCAGCGAGTGGTCTGTGCTCTGTGTCTCAATATTTAAAATCTCGATGATCGCGTCTCATAAAAGTGTGACACTTTCTGTAATAGGCTACATGGCACTATTGTTTATAATGCCGGTATGTGATCAATCAACCTGCCAGAAAAAAATTATCTAATAAAATCAAAATAAAATGGGATACGTGCAGCATTGCACAACAGAAATATTTTATTAATAAATATAGCCAGTCATATCAATTTAATACCTGTTAAAGAGAGTATCACTCATTGCCATCAGCATCGCCATTTACCGTTTGTCATTTCTGCCTCTATAATCTACTTAAGCATGGGTCAGATTTTCCGTAAGGATAGCGAAACTTTAAGGATAGCAAGTTTAACTTTAAGGATAGCAAGTTTTTTTTTATAAATCCGAGACTTTGCGCAGAAAGTGGCGTACGCAGTCTTTTCTACGTACACAGTGTTTATAAATGAGGCCCCTGGTTTTTAAAGTGTGTAATTTCTAGTGACATCTGGCTGATTCGTTCGTACTATTGCCTGTATAACAGTAACGTTAGCCTACAGCATAAAAGCTCATATCAGCCAGTTAAACTTTTACCACCCTGTTAGGAAACAATATGTAGTTGGGTTGTTATTTCGAACATTGTTCTCCAGCGCTTGGGCTTCGTTTAGTGGACAGAAATGCGTTTGTATTTACGTTTGCGTTGCTGTCTCAGAGGACGACATCTTTTATCTTACGTCGGCCACCATAGCGTCTCCTTCGTGTGTGCAAAGGGAGGGGTAGGCCGTGAGTGACTGACGCAACCCTCACTACTAGATGTCACTAGAAATGACACACTGGACCTTTAAGGTAATGGGGATTTGTACTTCACCTCTGTTAAAGTTCATCACTGCACCCTGCATAATTCTTCCCCAAGTGGCTTTTCTAGGGAGTTGTTCCTTTGGCCAATTGGAAGATAAAGTCTAGGGGGTGTTGTTTGTTTCCATGTGAAATGTGGGCCTGTGCAGCCCTTTAAAACTGTAATGTGGGCTATATAAATACATTTGACTTGACTTCTCAAGCCCCCGCTGGTGCTCGGTGACAGACATCTCATCACAAGCGCCTGGTGAGGTTTTATGATAACAAACATATCTGACTGGTTGGTCTGAAGACCCTTCAAACACTGTACGAAGGTCCAGCTTCCAGAAGGCTGTAGTTTTGACTGATGCATATCAAACTTTTATACAAACATTTATATCTATATTCTGTAGAATAAATGTAATGTCCTGTACATCCTTAATAGTTGAATGACTATGACTATTGACTTTTTCCCCATTCAAGGTTTAAATGGAATTCCTGTGCATTACTAAAGGTTAGGTTTCTAGTATTTTTATGTTTGATCAGTGCAGTTTAAACCTAATATAACGGAGAAGCAATATCCATGACTCTTTAACTTGTAATGAGAATGAAGGGAAAGGTAGAGTGCTCGCCTTTCCCAACAGATAAACCTAGCTCCCCGAGTTAACAGCTTTCAATAGGGAGAAAATGATTTTCCAATGGTTATAGCGTTTAAAACCGCTATAAATTAGAAAAAGAGAGAGTGGAAAAAAATCTGATATAATTCAGTTTGGACAGAATCTCTCCACTAGACTGAATGTGTCTATATAATTGTGAGAGAAAAGTAGGTTGCTAAAATGCACTTAATTTGCCATGATAGATTGAGTCCATGCTTCAGTGACTGTAATTGAATCTGTGACCTATTTCTTCAGAAGAAAATAGTCTCGGGTTATTTGTCACCATACATTTTAATGGTATTCAATAGTAGAGTAGATTAGTAGAGTAGAGTTGAATGTATACATTTTTATCCAATTATTAGCAACACTTTCTCCATATGTAAATGGTTTTCAATTGAGTTCTTTACACAGTAATGCATCAGCCCTAAACAAAACAGACGTACGCCTGTAATGGTGCATACTTGTCCTTGGTGTTTATTTCCGTACAGAGCAGCTCTTACTTTAAAAGCTTCAGTGGGAATAATATTTAACAAAAACATAGCACTGACTCAAATAGTATTGTGTTTGGCTGGAAAGCAATTTTCCTAGTGCTAGACAACCTCACCAGAGAAGTGCTAAGCTTCAAAATCACAACACAAGGCAGCCGTGTCCAGTTGCTTCTTTGCTTAATAATTTCTCTGTTAATAGGAGACACTGTTGGTTGCTCTCTAGTCTATCATAGTAAGTATATAATTCCACCTCACAACGATCAATCAAAAGGGCCGACTACTGTGGATATAATGTCAAGAGAAGTTAAAACGACAAAGAGAGATTATATTATCCATAGGACCCCAAAAACCCAATGTTATACTGCATTAAAGCCTTCAATTCAACTGCCAGTCAAACATCTACAGTATGGAAATGAAAAAGAAATTTCAAAGCTGTGTGTCCGTCAGAAATGCAGGTGTCTATTAATAACAGTGCAGAAAAAAAACACATTATTCCTCTTTCATGACTGATTCTGGTAACCAGTCAATCACACGCCAGTAAATTTCACATTTAATGTTACATTTCCGCTGAGATGCAACATAATAAAAAGCTAAAATAAAAAACGTCCAGCCAAACACATTGATAATGTTCTACACATTTATTGTTTCGTATTTCTCATGACTATCGGAAGTCCAGTCCAATCTTCCCCCTTTAAACAGTCATATAGGACATAATACTACAACCTGATATGTAATTGGCATCTCCTTGCAGATATAATGGTTGGACCTGATATCTCAGGACATGCAATCCTCATTGGAAGACGCTAACAGGAAGAGACGGGTCATGTTGAACATTTAAAAATAAAGTGGAGAGAAAAGCCTTGCTCCCTGGGTACGCCTTAGGCATTATTGTAAAGTCTCTTCAGTTAGAGCAGCAGAACTGGACATATCATGGCTATCTGCCAGGCACACTGCATGCTTAGCACTTCAAAAGGCTTAGCATCTGAAACTATTATGCATTCATACTGTCTTTAATTAGGATGCTCATAAGCATAGCAAGAGACAGCTTTATTACCATTCCCAGTGTCCCAGTCTTATGTGCAATAATTATTAATCAAATCTGACAGCTGGCCGACTTCCTACATGTAATTTCAATAATTTCACACAGTCATTAACAGTTATTTTTTCTTTCATGTCCAAATTTCCTGTATTTATCAGTTGTAGGAATGAAGGGGATCAGACTATGTATACAGCATGTAAACAAAACAAAAAAAGTAGATATTTAAACTACCGTTTACAAGAATGCAGGGCAAGTAACTGTAAAATGACAGCCTTTTTTTTAGGGTAACTTTCATGCACAAACAATGTAATGCAGCTAGTAACACAGAAACAACACTGCTGTTTTAATATCACACACTGACTCCAAATATAACTTCCTCTAAGCAGTGATGCACCCACTTTTGTTACAAATGCAAAATGAAGTGCCAAACACGAAAGGCTTAGCTGATTAGTATCTGAAGCACACCCAAAAATTAAGGTTTTCTGCTTGTTGCAGCTAAAACACTTTTAATCATTAATAGTTCAACTGGTTGGCTTTCGGTGGAAATGTTATCAATTTCACGCTACTGAGTTCCTAGATGTTTTTACTAATGCTTCTAATTCCTGTTAATTAATTACAGTCAATGCGCACCGCATCTGCTGAGATATGAGGAAGTTGCAAAATAGATATTTCCAGTAGGCACAATTGCAAAAAAGCAATGTTTTAGACTAAAAAAAAAACTTGCTGTAGCCTATATAAAAATATATATTATCTTAAATACACTGCTTAAAAAATTAAGGGAACATGTCAGTGTCACCAAAACAGGTGACACTGATTCGCAATCGCTTATGCTTGATTGACTTGGTGTTATACTGTGATGATTACATGTTCTCTTCATTTATTTGAGCAGTGTATGTTTTAAACCCTGTGCACTCACGTGAGATGGAGTTTCAAATTATTTTATATAGAATGAGCGCTATGAAGAGAGTAATCAATACCGGTTAGCACTAGCACAGCTGCATATACCAGTATATATGTCAGTATACAGTTTTTTAAACCAAAAAACAATGCTGATTGGTTGAAACCAGTGAGAAAAACAAACCATCAATGTTATTATAAGTAAGACATAATTCATATCTCAGCCAAGAAGCCATATAACTCCATTATTTTCCAAACAACTATTAAAACAAGCTGTACTGTTGCTTTGGTCAACATAATTCATCATGACGATGAACATAGATGTTAAGAGTGTTTTTAATGAAATAATCAGTTTTTCCACTACTTTAGCTTTCAGCACTAAATATTGCAACAAGAGCTCTCCTCCTCCTCAACAACCCTCCCTTTCCACTGTAAACCACAAGAAACCAGCACTTCATGGTAGACACAAGCATTCAATTTTAAGCGTTTTATGTTTCGCTTTACATGAGGGTTTTGAGCATATTTCGATATCCATATTTCTATGTATATCAACCGTTGAAAATAGACTAAATTGAAGTCCAAGAGAAGAAATAATATGTGATGATTAATCTGGTCTGCAGGGTTTTGATTCACTTTCTATGAGCCATTTTATTAAGTATGTTAAAGAACAATTTCACAAGAGGAGAAAAGCTCATCAAGATGCAGAGGTTTAACACTTCCCCGAGGGAGCCGGAAGTCAAAATCCAATCATCCAATCCAATCATAGTATTATTATTCTAGAAGCATTATTTATTAAATTGCTGTGTAATATATATTTTTGTATTGTCTTATTGGACTCATGCAGTAAACTTGGCCAGCAAAAAATAGACAAATATCCACAGTAAAGCACATTATAGGAACAGCAGTGTGTTGATTTAAATGGCAACTATTTTTTGATCTGTCCGCTTCAAGGCTTTTTCATGCAATTTCCTTTACTAGATTTAAGTGGTCTTTGAAAGAGAGTAAAGCACAGCCACGGAAAATGGGACAGAGCAGTCTTGCCTACAGGAATCAAACAGTTCCACACACATCCCCTTCACCACCCGTACCAAGAGAACAAAAATTCAATATGGATATAATCTTCCACTTGACTGGTACTTTACAAGAAAATTATTGTCCGCCTCTTAATACAAGGCTCAGAGCCATGGAATAAAAATGCATTTATTTCTTTCACAGGAATGAACAGATTGTCACTATGATTAGCATCATCGAAGAACAATAGTGCAGACTGTTGTGTCAGTATGATTTGGGCAGCAAAGCTGGGGAAAGGCCCTGGAATTATTCTACAGTTTCTGACAGTAATCCAATCCAGAGGCACTGTGCGAGGTCTTCCAATGAGGTGTGCTCCACGTTGGCAGATCTTTAAACACTATCTATACAACTGCCAGTGTACTATACTAGTCAGTTTAAATAGCCCTTTATTACCCTAACACATTTTTGTAAGTAGTAAAGCAAAATAACACGCATGCGGTGCAACTGTTTGAGTCTAATATTAAGCTCCAAGCATGAGGCTACATAACAAGAGAGGTTTAAACCACAATGCCTCCAACTGTTTCCTCCTGAAGCCCGACATAGCCATCTGAATGAAGGCTGCAGTGGGGGTCACAGCGCTAATGGGTACGGACAAAATGCTATGCTCTTAAGTAAGCACATTGCTAGTGACTGCATGTTTCATAATCAAAAGAGCAGAAAAGATTTTGCAGTCTGTAATCTTGAAATATGTTGCAGCATCAACAGGCAATTTCAGGCTGCAGAAAATAACGTAGCCTAGAGCGTAACCTCTAAATATTTCAAGGTGACAGCACAGTTCTCCAACAGAGAAATTGGTAGGGACCTTTCATCTCTGAGATGTCAGCCATCCCCATTGTGGATTCACTTGTGAATGGCAGAGGGGAGAGAAGCCCAGAGAAAACACAGGCTTCACAATCATACTGCTGCTAGTCACTGTATTGTGAAGACAAATCTCAGAGCTGTTGTCCGCAGAACAAATCATCTCAGTGATGGGGTAATACAAGACAACTGATGATGCACTAAACATGTGTACTTTTGTACTCTGAGGGCCTGGTGTATGCAACTGTGTAGGTATGAGTGTTTCTACAAAGCCTCTATCTTCTGCATTACAGTATGTATTGCTATTCATTCATGGCCTGTGATGCAATGCAAATCTTAAATAAAATGACAATAAAGTATTGTCTACATTGCATATAAATGTCTGAATATAATTACCCTTTATTGACAGCTGTCAGGTAATTGTAATTAAAATCCTTATTAAAGAAATTAATGAATAAATAATGCTTGCACACAGAACATCAATTCACATCTATTTTAATAGAGTACATATTTTAGAGCATTCTGTAGATTACTTGAAGCTAACTTAATTGTCAACAGGGAGATGTTTTGTTCCTGAAATAATACAAATTATAAACATACAACTTAATTTGCATAGGTTAATTAAACACAATGTCCTACTAACTAATTCTATTGAATGTGTGGCTCAGAATACTAATTGAGCTACAACAAAAAATGATATGCACCAAATAATGCTTCCGGCTTTTTCATGGCTATTTACTTATATGCTTTAAATTAAGGGTGTGGACAAGTCCCTTAAAGGATACTTAACTGAAATACAAGCATAAGAAGAACACACATTGAGAAAAGAAAGAGTAAATACTGTATAGTGTCCTCATGTGTTGGACTGGGTGTGTGCTTAAAGTCCTCCTGTATTTGAAGGTTAAGCTAAACCGGTCTGCAACACACGTTAACTGAAGATTTCAAATGCAAGCGTCAGGCCCATTAGAGTGCACTGTACATAGTCAGGTCCTTGGACAGGACAGTCTTCTGTCTAACCATTAAAGGTGCATGTATAATATTTAACTCTTACAGTGGCTGTTTAATAAGTAGAGAATTATGTAGAAACAGCTGTTCCCGTCAGGTAGAGGTGCTCTCTGCTCTGGAGTCCTGTTGGCAAATTAATCCTGACAAACCTTGAGCATGTAGCATCTGGTGTAATACAGACATGATAAATGTGTGTATAGAAGGCACACATTTAGCATATCAAGGAAAGTCTAAATTAAGTAACACTATCAGTGCCAGTATCTACAATATCTTACATATCTGGTGTTTCATTGAGGTCTTATTTAACACTAGAACTACCAAGGCATTGTCATTTTGACTGTAAATTTTGCAATGGAATAACTTGTTGAAATTAACTATGGGTCCTAACTATAGGACCCTATCTTTTCCTAAATGTGTGTATATTTTATCCTAACATTGTTATTTTATTTAAATTACAAAACACTAGTGCTCTGAGTATTTGTACCTTGAATGGCCATAACGGAAGTTACGAAGGTAACTATGGTTCTGTGAATTCCCGGATGACTGCCAGTGCAGTCCACAAAGTGGATATTTC
>JAOEHI010000018.1:7946084-7998020 GCA_025447815.1 Percopsis transmontana | reverse complement strand
CACACACACACACACACACACACACACACACACACACACACACACACACACACACACACACACATACACATACACGCAAGCACACACACACACCCTAACAGAAACAAAACCCACAGTTGTTCTGCAGTGCTGATGAACACTGGCTTGGTTTTAAACTGATAAAACCACTGAGTATGGCAGTATGGCAGACAAATCACCTCTAATGGCAGCAGGCTGGAGCCTGTCTCCCCTCCTGTCTTCCCCTGCTCAACTACAAGACCCACTGTACACTGTCCAGGCCATCCATTTCATTCATCCCAGTTCATAGCTCAGGAGAAGAGCTTAAGGAGCAGGTGGAACTTGGAAGTCATGATCATAGATATAGCTCTCTTCAGTCACTGTGTTTTAGAGCTAGAATTTACAGGCTGCTTTAGGAGGTCAATACCAACTGTTGAAAAAGTGTTGCATGATATTTGTTAGTCAAATGTACCGATCAACTGCCAGTGAACTTGTGTTTACAAAGCTCCACCAACAGGTACCTCTCCCTCAACAGCAAGGTTGAATGAAGATATTTGCATAATCCATAGTCAAATTGTGTCAAATGTGTTTGCAAATACTCGTTAGCATTTATTCCTTCCTGGAATCCGGGTTGTATGAGGTTCAGATACTTTAGTGTCGTTTAGTTGCCAAACAAAATGAATATAGATGTACTTTTCATGCCAATTCATTTGTAATTACATTGTGAACCATCTGCCTAGTCCTACTCAGATAGTAAGGACTTATGTCAGAGGTAGAATTATAATAAAATGCAAGTTGACCCAGGTATGTTCACAGTTAACACATTATTTTCTCTTCATTCCCCAGTTTAGCTCTGCTCTCTCTAAGGACCGTTGCCACGTAAAGTATGCTAACTGCTGCTTTGTATTGAGTGTAGTCTAGCATCTCTTTTTCACATTTGTATACTGCTGCTCCGTTTTTCCACTCACACATCTATGCGGCTCAAATCGTGGTTTTCCAGCTCGCACTGCATTGGCTTCTGAGCTCTGGAGGCATGCAAGCTGTTCCGCTACCATCTTCCCTCTCCGCACCTCCCCCAGGTCAGCAGCCATACATCACATCAAGCTAGGCCTCGCAGGGTCAAGGAACCGCTGCCAATCACACCACAATGCAGAGGAATGGAGATAGAACTGGAGCTCTGTGAAGCAATGAGGCAAACTGATTCCCTCCTTTTATTTAGTCCACGTTTGATCATCTATTCGACTTCATGTAATGTTTTCTAACGTTTCCACTAACAGAACAGAAATGTATAAAAGTTATAATTAACTTAATAATCATTATTTCTTTATTATTCCAACAGACGTTAAGAGAGGCATTAGCGCTCTCTAACACAGGTTGTTTGTTCTTCTATCTCTGCCAGGAACCAAATGCACCAATTGACAGCAGGTCAGTGATAATAAATGGAGTTAACTTCCTGGTTCTCTTGTCCCACTGAATTGACTGCATGAAAGAACCATCCACAGCTTGAATCTATTATCACCTGATCCAGTGCTGTTCCATGCCTCCACTAGCCTCCCCAATTAAATGTCTCAGGTTTAACGTTTAACCCTTTCCCAGTCACTTTCCTCTTTTAATGACAATTTCAGAGAACCAGTTATTTTTTTCCACAACTTCATCCAGCTAGTAATTTTTATTGTCGAACTAGAGTCTAACCTTTACCCTACCCCCTTTGTTTGGCCTTTGTTTAGTAACAGCTGTTATGTATTTTTCTACTCTCTCTCTCTCTCTCCCCCTCTCTCTCTCTCTCTCTCTCTCTCTCTCCCCCTCTCTCTCTCTCTCTCTCTCTCTCTCTCTCTTTTTGGTCAGCTGTGATTGCTCCGGGCAAAACAGGAGCAGATGGTGTTTTGCTATGCATGAATGGAGCGTTAGAGGAGTTTGGAGTGAATAGGCCAAGTTCTGAATGGTGTCTACCCAGCACCTGCCTCTTGTAGAAGCAGGGATATCCTAGTGGCGTGATCTGTCTTGTCTGCCCTGCCATCACATTGCATGGGATGAAAGGACGAAACAGAGGGGGACCCTTGTTGGACACCGTCCATATTTATTGATTTTCCTCAGAGTCGTGGCATAACGTGGTGTACAGTCAGTTTGAGTTAATTAGATGTGACACGCCGTGCACGTGTAATCTATCACACTGGTCTCATGGTGCACTTTATCAGTTGTGTTGCCATAGAAACATGCCGGCTTTGTAATAGCCTATATTAACAGGCTAAGTAAGTTGAGCCCCTCTGCTGAACACAAAGCCTATAAAACAGTGATGAAATAAATAGGAAAGTGGCAATAGTGAAGAGCAAGCTAGATTTAACTGCTGAACGTAAACAATGCCAAATAAAACAAAAGCATTGTTTATGTGCCGTGCTGGAACATCTATTAACGTCTGAAGCATAATGATGTGTCACAATAAAGCTCTCAAATCACTGACAGCCTGTCCTGTAATAGGTTCGTCTGACTGTATACGTATATCTAAACAGAATAAATACCCCAGATACATTTGTTCTGCCATATTTCCCACAGTCCACATCGGCATTACTTATAGATGACTAGTCCTAGACTAGAGGTGGTCTACTGTACCAGTCGGATGGTCCAGGGTTCAATCCTACATGTACCTAACCCTGCCTGCTCCTTGCTGACCCTGCACCCAATCAGGGGGATTCATGGAGTATCCAAAAACCAAATCATGATGTCTACAAAATACCCTATCTTTCTCCTAATCTGTATTTTTTAAATCCTCCACAAGTGGTTTGCCCTTACTTGGTCAAGCTGTGTTTAAAGAACAGGCTGTACAGTTAAGCTACACTACAGCTATGGAGCGCCGCTGCATTTAAGGACAGTAGTAGTTTGGCCAGTGGCTCAGTGAACAAGGGCTCCGTCCCAAGCTAACAGAGGTCAAAAAACCAGCACATCTGCCGTACTTTGACCAAATCCAACAAAAGAGGCGGGGGATATACCCAGAGGCTGAATCAATGCGTTGTCAAGGCAACATCATTGCTAGGAGATCCGAGCAGAGAATGTGTCTGTATATGTTATATTGTATGCTGTTTGTGTGTGTGATTATGTGTGTGTGTGTGTGGGAGAGAGAGAGTGCATGTGATTTCTATGTAGTACTTCTATTATAAGGTCTTGTAACATTGGCCTGTCCATAATAACATCATCCTAATTCACTGGGTTAGTGGGTCAGTATGTGTTAAGATAAACAAGTGAATCAATAGTGAAATGAAAATGTGTATTTTTTTAATCTAAAGATTAGATAATCACAGTGTTTATATACAATGTTACCATAATCTCAACATTTGTTCCATTAAATCACTCTTGTCATTATTCTGAGCTCTCCCATATTGTTCCAGCAGGTCAAAAGTTCTCTAAACAAGGGTTACCATTGGTCAGAGCCACTGCATATTCTCCAGTCTAGCCAGCCTGCAGCCCCTCCAACAAAGTTCATTATTCAAAGGTCTTAACAAAGCTCGCCATTGGATTACTAGGTCAAGAATTCCCAAAACAGGGTCTGCCATCGGACCAGGGGTGTGGTTTCATGTAAACAGGTCATTGGCGGTGTTGTAGGCTCTGTCCCTGTTCTTGGTGAGCCAGGACAGGCGTTATTAATCAAGTGATGATTACATAGATGCTTTTCCGTGCAGGAGACACATTTTTGGTTGTCTCATAGCAGGTTCTGCATCTGTGACCGGGATTGGCTGCAGCGTGGGTCTGATGGTCAGCGCCAGCAGGGCTTTTGTTAGGCCTACATTGTATCTGTGCATTGAACAGGAAAAGCACTAAAGAACGAAATAAATCCTTAAAACAGTGAAACCCCCTGCTTCAACATCTGATTCTTGAGTCAGTGTCGACATACTGACGAGCATCTGATCTCAGGAGGGAGGAGGAAGATAATTAGGTCACTTCATGATCGCATTACTGTCTGTCTACTGTGTTCTTTTCATCAGCATTACTTCGAATGGGATCGAAGAATATGTGCTCTATTGATTATTTCACTCTTGTATCATAATACCACAGCCATGCGGATGCCACAGCAACGTCGCATACAGCCTAAAGCAGGAGACATGTACAGTATTTATTTATTCAACTATCTGAATTATTCCAATCTCCATTACAGGAGGGGCAGTGTATTATCCTTGGAAATAATGTGCTGTTTGTGTAGCTGTGTTTTGAAAATATCTGTAACCTTTCTATTGCAGAGACTCATAACTCCAACACTGGCTGTGAGATATTTGTACACACAGTGACCGCAGCACAGAGGGCTGATAGAATAACAAGGAGCTCCATGCATTATTAATGGACTCTGCCGTGAATCTGTTCAGAATAATAACAGCCATTTCCAAGAGCCTCATTACTGTGTGTTTTTAAAGCGCGTGCTCTGTAGCCATGGACACCGGCTCTTACATACTCTCCATTGCCTCTCGCATTGAGATTCAGGTCATGTGCAGCACTTGCTGTTTTTAATTTTCATTTCATCATAAGCGCTTCAAGACTGTTGCCAGTGCTTATTTGCAGTTTTCCTACGGACCTCTTCACTCGGGTTTCTGACAGGACAGATGCTGCAATTATTCACGGTGCAGAAACGGGCATGGTTTCCACAGTGAGGCGACGAGCCAATCAACTGCAGGCCCCGGCCCAAATTACACACGCTTTCCTCCATCTAACTAATTGAAAACATTCCACAATCTGAAAATTCTATTGAGTCACTATCATACATGCACAGGAGCAATTTCTCTCTCCTAATTTGTAGCAAGCATTAACCCACGTTTAAATGTCTCCACCACCTTGCAAGAAAAAGAGCTTTTCTATAGGCTAGTGGCTTGGCAGACTATTGTGGCGATATGATAATTATTGTTTGCCTGCCACCCTACCCCCACTCACCATATTATTCAAGGCAGCTCAGAACCACCCCCCGGGGGGATGTCTTGGAAATGAAGAGATTTTGAAGTGAGTAAAAAAGAAGCACAATCCCAGTCCGCTGTGTGTGAGAAGGGGAATGTTATTGAGACAAGTACCAGTTACAAGCTGACCCTGTCCATTCTCAACACCGTATTTACTCACGGTGATACAATGGACTTAAAAAC
Organism: Percopsis transmontana; assembly: GCA_025447815.1. Classification (NCBI taxonomy): domain Eukaryota; kingdom Metazoa; phylum Chordata; class Actinopteri; order Percopsiformes; family Percopsidae; genus Percopsis; species Percopsis transmontana. The sequence goes on along the minus strand of JAOEHI010000018.1, from coordinate 7,992,912 downwards.
AGTACATACTATTATAATTCAGACATAAATTAGCATATATCCCTGCAGTGTGTTCCTTTCTACTATAGAATTACTCCATATATAAAACATACAAATATTTGATTTAATATCTCAAAGAACTGAGCGTGAATATTCAATGTAATTATCTTTTTTTATTGATTTCAATAGCTAACAAGGAGAGACATAGAAATTATGGCTAATATAATCTTTGAAATGAAATGATTCCTTCAAATAAATATTTGTGATTGTTATTTTAATTCTGAACAGAGACACAAAGAAATATATAATACTTCATACAAAATTATGGCTACTATCATTAGTGATGGAATGTCTCTGGGTTCGTCTTCATGGCCAAGCAAAACTCAAAAGTTAAATTAACGTTCCTAGAGCTGAAAACAGATGTTCAAGAATTTCATACCGATATACGTTTATTCTATGGACAGTTTCTCAAAAGCCGTTGGTTTGTAAGCAAAATACAAACAAAATTAATTGCTGCTATGTAACTCATAAAAAAGTAGAAAAGAGCAGAAATGCACTATGTGATATAGCAATCCACAGGTCGTTTACCAATGTTTTAATTAAAGCCTCACATATTAAAACTTTACAACGGGTGATATGAAAAATGTACAACATTTTCTTTTTTCAGGGATTTCTGTACAGCTGGCTAAAATACCTCCTGCCTTTCCCATTGGCTTTGACAGTGCAACAAATTGGCTTTGCTAGTTCTCCTATTTTTTTCCTTTTTTTAAAACGATAACAAAATCAAGGAGCAGTGTAAAAATACATCAATCATGAATCCATATACGCCTTCATCCTGAAATTTGTATTACCCATAAAATATCCCTTTGTTACACAAAATAAAAACATAATTTAAACATTAAACATCTGAATGTAAAAACAAGTAGGTAAAAGGAGGATTTTTTTGGAGTGCCAGTTAGACGCGTTTGAGCGAAGGGTCTTAAGGGTATCGAACTGGATAAAGGACGTCTGTACAGAACATGTACAGTTGATTACAGCTACAGTTTGATTACATAAATGATATGGCAGTTTACGTCTATTGAATCCTTCATGTAGTGAGTCACATCCTCTTTTTTTCATTTCTCGTTCTTCATCAAGACATCGTCTGCCTCTGAAATGGATTAAATACGTTTACATACCACATGGCCTTAAAGGTACACTCCTCAATTGTGCAATAGCACCCACAAAACCCCAGATTTCCTCCCCAGCTTACTGTCGCTTTGAACAGGTTCTCAACTGTGCACAAAAGTGCACATGGCTGTAGGGGGAGGGGTAGAAAAGATATTACCCTATGAGCTCTGTAGGCGAAGGGGTAGAGGGGCTTGCCAGCGATTCAGCACAGGTGTGTGAGTGGCATCAACTCTGAGATTACCAGACATAAATTAAGGAGTGCACCTTTAAAATATTCACCTACCAATGCTTTCCTTTAGCCCCTTTTGTTAATCGGACACATTCGAGGGAATGGCGGGTGAAACATAAAGGTTGAAGCAAAGATAGACACGATCTCCTGGCCACTGTGGGAACACCTGTGACGTTTTGGATCCTTAGTTCCAGCGTTGGTTCCGGCAAGTCGCTCAGTTCGGATAAAAACTGTTTTGTCGAAATGTCTGAAAATGTCCAACCACTGGGCTGAACTGACACCTTTGACCTCATAAATAAAGCTTTATTGTTAAATAAATTGGTGAAAGACACCCGTCTTTTCACACATCGTGTGCCCAGAGTCAGACTTAACGATTGAGAAGACCCAGCAAACAAACAATCGACAGGCACACGCCGTAGGCTCCCCTCGCAGCTCGGCCTATTTCATAGACCAGAAATCCAGCTTACACGTTTGCCCAAGTGTCTTCAACAACGGACAAAGTTCTTAGCATAACATTCTAATTCTCACACACTTCTTAAGTGCAACGTAGAAAAGCAACGCCAAACGATGCTTTTGTTCTAAATCCCATTCTTTGAGAGGGGGATTGGTTTTTCGTTTGGCTCAGTAGATGCTGACCTGGGACATGACCTGGGCGTGGGCCTGGATCTGGGAGGGCTGGGGACTGCCGAGCGAGGCGGAACGGCCCACTGAGTGCGGGGCACCGGGGGAGTGCTGTGGGGGGGAGCACTGGGCCTGATGCTGCTGCTGCTGCTGATGTTGGAGATGCTGGAGCTGCTGCTGGTGCATCTGGTGCATCTGCATGTGCTGCTGCTGCATCTGCATCTGGTGCTGCTGCTGCTGCTGCTGCTGCTGCTGCTGCTGCTGGTGCTGCTGCTGGTGCTGCTGCTGTTGCTGCAGGTGGTGCTGCTGTAGCTGCTGCTGCAGGTGCTGCTGGAAATGCTGATGCTGCATCTGCTGCTGGATCTGCTGGTGGTGCATCTGCTGCTGCTGCAGCTGGTGGTGCTGCAGGTGCTGCTGCATCTGCTGCTGCATGGCGTGCTGCTGCTGCGGCACGGGCGGGCTCATCTGGGACGCGGCACCGGGCGGGGCCCCTCCGCCGCCCATCGGGCCCAGCAGCTGCCCGGGCATGTTCTGGTGGGCCACGGACACCGAGGTCACGATCTGCCCGCCCCCCAGGCGCATCTGCAGGGGCTTGGGGGCGATGGCCCGCGGCAGGGCCTGCTGCAGGGCCTGGGCGGCCGAGGGCATGGAGGGGTGCTGGTTGAGGGGCGAGGGCAGGACCATGCCCGGGGACAGGCTGGTGGACGCCAGGGTCTGCTGCACTGAGCGGATGGTCTGGGCTTCGGCTGACTCCGCCGCAGCCTGCCGCGACAAAACAACTAAATCTTTAAAAATATGTTATATACTGTACATATTTATACTACATATACCATACATACTCAAATTGCACGTATATTAAGAATATTGATACTTAACATACTTGCCACAATACCAATACTGTTTCACAGAAAACAGACACAACGTAGAAGTACGTATACTATATACATCCTGTAGCTGAGGTTTTCTTTATAGTCTCATTGCTAGTATGTACTGTATATGTGTAAAATAAATATATAGATATTAATAAAAAATAAAAAAAAACAACAGTACCAGGTTCACTAACTAATTTTAAAAAGGTAGTTGGGTTGTATTTTGTCCCTACAAAGTATTTTACAAACAGGAGACATGAATTATTTAAAATAATATACTTCTCTGTCAAATTCACATGTTTGTCAGGTGATAAGGAGGAATGTGTTCTCACCTTGGAAACCAGGCTAGCACGGTAGGCAGCAAGGGCTTTTAAATATTCTTTTTTGGCAGCCTCTGTTTTGCTTTTGTAAACCTGTGAATAAAAATGGCAGGTGTGAGTGATAAGTGAAAAACGCTACTCCTCATTGCTGTTACCTTAAACAAGGTAATATATCATGTCAACATTTACATAACAGCAGAAATGAAAAGGTCTTTATAAATCTAAATACATCTGCAAAGCAAGTAACAAAGCTTTTCTGAAATTTACAGAGCAAACTATCAATCCGAAATCTAACTTAATCTAGCTCCAGTCCCATGACATCCTTAATCAGTCTAAACCAGTTGCTCTTACTTTCAAGATTTTGAAACAATCTTCTCAATATATTGAAATACCTTTATTAATCTTACACAACTATAATCTTGGCCAGTGTTGGTTTGTTGTGTGTGCGTACATTTGTGCAGTGTTCTGGAGGATGATGGTCTTAGCATACCTGTTTCTGCTCCTCGCCCAGCCCGTCCCACATGGAAGCCACAATCTTGGACACCTCTCCAAAGGTGGCGTTGGGGTTCTGGCCCTTGATGGCTGCCTGCGTGTCCCTGAAGAAGAGGGCGTATGCCGACACAGGCTTCTGGGGCTCATTGGGGTCCTTCTTCTTCTTCTTCTTGGGGGTCTTAGGCTTCTTGGTGGGATCAATGGGAGCTGGGCGCTTTTCTCCAACAACCTGGAATTAAACAGGATTACAATGAAGACACAAACCTTAAGAATCCACTCACTCACTCTGTACTAACTATATGCTAAACACTAAGTAAGTAAATGTTAGCAAAAAAAAAAACGTTTAACATTGTGCATATGAGCAAAAGCTTTCCCCAAACTAAATGTGTCGTGCTTCCCAACATCAACCCTTTCCTCACCCGGTTGCCATCATCCTGGTCGTCCTCGTTGATGGAACTAGAGGGGGAGGGCGTCGCCGATTTGCTGGCAGGCGGTGAGGGGGAGGTGTGGGTGATGCTGGACCCTGCCATGCTCAGGCCCAGCTGCCCGTTGAGCTGAGATTGGTTGATGGTGGTCAGCTGGTTGCGCGACATCATGCCGCTGGGGTTATTCATGCTAACGATGGACCTCATGACCATGGTCGGGTTAGAGGAGTACTGGCGAAGATGGCCCGGACCAAGGCTCTGCATAAACCATGACATAAGAGAAAGGGCGGACATTAGACAAGCTAGTTGTAACAATAATGATATTACAAGCTACAATCATAAACTTTCAAGTTTAATTATGGTAAACCACCTTCAGGAAGTGAGTGGTAAGCATTCACTTTGAAACCAAACAGCTATCTAGAATGCTAAGCACTTTGTAGTTAGTAATTATTGACTGTTTGAAGAGTGATAATTTTAGATTATTGTAAATATGAATTGAGTTTTGAGGAGCGAATGATAAACTTTACAGTATTGTTGTGCAAATTAATAGGTGAAGTTATTTAGGCTACTAATTGTAAGTCGCTTTGGATAAAAGCGTCTGCTAAATGCTTAAATGTAAATGTATCTACACCTGGGCCAATGGGCTCTTTTACTCCATTAAATCCATCCTGTCCTACACCTTGCTCTGATGGATCAACCACTGCTGTTTGACTACTTTTTCCTAGAAATGTCACACCCAGCTTTAGCGGAGAGGATAATGGTTAACAAAAGGACTGCAACCAAGGGCCTCTCCTTGTTTTTGTATAATCCTGCTATCAAATCTATGAAGGCAAACTGCATTCGCAAAGCTGAAAGGAAATTAGGTTGTTGAATTTTGTTGTCCGTTATATTATATGGCCGATCACATGTCACTATGTACTGTGTCTTTAGCATCTCCATTACCGGCAGAATACTGCAGAAGCCTACTTTATATTCCAGTAATAGACAGCAACACAGCTCAACTGATTCATTTCAGAACTGTATTGTATAGAAAAGTGTGACACAGTTGTTGTCTGGCCAGTCCTCCGAGGGTATCACAGTTTGGTACATAAACCCAAAACCACGACAAAGAGGCCAGTCGAGTCAAAACTGATATGCGTGCATGAGTATCCACAAGTCACTTTGATGTGAGCTTCCCAGCAGCATTAAATCCCTATACATTTCAGTGAAATGTGACTTTTTAATGTTATAGTTTTCCTCTGCCTCTGATATAGGCATATAAGAAAGATACCTCCAGTACATTTAGAGATGAAATTCTATCTAGTGGCAGCCTCTATAGATCACGCGTCGACTGTCAAAGAGTGGAAAAAAGACCTCCATATAATCAACTCCATAAATCAACCGACTGAGGGGATAACATTTTAGTGTCTCAGACAAATTTTCTCTCCTTTCTGCCTTCTTCTTTTCTGCCTGTGTATAATACAATAACATCTTTAAAGTCTCACAGACGTGTTTGCTGGTAAAACATTCCTTCCTGAAGGAGCCTTACAGCAAGAGCAAGCAAAGCGTTTGCATTGATTGTGTTGAGGATGACATTACCAGGCCTGCCTGGTCCCCAGAGGGTGGGGCGATCAGAGAGCTGGCAGACCTGACATGGAATGGGGATGGGGAAGTGACCACAACAGAAAAGGTGATTTGTTATCCCGTGAAACATCAATCTGGTATTCAGCAGCACAAACTCAATCTTTCAAAACATCAATGCATCCTAAAGTCATACACCTGACTTTATTGAAAGAACCTTATGAAGACCTGTCTTCAAAAACAATATTGTAAAACCATTTAATTCAAAAACATATTGGCTATACCAGCCGTTTCTTTTTCATATGCCAAGTCTTCTGTTTATCATAAATGCAATCTTTGAAAAGAGTGTATTGTGTATATTTAAATGTGAAAGAAACATTCCACAAAGGAGGGAAAGTAATACAACATATTGTTTTAATATAGTCCAAATGTGGTGCAGTTCAATATACATACTATTAGCAATTCTGTGACCAAGTAAATGTGATTCACATATTTTCAGTCTAAAGTGTTATTGTCATCTTTATTACTGAACACACGACGGCTCTTATGTTGCTCTCTGCTCACTGAGAACATCTGAGACACACACGCTGAGCTCATTAGTTGTGGCCATCTGTATAATAGCACTTTCACACTGTCCCAATGATGCAATTCTACATAAGAGCAATGGCCTTTTCTGTTTGTTTACAATATGGTGATTTCTATAAAATGGCCTTGGGATGATGTGTGCTAATGACTAACACTTATTCAGATTACCCTTGTCGGCTAGCTAAACACATGCTTTTGAATCGGTGGCAGTATTTTTATCCCTTTAATTTTGTGATATAACAAACCCACAAGTAAAATAAATAAGAAGCTGTGCCTGATTTATATAAATGTTATCCTACATGAACAGATAAAGCTACACAGTAGCGAAAAGAATCATCTTAACTAACAGTGGCCTTGATTATGAATATGAATAAAGAACAGTTTATTTATGGCCCACTGCTGTCACATTTGCATATTGATTGCAATATTGTCTGCAGTCGCAGCAGACATCTCAACTAGATACTTTGATAGTCCTCGTAAATCTGCAAATAAGCCCTTATCTCGAGCACACAGTGGCCAGATGTGCCCTCCTTTGTCAGGTCTGCTCCTGTGTGTGTATTTTGGCGTAAGTGTGTGTGCCTGTGTGTGTGTCTCCGTGTTTGCGTATGAATGTGTATGCATGTGTGTCCAAGCATGCATGAGCATGTGTCAAAAACTAGTAATCTAGAGCACTCTGCCCTTTCATATATAAAGCCTCTTGATTGAAATTTAGATTTAACATTCCCCACTGTGTGCCTTGAAATGCAAAGGCTGCAAATGTTGCTGGGAAAGGATCGTATACCTCCAATGATATGTTGCTAAGCTGTCAGAACAACCTCCTCAACACTAAATATGAAATATAAAAAAATATAAACAATATGTAAAACGTATTAAACCTTTCCGAGGGGCACCCACGCCAATAAGCAGTACCTGGAGTCCCTTGCAATATCCCTTTGTCAGTAGTGTAAGGATAAACATCTTAACTGTGTTGTCAATATTAACAATCTGGGGTCTGTGGTTGATAATACCACAAATCAGAATTTTAGAAGGTGGGGAATTTATGAACAGTGGCACAATGTGAGCTGTAACAAGCTGAAAAGAAGTTACATTTCCATTCAATCAACAGCCAAGCTCTTGGAAATGTTCCATGGCAGGAGAAGGCTAAAATCATCTATATGGTAATTATAAGGATGAATCCCCAGTAACTTTCGCCAGCATGAAAGGTCAGTCCTATTAAAGATAGTTTATCAGTGCTCTGCACATATTCCTTTACTCGCCTTCTAAACGGGTACATCATTTCATTTCCCCCCCCTCCATTTTCACCAACCTGCTGAAGTCTGTGCTTAAGCCAAATGACAAAAATGGAATTTTGAATGCTGGTAAAGGCTATAATAGCATGGAGATAAATTGTTTTTTCTTCCCCCTCTCCTGTCTCTCTCTCTCTCTCTCTCTCTCTCTTTCTCAACCCCTCCCCATCCTCTTCCACTCGTTGCCCAGACCGGGAGGCCAGTGGGGACTCTGGGTCTGTCCCTGCAAAGCTACTAACCCACACCCCATTCCTTTATTTCCTTGTGCAATACGAGTATTTAAAAGTTGTTCGACGTGACATCATTTCATTCTGAGCACTGCCGCATAAAACTAAATCACAGAATCAATCATGCAGAAGGTAAGTATTGCATGCCTGTATGAATATATTTCATTTCTAACTGACACAGTATGTCACAAGAGCTGTCTGTTGTGACAGAAAAAAGAGGGGGAAAAAACATACACTGAAATTGATGTACAACTGATGTCAGCTCTACTTGGCTTGGATGGAAGATAAGAATGGAGTAAAAAACAAGCTTTGTGCAACAGTGGTTCTATTTGATTCACGATATATCGGTTTGTGACCAGTCAAAGTCAGGTGTGTACTATTCCTCAGAAATCTACACAATGTCACGGGTAATGAATCATGCAAATAACAGAAATGGTCTCAGCCTTTTACTGTATTACTGAGATGTAATCAGTAATACTTCTAACTAAATATTAGCCTTTTTGTATAATAAAATGTATTATATATAATAGCGAGTTGTAATGTAATACATAGCAAACATGAAAATGCTGGTACATCCTATATATTGATTTCAACTTCTACTGCTACTACTGTGCATTTCAAATCCAATTACATTGGGCCCAATTCGGTACATGCTTACATCTGTCAAGGCAAATCAAAAAGATGGTGAAGGCACCAGGTGTTTTTTTAAAACAGTACCCACAGACCCTCGCTGTGCTGTAGGGGGAGAATCAAAAAGAAATTGTGAATAAAGCAATACTGGCAGCTCCAACTCCAGTACTATTTGGAACTATTGAGACTCAATCACAACTCGGGAGGATGCATGCTGGGAGACAAAAATGAGAGTCAGAGGCTTGTTAGGAGAGCAGATTAAATAAATAATGACTTCAGATTCAGGGCTCGCCAGGCTCTTCTGCAGCTGAGAACATGCATTTCTCTTTGTGGAACCCTAGCATCTGTAGCCAATTTGCAAGACATATGCTGAACATTAGGGCAGAGGAATTAACAGAACACTTGGCAAAGTAATGACATGTAAGGGGCTTCCGAAAATAGCCAAGGTATACTCACTGCTTGAGTCGTTTGATTAAGTTAAAACCGAGCTTGACAGATGCTATATATTCATCGCCAACCACGGCAGAAGAGGAACATCAAGATACTGTTTGGGGAATATGAGCATGATGTCTCGACTGTGATTGCAATATTGCATAGTTTATTTGTTTGCCCCTGCAGCCATAACAAATAACAGAGAATATAATTATGTATACATATGGCTGTCATTCGATTATCAGTGCACTGACAGGATGACAAAACATTCTTATGAGGGCCTTCGTAAACCATTGTTACTGTATGTAGAACCGAATGCTTATCTCGTCTTAAAGATGCCTTCCTCTTTCAAGGCAAACATAAAGACACAGACCAATGGAATGTCTTCACACATTGTCTTTGGACTTTTGGGGATCAATCCCATTTGCAGAGAAAATGAAGGGCCACCATAAGCCTTCCTGCGGTACAATGTGCGATGAATGATAACGAATGAGCTGTGTGCCAGCGACAATGCCATGAGGCAGGGAGCAGAAACCCATATTCTCCCCTCCGTTTTTAATAGAGTCTACACACAATCAGAGACATGAGCCATGCAAATGGTGTTAAAGAGGAATAATGTTTGAGAATCAAATCTAATCCTCCAGCAAGTCGTGAGAACAGTCAGGAATGTAATTGTGTCAAGGTTCCGTTTCTTCCAGATGTAGGAAGCTTAACTGACCATGAAATGAAAATTCCTTAGGCAAAAGTCTTCTGGGGCTCTCTTACTGTATGAGATATTTTAAAAGCTGCAATTATTTTACATGCCAGCAGCATAACACAAAAAAATTGCTGTAAAATGTTGTAGCCCCTTCCCATATTGAATGTAAATAAATATCTACAATATTTCACCAAATATGTTTGGAGGTGGGCGTAGGAGTGTCTACTACTTAATTATGTACAATATATTCATACACTATCAAATATCAGGACAGCTTTAATCTGTGGAATGTGTATTGTGGATCACAAAGCAAATTCATTATCAATTTTACCATTGCAATGCCCTTGTCTGTCCTTCCATTCTCTTCTCCCAAATGAATTTTCTATCTGTGTAATAGGTCTCTAAGACAACTAGTCAGTCAGTGACATTTCCATTTTTCCTCCTCAGTGCTTCTATGATTGTGGCATTTGAGAAAACCTTTCCACCCCAAAACAACAATCTTACAATCTATTGAATATAACATTATCAAAATAAAGCAATAATATCTACAATTTGTGGTTGGCCATCCATTTCAATAGACACCAGCATTAAGGCGGATGTCTATTCGTGGCATGCTTGCTTTCTATAAAGCTTAACCTAGCCTCCGCACATACAAACTGCTAAACCTGAAGCCCAAACAAAGACCTTGAGACTGACCAAAACACTGGATAAATGCCTGCCGAGACCTCATGTGACATTGGACAGAAGCATGCATCAGCATTTACAGTACTACAGCTTCTGGACGCAACATGAATTATATATGAGCTTGTGAAACAGTTGCACGTTTGGGTCCTATTTTCACCGCCCTTCTGGGGCTAAATGTGCTTTGTACTCAAACACCTGCGATCTATTCACATCTGCTCACCTTACAAAGAGGGGATCATTCACTCTCCGTGTGCTTTTAAATCCTCACAATAAGTAACATAATCATGACATTTACACAGTTTGATCATACGCCTCCTGTGTTGTAAACAAGGCCAGATGCTGTACCAGATGCAGTGGTAACCAAGTTGAAGGTGACACTGTGCTTTGTTAGAAGGGCTAATATGAAAACCGTATGTTTGTGGCATTTCCAGTGTTGTCATATGGACATATGACTATGGTTAAAAGTGTGCATTTACTATTAGCCCTGTATGTTAATGTCTTGATGTATTATTGCTGAACTATTTGCATTTCTTGGTAGCTAGTTAATGTTCCATTTGTATTACACAAGTAAGCAAGCAAGCAAGAAAAGTAGTAAATAAGTATTGTTGCCATTGGCAAAATAGTAATTGCACAGTAGAATGGGATTCTGCATCGACATACAACTGTGACACAACAAAGAAGCCTGCATCTAGGTGGTTTATGTTACATGCACGTAGAGAGATTAGAAGGATTACTTTCACCTATATACTGTTTTACAGTCTATCACAGGTTTATTCTTCACTAACTTTTTGGTTCTACTGAACTTCGCCAACAAAGAAACAAAGAAAAGAATAAAAAAGCCTGTGGGGTGATTTGTCAAGTTTTTATTTGCATTGAACAGCAGGGTAACTATTCAACCCAGGCTGGTATTCCTGACAATACAGAATGAATGTTTCTTGATTGACTGGTGTCATGCACGTGCCGCTACACTCACCACAGGTAGGCCATTGTTGATGGGCACACCGTCCTGGTCCATCATGTTACGCGAGATGGTGATGGAGGGCAGCTCAAGGCTCTGTGGGGGGAACTGGGGGGTTAAATGACCCCTGTGCGGGGCTGTGGGCTCTGGGACACCCGGGAATGGCGAGTCCACCTCTGATAGGCCCAAGCCAGTCTCCGTCTCTGGTGGAGGTGTGATGGGAGGAATTTCAAACTCTTCATCCCCCAAACTGGGTGTGTGGAATGTCTGTAAAGGAATAGGAGGAACATGGATGAAAACCCAAGGATGCGTTGAGGAAATCCTTATCCCACATGCCTCAGGGAAAACTTTAGGGATTAAGTCAAACAACTTTGTTTAAAAAGGGAGTCTTTGAGTGGAGTGTTAATACACTTGTCTATAAGTGCAGTGAGATGTAACATCTAAACCTATTAACGTCTGCTTTGAGCACAGAGAGGAACAGGCTAGTACAGAAGGAAGATGTCAAATGCAAAAATATCAAGCCGCAATCACCCGAATGAGAGTATACATGATTAGAAAGGCCCTTAATCTGGGGAATGGAAGATGTTGGGTTGAAAAAATACGTCACATGGAGATGGGCTTAAAGAACATTTCCAAAGATTATAATGCTTGGCCAGAAGTGTTTCTTTTTGTTCCCCTTGCCTGAGTGCTTAAATCTGCTCATCAAACACTCTAATCCTTCTGCCTTTTCAAATTCAATCTTTTGGTCACACTTAACTTGCTTATTTGCCTTCTGGGAGATGGGAACGTACACCTACTGTACTTGGGCCTTGTCTTCATCTACATATTGCATCTACAACTCTTAAATATTCACATATAAAAACATTGTTCAGTTACAATCAGACAAACACCCATACAGCACCAGCACACACAAACAATACCATTGGTTATTGTTTTGCAGGGTAAAATTAAACTGAAAAAGATAGGTCTCATCGCTGGATTCACATGAATTTCATTTGAACAGGATTATGACAGGTGGAGAGAAATTTGTTCAGGGGAGTAGCTAGACCTGATTGGCCGGCAGTTGTAAAGGAGGGCTTAACAAATGGAGGAGAAAAAAAGTAGAAAGTAAAACAGCTAAAATAAAAGGATACCACTGATGGAAGCTGTGGGAATTTAAAAACCTTACCTTACCTTACTTACTTTGTGAATACGGCCCCTGTTATGTAAATTCACATGCTTCAATAAAGTAGCTAACTAGGCTTACGTAGGGAGCTAACCAGGCTCATCTTTTTTCCTGCTGCATTCACTCCGTCTCCAGAAGAGGATGGAATAACAGAAGGGAGACAGCGGAGGGAATATGCCAACACAGCCCTTCATTAGGGAGTATTAATGTTCCCCTTGCTTGCTTTAGCACACAGACACTTGAAACTAATTCATTGCCTACTCAGGGCAGCTGACTTGACAAGCCCTGATGAATTCCAGAGGCTGAGGCTGTTAATAAGAGTTCTCGTCCCACTCTCTTCCTGCCCTATACTATTGTTTCAGTTTTCAATGATTGCTTCACAGCTGGTGTATCTGATGAGGCTGAGGTTATATTCTTCACATGCCGGCTACATGGCTTTACTCTAAATCACAAACATCTCGACCAAAAATGCTACTTGTTTGCTAACATCCATAGGCGATCAAAATAATGGTTAGAAGGGAGAAAATCCATTGCTCCCATTTCTTCTCCTCTAGCTGGTCTACATTCTTTCTGCTGATCTAAGTAGGTTTCTTGTGCTCTTCCATTGCGTAAGGTAAATCGGGGCAGAACTATATAGGCCATGGGATCCTATAGGCTGGTACACCGTGGCCTGAATTACAGAGCTAGACAACAAAGAGAGTTAAGACAACCTTCAAGAAGCAAGGTGAGCTCTACTTTTACAAGAAACAAGAACAGCACACAGCCGTGACCTTTATCATAAACACACACACATACTGAGGTCAGTCATCTCTGAGTCTAGCTCCTGCAAGACAGCGTAGAAGTGGGAAGGGAAGGAGAACCAAGATCAGTATCAACGAGCATTTGTTAACGCTGATACAAATGAACAACTACACAAGGACAAGGATGATGGACAAATGGTGTTGGCGTCTCATCTGGGGCTGTGGAAGCTGTCAGCTGTCAGTGAAGGGAGGTCTTCTCTCTCGGAAGGGAGTCTGGTGAGGCCCTACGAGTGGTACGGTGCGGCTTGCTGCCTGGTGTCACTTCACATAAAGCCAGTCTGATTGTGCTCGGGGAGCATCTTAGACGGGCTCTGATCTCAGATTAAGAGATGCACAATCCACTTTCTTCGCATCACCAGCCTGATTATCCATTTAAATTGTTCTGAAAGGCTCAGCAGAGCCGAGTGCCAAGCCAGATGCTGGCTTGTTTGGAATGAGTGGGTACAGGCATGCATATGAGAGAGAGAGAGAGAGAGAGAGAGAGAGAGAGAGAGAGAGAGAGAGAGAGAGAGAGCATATGTGTGCGAATGTGCTGTGTGTGTACATGACACGGAAGTTGGCAGCCGCGATGCCCACTGGTACAAGGGCAGAGGAGAGATAGGAGAGAAGCTCCATCTATCCAGCATGGTGGAGCAGAAGAGGAGCCTCCATGCCTGACATTGTGGGTGCACCAGGGTCTATACAGTGAATTACAAATAATAGACAAGAGATACTTGTCAGACGACTCAGGTAAGGTGTTGAAAAGACATACTATGAATCTGTGTCTATACAGTGGCTTCTGCCATTTACTGTGTTGTCCTACACCTGGACAGTGAAGCTCACCAATATGGTAATTCAAGCCGGACAAAAAGACCTAACAAATGGCTGGTATAAGACATGCTGTATTCGATGGCACAAAGATCTATTCTAGTCATTCTGGACAGTGTGCATAAAAACAGCACACACTGACACAGGATATGACAACAACAGGACCTCCGGTGTCACTATACATATTACATATCAGTAACATATTCTTACAAAGGCTACAACTATAAATATTAAATGCAGCGATTATAAGAGGTAAACATAGAAAAAATGGAAGCAGGTGAATAGGAGACATTTCTGATGCATATCAGAGAACGATCTCAAGGTTTCCAGTTTCATATGCCAGTGGTACTCCTCCTTTTACTCATCCAATATCAGGAAACAAGACGAATGAAAATGCTTTTCAGGCAATATCTCCTGTCTTTCAATAAACTTTGTAATCCAATTCTTAGATGCAATAACCAAGACTTGTTAAAGGGAGCACCATGCAATTACTGCATATAATAGGCCTCAGAATCAATAGGGGTAGAATTGAAGGTCCAGTTTCCAATATGTAGGCAGGCAGAGTGCACGCGGCTCCTCAAATGACAACATCAACCATGGCACCCCCAATCTACGTTACTTCAAATTTGGATCATTTACAGTCCATTTCTACATATTTATAGTTCATTACGTCTCTCTAATTTGATTGGGAGAGTAACGTGATACTCCTGAGCAGAGTCGTATCTAATTCCCTTACAGAAGCAGTCCAACTGCTTCCTTAGGAACGACTGTGTGCTTTAGCAAGCACACCAAGTTCACATGATCGGAACCTCTAAGTGCATAAGGTGATAGAAATGCCAGACATCTAAACACCTGGGGCTCTAAGCAAGACATAATAATAATATGAACAATGCCCACCATACGTGGCCGGATTAAGCTATTACATTTAAATCAGTATGGTTAAATGCCTACATCCCAAATATTTTGAGCTGTCACTTACTAAACAGTAGGCGGTGCAGGACTCCAATATATTTATATATTTATAAATTATAATGGATAAGTAAAGAGAGGACAAGTCTTAATGAAATATTTTCCCCAGACAGGATTAAGTGATTAATAGTGCGTTCTCATATAGACAATGTCAGAGCTGTGGGAGGACGTGATTTCTTAATAATTACACTATGGATGAGGTTCAAAACAATGTCGAGTCAAATGTTCAGATTATGTGTTCATTGTGGATCCATTTTGTTTGGTTAGGAGGCTTCCCTCGCCCTGCACACAGAGCCCAATGCAAAGTGAAAATTACACAACCTAAATCTCTTTTAATCTCTTCAACTCAGGTTGTGAGAAACAATACTTTAATATATATGAATATATATATATATATATATATATATATATATATATATATGAGACTTTTCCTGTGTCTCTCCCCCCTCTCTCTCTCTCTAAGCACAATGCCATCTGGGCTGTAACACTAGAAACAGTTGTTTCTTTTGATAAAATGCAAATGATCTTAGCCGTTTTATCAAGTAGCCCCCCACCCTTGCCGACATACTGGGCCCTCACAGCTGGGGGGCTGAATGCTCTATGAACAGCTTGTGTCAGCGTGGCCCCGCTAACAGTGGGCCCCAACCGGCCCCTGGACACAGAGGATGCGCCCACCCCCAGCAAATGTGTGTGTGTGTGCGGGGGAAATTAAACATATCACATGGTACACTACGGCTTTGTGGTGTGGTCACTTTGTGAACACGAGGTCACACACTCCACACACTTGTGCTGTAACTGCCTGTGGTTGAATGTCACACTAAGCTAATGAGAATGAAAACAATGGCGATTTTTCCTCAACAGGGGGCAAAAATGTGAAACGTTAACAATGACTATCTATTCTCCTCTTTGGGAGCTGCATAACGATGCATGGCTGTGGCTTTTAAAGCCAGATCAATCTCCTCTGCTAAAACAGATGAGTTTGGGCTGTTTGAACCACAGAGGATGATGGGTATTTTTGGTGCACTCGTCTCTAATGACAGGGCAACGGGGAGGGCGGAGGGAGAGTGAAACAGTTATTTTTAGTACACTGAATTAGAGAGCTCCAGAGAAAAGAAACTGTACTTTTTTTTCAGTTTCTTTTAATGTGATTTACAGTATACATAGCATTATTCACTCAGCTCCAGAACTGCAGGTGATGCTTATAGTTGGATACATGTCAGCTAAGAGGGACACACTGAGTGACAGAATTGCTGAATCTCCGCAGGCTCTTTGATTATGTCTTTGAAAAGGGAAAGAAAACAGGAGTTTACACCTCCAGCTTTTCACAGTGTCTTTTTAGATTTCCATGTGCTGTCACACAACACAGCTCTTACTATTCCCAGTTATTACTTTCTCTGTGCTGTAGTGCTGTGGTTTCAAACGTGTGGGTGGAAAAAAGGTATTTTTGAAATGGTTTTATTAAATTCTTTTTAAAATTATAATTATATACTGTATAATTATAGTATTTGTTTAAAATTTATAAATTATGTGTATTATATTATTATGTAATATATATTATACTTTTGTGTCTACATAATTACTTAAGGTAAGCTAACATCCCTAAACAAATTTACATACATCTATCACAGACCTTTCCTAGTGGCAACTTTACTGTAGCTATTTAAATTTCCCAAGATGAACATGGATGCAGAGTGTGAGCAATAACACATCAGATCTTTCTAAGTCTTTCTAAGCAGACAGGTCTGTCGGTCTCGTTCAGAAGCATTCCCTCCACAGTGCTCTGTTACTTTAATTGGCGCCATCAGGATTGAGAAATATATGTTTACTGCCCTGACTTTCCCATGATCAAGAGTACTGAGATATGAAAAACACATCATACTTACATCGCCCACAGCAAGCAGAGCTCCGTTGGCATCGGTCATATTCATGTAGTTATTGTTGTTCTGGAACTGCGAAAAGAGAAGATGAAAACCACGTTGTGATCACAGGATTACATCAGTCCACCCCACCATCCACACAATGGAACCCTAGCCATTCAAATGACACATGGCTTTGCATGTTTACACATTTAGTTAACCCCTCGCTCTCCTTGCGCTATTGAATTCTGCCACTTGTGCTGTTATTGTGATGGCAGGAGAGGAGAGGAATGAGAAACCGGCCTGGCAATTCAGAACGCCTTTGCATCACAAAGCAAAGTATCAAGATGGCGTGGCAGGTTATTAACTACAAGTAAACCACAGTGGGACTAGTTTTACAGAGGGACAAAGAGTGGAAAGGTGTTTTTATACTGGTGGTGCCTTAACATTAAAATAGGTAATGTATTTGATGGTCTAAATTTTGGGAATATTTAGCATTTATGATCTACATAATAATATGATATTGAAACTATATTGTCATGATGTATCATTTACCATGGATTTTTTTTTATAATCTAATCAGTCAGTCAAGTAATTTCAATGTAAAACTCATGTGTCAAACTGTCACATATGGCCACTATAAGAGCAGACACACAACACCTTTCGCAGAGTGAAGGATGGTTTAATCCAACAGATCATCGTACAAAGAGGGCACCACTCCACAGTTGCAAATTGTAGGCGAGCTATTAAAAAGCCGCACTTTGGTAAGAAATAACATGGTGTTTTCACACCAACCCCCCCTCAAACCCACACAGCCTGCTGGCAAAATGGCAGCCACTTCCTTTCTTCTGAGACACAAGCGTGCTGACAGGTAGGAACAATGGCACACAGAATGAAGAATTATGGGTTAGCAGCTGGGCCCTGGAGCACAATGCACCTCTCTGTGACTGAGGACTGCAAACCCTGCCTACACGACGAGGAGAAAGAATCACAGAGAGTTGTGTCTTCGTGAGGTTTAACACTCTCCCTTATATTTTAACAAAGCAGCAGGGGAATCGCTTTATTGTGTTTGTAACAAAGTCACTCTCCTAAAACATTATGAATGCTGAACAATGGCAATAGACGGGGAGGAACAAAATGGTTCCTTATCTTAGCAGAGGCCAACAATAGCTGAGACGAATTAAGATCGAAACAAGTGCATTCATATATTTTTCAGTCCTTTGTTTTGCTCTCTATTCCTCTTATCCCTTACTTCTGAGTGGTTAGTGTGCAAATGTAATTACCGATAGAACTGCCTCTAATCAACTGCGAATGGTATCCATTAATTAGTCTATGCCCTGGAGAGAGACAGGGGAACCAGCAGCAATGTTAACAGCTTTACGCACCAATCAGGAGGGCACCTACCGGCTCTGCTAGCACTTGCCAAAGCAGGTACTTTGGGCCCCTCGGCTCCTCAAATCCTACATAGAGCTGCCCCACTAAACTAGATCTGAGTTTAGCACGGGGCGCTGCATGTATGCTGTAAATGTAGACATATGCAAACTCAGATTGTGTGTCGAAACCCAGTGTGCACTTCTTTAGCTCACTGTGGTAGCGCAAAAAAGTTAGAAAAGCACTGCTGTACAGTATGGCCACAAGAGGCTCTGTCCAGAAACACCTCACCTTGCATCATCTAGCTTCGTTTCTTCAGTAAAGTAGATTGACAGTGACACACTGTCACCTGTCAATAAGTAGCCCTCACTTCCCAGCTGTGTGTAACTTGGGAGACCTGACACTCCCGTGCAACGCCAGCCACTCGGCTAGTAATTAACCTTACATTGGACTTATCTGGGAAGTGTAAGCCTATTTCTCTTCTTCTTTTAGATAACAAATTGAAGAGAAGAGATATCCCTCTCTATTCAAACACAAGGAACATTGTTCTGATTGTGGGGAAAGATAGGGTTTCGCACGGCGCCGTCTCTTCTCCTCCACCTGTTTCTGTAGATGGTAGTAAGACTTTAAGGGGAGCGCAAACGATGTCTTCTCCTTGTCAGGAGCTGACGGAGAATTCTTGAAAGGCCCTGTAGAATGTATGGAGTGTATACAGGGACCTGGAGGCTTTATGCTGCTTCTGATACGGATTCCTGGAACAGAAACAAACTCTTCTCGCCTGACTCTCTCAGAGAATTGCAGTGGCTCTGTCCGTCATTATGTTCCAATTCATAAGCAGCATCCATTTTCAACACGATTACCTGCCGCGTTACACCTCTTATTTGTGCTACTTAACAATGAGATAGGACATATGAGCAAAACGTGTTTAAAACAAAACAAAACAGGAATTGAATATACTGTAACC
Organism: Percopsis transmontana; assembly: GCA_025447815.1. Classification (NCBI taxonomy): domain Eukaryota; kingdom Metazoa; phylum Chordata; class Actinopteri; order Percopsiformes; family Percopsidae; genus Percopsis; species Percopsis transmontana. Next base: position 7,973,816 of record JAOEHI010000018.1, on the reverse strand, counting down.
GTAGACATTAATATGAAACACATTTTTAGCTTCCTTAGTGAATGAACAATCAATAGAAGGCCAAGCGCTAATTAGTGGTGTCAAAATCTCTGGGCTTTTTCTACAGGATATATTGTTCTTTTGTGTTCACACAGCACTTTAAAAGCGGCTCTTTGGAGAACTGCGAACAAACATTGTGAGAATTGTCCCTATAGCCACCTGTATCAATCTTTCCCCATTAAAAGCTGTGCTAAGGGACAGGCAGGGGGCCTTCAGCGCACACCCAGGGAAAGGAGTGGCTCTTGTTATTGTTATTCTCAATTCATTTTGGGAAAGGGCATTTAATGCTCATGTTCATGGCCATGCCGATTGAGTGAAATGCCAGATGAAATTAAGTGTGATTGGAGGAGCCGCGCAGCTGACAGTGAGGGGCCACATTAAAATGGGTCAGCGCAGACAATGAGCGCTCTGTAATTAAAATGATTTGATGAGCCGGACAGGGGCTGCTGCAGAGCTGCTCGTTAGGGGCTAAACAACCGCCGCATTTTGGAAACTTTTGACATTAATAGAAAGAAAAAAATCAGATGCGAGGAAAGTCCCAAAATATGTATTGGTTAAGCTAAAGGTTTATTTGTAGTTGCAGCATTGTACTTTTTTGCACGGTCTTTATAATGTGTCTGCATATGACGTAAATCTCTGTAGGTTTATGTAATTTTTCTTACAGATATCTATGCCTTTACTGTACCTGACCATTATTGCAATTGTGATTTTTTTTACAATACTGAAAGAAGCAAGAAAAGAAAAAAAAGAAAAAAACTATTAGCCCAAGCAGGTCTGTGAAAGTCAGCTCTGTGCGTTTCTAGAAACAAGCAATCTTCCCTCTCTCCTTTTCCTTTTCTGCTGGAGGGCATTGGCAGATGGGAACAAACAGTAGAAAAGCACACTTTAAAATAGCCATGGAATAGCAGGCTTTTATTAACAGTGGATGCGTGGGTAAAGGTGCTCTGTAATATGAGTAGCCAGAAACGGCTACATGGCAGAGCAAACATTGGGCGTCCAGTGATTTTATTCCAACTTCTGCACTAGCAGCGCATTTCTTCAATAACTGTTTCGGAGAATTAAGAGCTTACACAGATCCTGATCCCAATTTGAAAAGGCTGCATTGTGCCAGCACTCACAGAACTCTCAGCTACTTCATAGTGAAGGAGATAAAAAGATGCATATGAATGCCGCTCTTTAATTTTTCTAAGAATACACCGTGTTATGATGGTTTTTTTGTCTTCCTCCGAGGAAGGCTGGAGAATATTTCCAAAGTATTCCACTTGGGATGGATGAAGGATCTATATTTCTTTGTGAATTGATATTTTTTACAAATGTTTTATTTTAGAGTAGGTCAGTGGCAATTGATCTAATATTTCCATGCAACATATGCATGCATTTTGGAAGCTTGATTTATTTCCTTTGAATGTTTTAATGGTAGGCTTTCCCCATTCATTACACCACTTCTGGAATATTCTCATGGAAGTTTGTCCACTGGGAAATAAGCGTTTACAGCTATTATAGCAAACAAAATTATTTGAACCTCAGGGTGAGCACAATATTGCACCAACATGACCCCATCACACCCCCAATATGATGGTGTAACGAAACAGATCCTATCATTAAACATGAACTGAACCAGGATTCACAGAAAATCATGCCTGAAGAGCCTCTGACAGAAAGGCTATCTTGACTCGGTACCTTCCTTACCTCAAACTTTTGTCATTCCTCTTCTAATGACTCTACAAAGCTGATTGCCATGAGTCTACAAACCTTCCCACCTCAATCCTCCCCATAGTCGATTACACACCGCTCTCTACCCCTCCTTCTACTATCACACTCCATATAGAGCACAGGTGTGTTTTCAACATAAACTGGGGTGGAAATCTGGGGACATCTGGTTGTGCTGGGTGTGCTATAATGCAACTAAGGAACGTGGATATAATGTAGTACACTTCCCCCTCAACCAGTGGATTAAAAAGGGAACTCAAAAATACGGGGCAAATATTTTTCCATACGATCCTAAGATAAGATACATTTGTTTGTATATACCAGTATGCATTTCAATCAGTATAATTTAAAAGATGAATTCCATGAATATATGTATCCTGCGGTGACAGGGCCACAGAGATTGCAGACGTAAAACAAACAAACAAAAAAGCAACATCATTGTGTTTGATCAATACGAACAGCACTCTGCTACGGTACTACATTGCAGTACTGCAGTTGCACAGCAGCATCACAAAGTCAAAACACCAGTGCTGTCCGTCAGCAGGTAAGCAACTCTGACACATTCCTCCTCCCCACAGAGAACCCCAAAACTAATTCAATCAAGAGCACAGGCTTTTCCAGAAACATATCAACTGCTGACAAGCAATTTTACAGTTCAGCTTGAGCTCAGTAATCACAACCTAGGCTCTGTTCTCTGGAACACGACGCCTGTGCTAATATGTTCTCCAGCGGTGTCTATAAAAAGGGAGCAAAAACACCACAGTTAAAACTCCAATCCAGAAAAACCCAGAGTAATTTGCTTTGTATTATTTTTTGCAATTTCCTTTAAGGCTTGGCATCGGTCCAGGTTCAAGCCTTTCATTTAGTGAAAGAGGAGGAGAGCCACACAAAAAAGCACCCTTTCCTATCCCTGTCGGGCCCAGTTGCAGCTCGGTTGAACTCAAACCTCAGGGAAAGATTTCTTGTGATTCTGGAGGTTCTTCTCACCAAATACATGCTCATTTACAACCCAATTCAGCATACACAGTCTACAGCTGCCTCTCTGCAGATCACAGGGCCTATTCAAGCCCAGCAGGCTGCCATGCATGCAGTGCCAAGCTGACATATACAGATATATTTTCCCCTATGTGTGCAGCAGTCAATTTGTAAAGCGACTCCACAGCACAGCGTGTCCACGCGGTTGGCTCGCAAGCTGTGTTCTGATCTGCAGGCCGAATCGATTGGTAATTCAGTTTAAAGCTAAAATCATTACTCCCCCAGCCCAGCTTAGTCGTCTGCCATTAGGGCCGCTGGTCCAGGACTACGTAAGGTAACATTGAGGGGAAGTTCTCGCTGAGCATGCCTCTGTCTTCCCAGGCCTACCGGGTGTAAGAAGCTATGTGTTCGAGCGCTGTGTTGTGCAGACAAAAAAGGCTTGGGAGAGAAAAATCTAGGCCTTATCTATGATGTGAATCAGGCTTTGTTCAGGCTGTGTCCTGATTATCTCTCTTTTACACAACTCTGACTATTGTGGCCCAGCTTAGCATCATCGCAGCTCTATTTGCTTTAGTAAACCTGGGCCTGGAGGAGTGGCTTTGGCCCTCTCTGGGATATTAAAATGACAATAAAATACCACCTGTTTCCTGTTACTGTATCGCTGCTTGGTGTTTGACCAGAGTGTTTTAAACCAGAGTACTAGAGTGGTGGTCCAGGTGTCTCAGCTCTCTGATAGAGGATTGTATGTCAGCCTACATTCCCTGTGACTTGTGGAAAATATAATAGATAGGGTCTCTGAAGCAGGGAATAATAACTTAACCAAGTGCTAAACATCAGCTCCCACAGTAAAATTCTATTTTATGGGACAATGGCATTTTTAGCCAAAATGTCAAAACTAACAACAAAAGCGACGTGTTGTTAGAGCTCAGCAAATATACAGTATGTTGTTGCATGCTTCCCAGTCATTATGGCTGCACTATGATATATTAATGGTCTAGCTATGGTTTGTGAGCACCACATAACTTTTGGTATGTTACTAAATATATTAAAGGCATGGAGACACATGAATGTAGCCTAAAGTAGACATGCATCTAAATAGTATTTGAGAATTATTTTGTAAAAGCTACATTTACCGTTAATCCACAGTATTGCGAAAAAGATCACTTTTTAGTGCAAAATTGTTGCTGAAAAATCCAATTAGCTATAGGAGTCCTTGCCCTGATAACTAGTATAGGGAGTATTGTGATTTTGTGATTGTTATTTTTTCAACTCCATGAACTTCTCATGATCTTATAACCAAACATTTTACAATGTTTGTGCAACTGCCCGTCATTCCTACTAATTGTAGTTCTTCAAAATGCAATATACCTCAACAATTTTAATACAGCCGTAGTCCAGCAAACTGTTTGTGTACACACTCCTGTGGCACAAAAAGAAAGAAAAATAACCTGGGGCTCACTAGGGCTACTGTTTATTGAATTCCCTGAGGGCTAAGACCTGCAAATGCTGCCAAAACAAAGATGGTCTAAGCATTTTGTCTTAATAGGCCCCTTCCCTGAGCCCAACACAACTAGGCTCAATATTATGCAAGTCAGCCCACTTCTCGAAGCTGTGAATCTTCTGCATACTCTCAAGAGCAAATCCTAAAAGAATGGGCTTCCATCTTTGATCTAGCAGGGTGTAAAGCCATTGGCCCACAGACACAAAGGGGTTTAGCCAAAGGAGAGGGCTCTCAGAAACATGCTGTAGCCCTCTCACAGGGACTGCCTAGACACACGGACCTTCAGGAAACAACGCGAGAAAGGGTCAGCTTTTGTGGTGTTGTCTTGCATTTGCCTCTAAGCCGTATCTCAAGGCTGTTTACTCTCACCAGCTTTGAACTAACTCCAATTCAAGATGCTATCAGGTGTGGATTTTAACCAGGCTTACTTTACTGCACATGGCGTTTTGGTGCGACACAAGCTAAGACGGCAAGCTAACTTAACTGAAAAATACACCCCTAAATGTCATACAGGAGAAGAAAGCTCTCCGTCACTGGGAATGGGTTTTGGTGGAGGTAATGTAATGGTGGGTGGGTAGTACTAGTAGCCCTGTTTGTCAGATGGTTATGAGCTTTGGGATCCACAGAGAGCTCTACTGAAAGCTGCTAGGAGTGGAGTCCTCTTATTGCTCCAGCAGCCAGGACACATTTCTCTATTCCTTGGGTGCCATTACTGGCTAATACAGTCATTATAACCAGCTTTTGGAATGTGCACAGTCAAGAGCTTTTTGGGAACCCAGTGCCTCTATTTCTTATCGTGTAAGAATTTTATTTGACCTAAGGGATTGAAACAATGTTATATCAGACACACTACTGTTATGAAAGCCCAAACAATGTGAGCAGCAACAGACATTCATTCATCTTGGTCAAAACATAATTATGTGTCCAGTACACTGTTGGACCTATCTAGATACAATATGGCTTGGCTCATTAACATTTAAGAAATATCTATTTAAATTGACTAAACAAATAAAGAAACGTTACTTAATGTTTGTCAAAACTGAAGTTCAATATGATATATTTTCGATTGCGGTTTGAACATTTTAAAAGTTTAGTTTTATGTAAAAGCTCAATAAAAATACATCTAAAAGAATGTTGCTAAATAGATCTTAGAACTATTACTCTATTCTGTATTTAAGGTTTAGGATATTGTGTATAGCCAGTGGGATCTTTAATATTGTCTGTTAAGCCTCTCTCTCATTACTTTACAGAATAATCTAAACTCCTGAGGCTAGTAGTGCATACAAATACCTCACATATGTAGTATATTAACAATACATTTGAAAGCTTGTTTGGATAGACCCAGCCTGAATGTTGCCTACATCTTTCCTATTATTTTCCATCCGTAAGCCCATGGTAAGTACAACCAAGTACAAACCAAGCAGTTGTTCAATCTCTATAAATCTGAAAAACACAAAGTGCTGAGCGGTGACTCATATATCAGTCTATTATACACTACAGGGCTGACTGTATTAAACAAATGGCCAGGCCTGCAGCTGGAAAAGAGAGCCCGCATAGAGAGCAGAGGTTATTGTCTAATTCAAATGTTGGCTGCCTTCCCAGAACTGTACCACATTCCAATTTGTGGCTGTGTTGCTTGGCGCTCCTGACAGAGGTCCGGCTGCAAATACGGTCGGGCTTCTCTCCAGAAATGTGTCTGGAAACTGACAATCAACAGGTTGGGAGAGATTAACGCTATGACTGGGGCAAATTAGCTGAAATTATGAAAATGCACTGATACGGATGGCTGACTTTGCGCTGTTGCTGCGCGTCTCCCCCCCCCCTTCTGGCAGTTGTTGCAATAATATAACTATAATCATTTTGTGCATCAGCTCAGGCTTATAAAGAAAGCCTGAGAAGAGACTCAGAACACATGACAGTTAGACGACTCAGCAACGTCTTAGAAGCAATTAGCAGTGTGAAGCATGCACTCACTGTCACTGTATTGTCCATTTGTCTGCTAGACTGACAGCACACCAGGACATCATTAGCAAGCCTAAAGTGTGTTAAGTTGAAGGCATTGTTTTTCTTGTGATGGGAACCATCAAGGCTAAGTGCTTCGCTAATGTTTTTAAACGCCAAATGTCAGTTCAACGTTTCCTACTACAAAAAAAGAGTAAGATTAAGACCCCATCCTTGAATAATTACAAACACTCAACATCACCTTTCATTTTGTATCTACGCACTGACATTTAAAGAGGTTCCCAACAAAGACACACTGCAGATCTGTTTAGTGTAAGAATGTAAAAATTATTCCATTCCTCTGTGTAAAATGACAGGCTGGAGATCAAAGGCATGCAAATGTATGACGCTACTGGAGGCATGCCATATATTATAACATTTCTTTTTACGGGAGAAAAAAAGGAGTATAGAGAACTCTTGTGACACCTGCGCAGTGCAGGAATGATCATACGCAAATATTTTCCCAAATGTGTGGATAACTCAATGAATATCAGGCAAAACATTTGATATGAGAGTAGTTTATGGATTTAAAAAAATAACAAAAAATATGGAAATAGAACCAGTAATGTCATTTTCATCCTTTTCCCAACTGAGAAAAGTATAAGTTTATAATCATAATTAAACGTATTTCCGTGGTGTGCAGACTTGGCTTCTACTGTATAGAGATATCTTCAAATGCCATTCTCCTCAACTTTACTGCAGTGCAAATGGAAAAAAGCACAAGAAAAATAAACTTGAATCTGTCTACAATTGAAAATAATCATTCATGTTTTATTTGTACTGGCCCCATTTACAGCTATATCGATTTTTCCCTTTTGACCACATCTGCCTCAGAACACTTTTATCCCATTTTCACCTGTCCAGGCTGTTGTTAAGGGGGCACTGACATTTTCTGTACTTGAGCCTTGACCTCTATTTTAGGTCCATGCTGTGAGTTTCTCCACTAAAATAAATGAGAGCGGGGCACATGAGTCACACGTTTCCCAGCACATGGTGTGCCGTCGGTGTTTGTCTTCATTAGACTCATGTTTGACCTGCTTCTCCAAAATCGCACAAGACTCTAGTCTGTGGGGAACATCAGAAGTCCTCACTTCTTTAATAAAAAACCTTGTTGTCGACATGTAGCGGTGTGGGCCACAAAATACCAACACAGGCTGCTAGCTGTGATGGACAGCAGACATAACACCTGTCACATCAAAATTCTGTCATTCTGAATTTACCTGCAGCTGAAGGGTGAGTTAAAAATTTGGGTTTTAATTTAGTAAAAGTTGATTAACTGTCCATCCTTCCTACAAATATGAAATTGTAATATTTTGCCGGTTTTGAAAAAATATAAATGGCAAACAAAGATTGTATAGCTGTAACAACGGGAGCGCCCTCGCACCTCCGTTCTAGCTCACCGGTATACTGAACCACAACGCACCCTCAATCACGCACACCTGTCCCGCATCTCCTCATCACCATCCTATCCCAGCCTATAAAGCCGCAGAGGGGGTGATGAGGAGTTGTCAGTTATTGTTCGTTACGCACGTTGCTATGACACGTTGTCTGGAATTACCTATTGTAGGAATTACCTGTTGTTTGGTGTAGCACACACCCAACTGTCCACACGGTACTTGTAAGTTTATCCGTGCTCTGCACGGTTTTATTCCACCCAATAGGAACAACACAGGACTTACACACTGCCTGGCACATATAAGTAACACAGGACTTTACACTGCCTGGAACATAGAAATAACACAGGACTTAACACTGCCTGGAATACTGTCACGCATATGCAAGACTTGACGCTGCTTGCTCTGGTTCTGCTAGTTTCCTCCTACTGGCCTTCCTCGTGAGCTGTGCTCACTCCTGGATTAAAAAGGGAGACAGGTGATTTTTGATTACCCACACCTATCCCCAAGTCCCGTGAACCACACCTCCAAACATTCCCTCCCACACACAGATAGGGCTAAACCACGCCCACACTCCCACATTTGGAATTACATGTTGTTTGGAAATACCTGTTGTTGGAATCACCCGTTCTAGAACCACTTCGCTGTTAATGTGAACATTAAATGTACGCAGTGTGCGTTTATCGCCACTTTGTTGCCACGTCTCTTTTCTGCACTTGTACTCGTCACCCTCGCACCGTTACAATAGCCCCGTTTATTTTATTTAATCAAAGGTGTAGTCATTGCTAGACAATTACCTTAAAAATATTATTTTTTACCTTAATCATCAATTCACAAAGCCGGGAGCAGTGTAGCAGCTGCTGAAATTACTGAGTGGAGCTTTAAGTTAGAGTGAGGAGAAGAATTCCCACTGTCAACCTGTCATCAGCCAATTTACCTGGAGCCAGAGGGGGAGATTCACTGGACACACAGGGAGAGTTAATCTCTTCATTCATCTTCGCTAAAGAGATCGACCCAATTAGCTTGCTATGTTGACTGGCATCCCTTGTGTTTTACTGTTTGCTTTAAATTGTCTTTTTCTTTTTCAAATCGGGAGCAGTGCACTTCATGCTGCCTCCAAATAATGGCCCATGTGAAATAATCATGATGTCTTTATTCAGACCTGCCAGGTCGGACATATTACACTGCCACAATTTGCTGTGACTGATTAGCCAATGGCAGAGTAGCTTGGGGATATCTCTCTGGAGCACTGTAATTGAGAGGATTTGACTTGGGACAGGTTTTCTGCTGATAACTACAGACACGTTCTCCCTTTAATGCACTATTACTTTTTTTAGCCGCTCCAAAGAACCAGAGCACATCAGAATTATGAGACTTGCAGAAACTGGAGTATTTATATAGGCCAATTTAGATTGCCATCCCTTGCCGATGCTAATCCATATTATGTTTAATCTGACCGTTTTGCCTTAGATTCTCTACTATCCCAAAGAGCAGTCAGCACAGTTCAGCCTGATGTGCGCTGTCACATCAATAACCCTTAAAAATAACACTGCCTCTGAGTCACTACCATTAGGGGCTCTGGTATACACAGAGCTGCTAAATATTCCCAACATTCCCTTTATTGTTCTGTAATAAAGATCTAGACAGTCAAATGTAGTTGCCAATATTCCTTAGAATATAATAATGCTTTTGTGTTTATTTGTGCCATCATAACAAGAGTGTAGGTATCCTGTTTTAAATACAAATCTATTGAATATTTTATTTTTAAACATACTGTGTAATTAGGGCTATATCAAGGTGTGTTCTCAAATCAAATACAGACTGTGGGGATAAACTTTTTGTCAACAATATACTTATATCTGGCACACATGTTGTGTGAAAGATTGTAAGGCTTAAAAGGGAGAACAGTAAACTGGAAAGGATCAGCCATCAAATAATGTCTAATAAAGAGCTGTTTTCATTATGGGTAACTATGAGATTAATATGCCAATCCTGCTTTTGGAGGGTTTGCTATAAGGAAAAGCAAGAGCTTTATTATGCCGGAAGTCCTAATGCCTAAGTGCATTAAAAGCAGGTTTCTTTCATTTAGAAAACAAAAAGATTTGTTACTTTTCTTGTTTCAGAACACACCACTAATGCTCTAGGGCCTGATTTGTCATTGTTATTCAGTGCTCGCTCACCTACACTTAAAACATGATCCTTCAGGATTTTAATGAAGCACTGAGGTACTTCCCAGGGGCTCTGCCATGGCAAAGAAAACCCCTCCGATTTATGTACAACTTTGCTGTTTTGCACTTGAAGCGTGCCTGTTATGAGAGACTCTGCTGATAAATATATACAAAATAAGGCGATTATTATTGCTTGATAAATAGCTCTATTTAGGAATATACTTTTATTGAAATATCAATACCCAACAATGGCACAGTGTAACAGAGTTTGATGTTATGTCTCAACAAAAAAAATTAAAAACCAGTGACTAAAGGCTGAGCACATTGAAAAAAATTAAACACAATTATGGTGAAAATGTTGCCTTGGTGTGTTCAGGATGAAAACTGGACATGGCATATTGAGTATATCCCACTCATATACAAAGAACATACACATGTTTAAAATACAAATGCAACTGTATTGTACTGAAAGACACCAATTACTTAAAGGGGAATCCCACTAACTATTTTTGCATTGTTCTTATTTGCGTATATGACATTCAGTACCTTGTGATTTACATTTTGTTTTCATTTCTTTTCAACAGCAATGTTGAACTGAGGGTTTGGATGAAATCGGGAGGATATGTGAAAAAAAAGAACATGGTGGACTGTTGATCTAATTTCTATCAAATCCCATTGAGGCTACACCAGGTCTTTCTTGTGATGGACTTTAAACTTTACCGGTAACTGATAGATAGATACCAACTAATGTAAGAGTACAGATTTGTAAATACTTTAAGTTAACAAATTTGAAGAAATTCTATTTAGCTCAGTAAAACTGTAAACTGTAAAAGCTGCAACTGTAAAAGTAAATAACATGGAAAGAGCCAAATATGGCACTGTTGATGACACGTTGCAGATATCACACTTTGATTCTCATGCAATATGACCAGTAATGGTGCAATAACAGCCAAAAAAAAAGGTGGTGTGATTGAAAAACTGAAACAACATGACACATGATCACAAACGCAAGGTCTGACCTGGGTTATTAAAGGCTCACGTTGTTATTGCTAACCATTCTCATGTGGTGGACACTTCTCTTGTGTTTCTGAGTGCAAATAGATTTTTTTCATTCCTGTGTTATTACAGTGCGCAGACACTTTTCAAAACTATAAATTAACTTCTGATAGCGTTCATGTACTGTAACATGCTATTAGATAAGGGCCTTTTAGCCAAGAGAAATATTACTCCAATGCGCAATAGTCTTCACTATAAAATGTTATTGACTTAAAATTTACTAAGCCCATACTACCACATTAACTGGAAGTATCTCTGGATAAAGGGGACAGCGGCATGACTAAAATTAGTCATTTCTAATCTATAGTATCTTTTCTGATAACATTACGCAGATACCACAAGGGTCCCTGATGTAAATTAAAGCAAACAGTTGAGACCTTTAATGAAAGAGAGATTATGACAACCCGACCATCTCAATGTCAAAGGAACAGCTTCAGAGTGGGTTCTGCTCTCCTAGATGCCTATCACAAGGTAATGGAGTCTCCAAACTGCAGGGGTGCTACGGGATCGCTGCGATTAGCTTGTGGAACTGCTGAAGGTCACCACCGCCGAGCAGAGCAGCCACAAGCCTTCATAAAACCATACAGCGTATCATTATTTTCCAAGTGTTTCATTATGGATGGTTAACCTTGGCTAACTCTGAGCTAACACTTTAATCAACGGGCTGTAATGCCTTCGATACAAAATAATCATTCAGCTTCTCTTCTCGTTCATCGGCAGGAAAACGACGTAGGGCTTTATTTAAGGAAGAGAACACCCTCATCCATGCTCAGCTGGTAAATAAAGGAAACACTGTACGTAAGGATATGTAAAGTGTGGAGGACTACGTGTATTGCAGGTTTTCTTCTTTGACCACGCCTACAGCCAGAAACCAGAGGAGTGGGAACTAAAAGTGGAATCTCAGGGTTGTTGGACTGGAAACTGACACATTATCTGACACCACTGGTCAGAATGTTCCTTGCAAAGAATATAAACTGTCATAAACTGTCAGAAAGGTCCAGTGATGAAAATGGTGAGAAGCCAATGGACAACAGCTAAGACATATGAAAAGAATATAAGCAAGACAAACTGCTACCGTTACATATATACTGTACATCGGAAGACAGTTATACATTCAGACTCATTCTAACAGAGAGCCTGATAATGCCGTTTGCTAAGGCAAACCATTGTACCGTGTCCCTGTGATTAATTGGTTAGAAGCTACAGCACGCCTTGTGAAATATGACATTTCTATAGTACATTAGTTTCCATCTCCCCCAAATAGCTCTGTGATGAAGTCACATCTTTTGTGTTTATGTGTCAGATAGAAAACATTCAGATTAGCTTACCCCTGCTTGTTGTAACGGGACTATGTAAGCAAACAGACATCCAAACTTCTATCCCACAGAGGTAAAACCATTTTGTTCTCCCACCAGCAGCTACGGTACTGTGTCATTATGCCAAAACTGCTCCATTTAGAAGATTTAGATGTACTTAAGCACACAATTGTTAGAAGATAATCAGCTTGTGAGTCACAACTATATATTTTGTAAATATAGGTGTAGTTATTCTGAAATTCTGAACAGCAACCTGTAAACCCTATATTAATAGTGGCTCTGCCACAGAAATGACAGCCATCTGCTGTGTCCCAAAATGGACATTTATTAGCGTATACTAAAAGGGGAATTCAATTATAGCACGCAGAAAGTGTAGCCACTCTTTTTATTTAAAGTACTTTGGAGACCAATAAAAATCACATCAGCAAGCATGGTACAGTTTCTGTTGTAAAAAGGGAATTTTTCTAAGTTTTAATATGGGTGGAAATTTGATTTTACAGGCCAGAGTAAGAAATACGATGGTTCATTATATATTTTTCATTAAATTATTATACAGTTATCTGACATGTGTTTCTCCCGCTCTCATTTTCTCTCAGGCTTTTAGACTATGTCTTGCTAGGTGTCAAAATATATGTGTCAGGCTTATTAATTGCACTGTGATATATAAACATAATCTCTACTATAATGGAAAGCTTACTTACGACATCCGTGCCCTTGGATTTAACAAAGATGACAAGACATGAATGCCTTTACAGAGAGAGCAAGCGACGGACAGACATGTTTTTGGTAGATTTTCTATTGGAAATATGCAGGGGATTTAGTGTTATTGTGTGGGATAGTTAGGTTTTTGACAAGACAGTTCTAGTATAAATGATACATTGATACATGAAGGGCAAACATACTCCTGCAGTAACAGCTGGCTCACTGGGCCTCAGGGCCTCAGAGTCAAAAGCCTTCATCAGCAATTACCATTTAAACGCAACATGAATTATGACTAAGGACATTCTTAGGAATAACAAATTCTGTGTGCAATATAATATTCTTATCAGTATAATGCATGTCTATAAAATACTCAATCAAACTTTGGCACAGTTGGATGGCACTTTCCCAGCGAAAGGAAGACATTAAAGTTTATTTATTTGCTGAAGTGACATTATATGATGTTGCAGTATTGATGTTGCAGTAAAAACTATATTCAAATAGATATTAACATTACCCCATTGCCAAAATCACGTTATCTTTAGGATCGAGGGATCGGCAATACAGTATAGGCTGTGTGATGGATAAGCCATTCATAAAAGAATGTGGAACTCAAAATTTAATGGCCCCTCTGCTGGCTGTATATAGTCATTGACTGGTGGTACCAACCCAAGCAAATCGTTAAGCCAAACAGTCTAAAGTTACCAACATTACTTAGTCAATAAACAACTAGCCCTTTTCAAAAAAGCCTCTGGAATCTCTTCGGAGACAGCTTTTATTTGCTGTCAGACTTTTAAAAGCATTTATCATGTTATATAGTTTTTTATAGATTGTGAAGGACCACCAGGAAAAGTTTTTTTTCTGACTGTATTGAATAACCAAATCAAATCGTTTCATTTCATTTTGTTTTACAGGTCCTTTTCCAAGTTGAAATGTGTGTCATTTTAAAATGGCACCCATTACAGCATTCAACTCCAACTTTTATTTGCCTCCGTTATTAAAGTGTTTTGTTCCACAAGGCTGAGTAATATTTGCACACCTGCTGCTATTGTCAGTCCGTAAAGTATGACCTGCTGGCACATTGCATTTTGGGATTTTGTAATCCAGAGGGATAGCTGAAAGGATGGATTAATCACCACAGTACATGATCCTTTCACTAATATTATTACTATAGAAAATTCCCGCAGCCCATAAAATACTAATGAGAATAAATTACATACATGAAAAATAAATGGTTGCAATCATGAGTTATATTTCTAATATGATATATGTCACAGGGAGACAGCTAAATCATAAAAATTAAAAGTTTAATTGTTAGCTGGAAATGACGTGACAAATGCATCTCAGACGATGTTGTGGAGTAACGCAAAAGTAATGTAACAGGTAGTGTAACTAATTACTTTCTACAGGGGAGTAATAAAGTATAGTAATGCATTGCATTTTTGTTAAAAGTAATAAGTAATGTTTAAAACATTATTTTTTTGAGTATTGACCACAAAACTGCTTTTAACTCATTTTTAAAACTTAAACTTAGTTTTTTCAGTCATTTCAACTGAACAGGAACAGGAGATAAAATAATAATAATACAGGCAACAGCTGAAGTAAAAAGTCCAGACAGAAATAACAGGGAGTGGATTGAACTGGTCTGATATTACCCAGAAATATCTCAAATGAAGGGCATTCATCAATGGTCTGTGCCCCTTAAATGGGTCAGGTGCCTAAGTCAAGCAATTCACATTAAAAAGGAAAACAGCAGAATGATGCAGTGTCTGAGCCCATTAAGAGAAATGGACATTAGATCTATGAAACACAAAATGGCTGCCTCTCATGAAAGTATTTATAAAATAAATGTCTTAACAGCCAGGCTAACTAATATAGGGACCCAACACTTAAATCAGCCAGCCAGAAATTATTGACTGGTTCTTTTGAAAACTAAATTCCTGTTAAAAGCAGTCCTTGCTTTTCCTTTAATAAATCAGCGGTTTTGATACTGTCAAATATGTAGTAAGCCAAAACCAGATTTAAAATGGTTTATCATGTGGGGGGAGGGGGGTAATCTAGGTTTAATCTATATAAATGTGAAGAAGCATCCACATACTCAGATCTGCACAAAAATCTTTTTAATTCGCGAGCTTTCAGTCAGAGACCTTCGTCAAGGCATGAATAGGTTTAATTTATTACAATTATATAATGTTGAGCAGTTTTTTTTCAGTTGATAGTGGCAGTGGATTTAATATTTTAGGTTGGTAATATCTGCTTTGAGTCTAATTATTGGTAATATATGGAGGAATATATATAAAAAGCATAAATCGGGCGACGCAAGTGTCATTGCTAGTTTCAGACCGACGAAGTGGGTGACCGTCCATCGCCCACGTTGTTTAAATAGCAAAACCCTCTATAACAATCCTTGTTCTATCCTCCTTTTTTTATATAAAAAAAGAAAAGTCCTCCTTTCTACCGTTTCTGTTAGATCAGCTCTTAGAATATTAAGCACTTTGCTGGAATTTAGGCTGCTAGCAATTAATGAGTGAATGATAACTTTCGAGTAATGCACTAAAAATGCATAATTGAAGTAACCTTATGACATGATGCTGTCCTTATTCTAGAAGAATGTTATTTTCTCGCAAAAACTGGTGGTTAACCAGTTCAACTGTTGACAAATGTACTAATTGTAAGTCGCTTTGGACAAAACGGTCCAGTAAAGGTTGTAAATGTAAATGTAAATGCTATTGCACCTATCTGAGATCCAGTTGGCGTGTTGGTCTTGGGGTGTGGTCAGGCGCACAGGCAGCAGAAATCGATGTTATTTTAAAATTATTTTAAATAAATGTTATTTTAGGTGTGCATTTTCAAGATAGTAGTATGCGTGTTACAGTCTGCTTGTTACACACACACACAAGGATGCGCTGCAGCGCACAAACATGCAAACAATTAAAAAATAAATATTCTGCTCACAAGCTTTCACTTCGCACACAAGCAGATCAATTTATTCTGCAGAGAAGCGTTCTTTCTTACTACTTGGCAAATGCACCATTATAATAGCAATCCGCCAGTGAAATGGTCGCACTGTAGAGGCCTGAAGGTGCAAGCGCACCTGGCATTTAAAGGGAATAGGAGATGACACTCAAAAAGTGGCACGCCCTAAATGCACTTGCGCCATGCGCTTCAGACCATGCGCTTAGATAGTTAAAATAGGGCCCACTCACTTTTTTACTCAATTTTGCTTTGAGGACAGTTTAATGCAGAGATGTGAACAACTGTCATGTCTCAAAGGATAGTATTTTACCATCACAGGTATGATTGTGACGAATACTGAAATTTTGCAAAAACAAATGAGTCATAACTAAAAACATGAGACATGTCAATCAAGTATCTGAGAACGGAAGTAGGGGATCGGAAGCAGCCTTGTAGAGCTTATGTACCGAGCAATGTATTTCTGGAAGAAAGCATTCAGATTAATGAAAATGCTTCTTTTTTTTTTACTTTAAAGCTCAGCAAATAAATGACTGCACAAACCATCAATGGAACTGAGTTATCTTTATCTGCCACTATGTCAGAGTGGGATGTGAGGAATATTAGCTGCGTTTACATGGAGGCTAATATTCCGATTATAAATCGGTTTAAAAGCCCAAACCAAATAAAAAATATTCCATATTAACACCTCAAACCTCCCAAATGGATTGAATTTTCAATCGGTTGCAGGGGGGTAGTTTAAACCTTTTCATAAATCGATCGAAAAAAATACAAATAAAAAATAAAAAAATATAAATAAATAAATAAATAAATAAATTGTACCATGTAAACGATTATTACAATTACTTCCTGGCATGCATTCTTTCTGCGCATGCCCTCCATCTTTACGTAATGAGATTGGAAAACTCTGACAACTCTCCCATCAGTATTTGCTGCGGACCTTCATCCACTGATTTCTAGTTTTAGGACAGTTATGTAGAATCATGAATATATTATTACATATTATGACAACAATTCAGGCGAGCAACAAAGTTATACACAACGTTTAACAACGGATAAATGGAATGGTGGGCAGGGCTAAAAACAAAGCAAAAATGTGTATTATTTGTAGTGTATTTCTGATTTACAATGTATTTCCATTGCACTCTGTAAAAACGCTTCAAAAATGCACTGTGAGGAGGAAAAAAAAGAAAAGACTTGAGGTGGTGGAAAAACGTCCGCCTCGCACGCAATGTGGAACATGCTTTAGAGTAACAGGCTTTAGTAACAAAATGACGGCAACTACTATGCTGAAGAGACGATAGATATCCATCTTGAGCTGATACGGTAAAAGACTTGCCAAACAAAGCCCACAAGGAAGACGAATGCATGATGTGTGCATTTTACACAGCTGTGCCGATTAAATGCGCTGGCGCATGTAAACACCAGACCGTATTAGATCACGTCCCATGTAAACCCGAAATTTTCAATGATTTCAATCAGAATGACAAAAACATGTGTGTGCATGTAAACCCAGCTACTGTTTAACAGTGTGACTCCCATCTAAATGATCCATGCTGGTTGATGGAGTGGATTTATAAGCAGTGCCGGCAGAAGTTTGAATCTGGGTATTGGTCTGCGGTTATCTAGGATTTGCATATTCATAGCCTATTTCAAATTCACCTAATAAACGCAGCTGGTAAACTGGAGGCATATTTCACATGGCTTTAACAAACAGACAAATAATTCTGCTAAAAACACAAAGTCGAAACAAAGTAAAACAACATGATTATCACTTTTCCTTTAGCTTGTTTCTGTATGTGGTGATGTCTAAACATGTCAACATGTCAGCATGATTAACAGAACAAGGGAGGTGACAAGCATGATAATCTCATGCTAAGGGAATCAGAAACTATCAGGCTCATGCTTCACAACAAGGCCATTACAGACCCACTGTAGTTCTCGCATACAGAAACAATCACTGTGAACCCTTTAAAAAGGCTTGTTTTCATAAACATTTACATAGTTTCCAGAAATATGTCGCCATCACTAAATCTTCGTTATGACATAATCATTCCAGGGTTCATATTTCAGACCATAGCAACAAACACCAGCCTTGTTTAGGGAAGTTCCCACAGGAAACATAAGGCACTTTGCAGGAAGCCGATGGACGTGGATTAAAAAAGAAAAAAGAAAGCAAAATACACACACAAGTACATGTTTGACCCAATGGGCACATCTGCTGTGTGTAGACCCAGAACTGGCATTGACTGGATGTGTAGATTGTGGCATGTGGACACAAAGCAGTCATTCTTCATCAAGAACTCCTTGTACAGTGTATGTACATGTAATGCCTTCAAGTAGGCTGAGTAAAAATTCCACTCTAATCTCACTGGGAAAATTAGGTGTTTAATAAATCTGTTGAAATAGGTCTGTGTCAAGGCACTATTAGAAAAACTGAGAGAAACACATCAGCTATTCACTTCCTGGTTGTTTAAACATTGAGAAAATATTTCCAAGTCACAGGCATCCAATTCGCAGCTTGACAAAGCAGACAGCCCCTTAAGCCACCCTCCCCCAATTTAAAGTTCTGTTTGGATATGTTTAGAATGTGTGTGATGAAATGACACCAGCTGTGTACACTGGCGAGATACACACGGCCCCCTGGTAGAGGAGAGCCTTAACCCCTTCCATCCCGTTTGACAGAATGAATGGTGAGGACAAAGGAACCAAGGCCTACTCTGGTCCAGTGGACAATAAGTGGCATTCCCCCTGAGGGCTTGCTGCTGTGACAGTACAGTAATACTGCATCTCTATTCTGCCCCTGGGGCCTACCCTCTCTTCTTTGTTTTTGGTCTCCTTAAATATTCAAAGAAGTGGAAAGGTTTAACAAGTAGAAATAGCAGTGCACTTGCTTCATGCACACACAAAATCAAGGGATTTCACTGATCAGTGTCCTTGACCTGCTCAAGAGCTCGTGGAACAGCTGGTTTGGTGCAGGAGTGGACCAGTAGACGAGACTTCTGCCATGTGGTGTAGCAAAGTTTTTGAACTAAATCATGTTTCCTCAAAAAGCTTTAGCTACTATCTTGCACTCTCTGTCAACTAAGTTCACTGTGTTATGTGGACATGACAGAGCACAAAACAATTTATCATCCACACTGACAGATTGCATTACCCTATCCAAAACACAACTCCTCTCTGGTATTTAACCGGTTGTTCAGCCCACTGGGGTTTCAGTTCATTTGTCGTAACATATATGTGACAGCCGTATTGAATGCACCCTAAATATTGTTCATCTTTCTTTTTTCACGTCCTGGTTTTACAACCCTGCATATTAATGAGCCAAAGTCATCTCAATCAAGGCTTTTTTATAGACTCAATAAAGCCCTGTAATAATTGCACCAGCAACTCTACATCATCATGCCAAATGTTAGAGTGCGGACAACTTTCGAGTCATTGCTTTTACAGCACACTTAGTCGTTCATACTGCAGATGAGTGGATGATAAAATACAAAAAGTAGATGTTGAATAAATTCTCAAGGGTACTTTATCTTTGTTCTGTGGAAAAGGAAACTCTTCTGTGTGGCATCAGAGGATTTTTCATCAGGATCATCATCAAGTGTAAACCCCAGCAAAGCTCTCTCCTTAAATCAATGTCAAAAGAAGCTGCCAGCAGATGGGAGTATTTTTATGATGATCCATTGTTGCCTGTTAACACCTTTAACCCAATGCTGTATATAGGCCTACTGCTACAAGGAACGGTCCAAAAAACACTTGCCACTATATAAATATGCAAGTTTTTTTCTAGTATAATCTCTGTACCATTTGCTATGCAAGCTGTCATCTATGGTACCACAACAATAATTTTATATTAAATCATTGACTTTAATGTTAATTAGAGTTACTTAATTAACAGGTAAATAAAGAAATAAATGTGTTCTACTTGGTGAATATTTTGCTTATTATACACCATTAAGTATAGTTCACCTTTGAGTCAATCCTATCCTATGTTCACTAGCCTAATAGTCAAATCAGTCAACAACAAACAAGTCATTGCTTTAGTCATGCTGTGGATGATTTCAGTGCTTGCCCAGAAAAATCAAGTGTAATTGCCCCACATATCACTTGGCCTTGGTGTTTCTACAACCAAAATGAGAACTAAAACACATAAATGTGGGTAGGTATTAATTTAAACTTTTCCAAAGCGAGGTAGCTCTTGTAAATTTCACTGACTACAACCACATGTGCTCTCAGCACAAGCCAAATAACCAGTTAAACCGCAAGCCATTATCCTGGATATATTGAACGCAAATTACAACAGCTCACAGTTTTTGAAGTACCAACCAATCAGCAACAATAGGCGGTTTTCCACTGCAGGAACCACCCCTGCAGGAATTCTTTGGGCTATTTCAGGGGTGAAATAAACCTACCCCAGCTTAGAGGTAGGTAGGCCTACTTCTCAGCGGCCCTGATAAACTGCTGGATGGGGCACGACGCTTTGGTTAAATGTGACGTGAGTGGAAGATAACAACAAGCCCCATTATATTAATTTATCAAGTAATTATAGCTGCCATGAAGCCATTAAATTTTTTGTAACTTTAGAGCAACATTCAACTGTCAACTCGACAAGTTAATCTTAACATTATCTGGAAAATCTCTGGTTTAACATTCTAAAGTTGGTTCTGGTGTGCTGCTGCTGGAGAAATATATGATTATTTTGTCGTGCTCAGAATTGGCGTCGCGATCGAAGAGCAAAGGCAACATTGTAGGTCCGTAGTTCTAGCCCCACGATGAAAACAGACAGGCTGGACGGACCTATTAGGGGGCCGTTCCTGTAAACGCTCGCGCCACCTGGGAAGTGCCCTGAGTTCCTGCTGTGCATATAAAGAGGCTCGGTGGGTATGTCCTTAGACATAGTGTTAAATTTGTGTTATAACCCAAATCAAGTCACTTTAGCAGAAACACACCAAGTTGTGACTGCCCTGTCACACACATGAAAAATTCATTAGGCCAAATGTTGTTGAGAGATTTACATTCTATGTAATGATAATTCAGGTGTAGGAATTGTGTTCGCTAGCTCAAGATAATAGCAACTCTTTTTAGTTTGAAAAGGCAAATTTAAGTAAAACTGTAGCTGTGTGAAGTTGTGTCATGTTTCTCTTCATCTCTGTGCCAAAACATGCTGCTTCATTAGTCATGACTCCAGAACTTGATTAAGTTTTGTGTAGCCTAAATCTAAAGGACTCTCTAATGTTTCAATGTTCCTGTGAGTCTTTCTGCCTCTGTTGTCATTAAAATTAAACTATGCCAACATTTATGTGAATGTGTTGCCTTTTTTAAACACATCCGCTGACTTGTCAAAAGCACAGCTGGAATTTTCTGGTTTTAGCGATGTAACTGTGACAGCATATAAATTGAATATAGAAGTAATGCTCCAGTTCTCTGCAACCAGTAAACATGACAGATCTTTAGGATGACTAACTGCTTTGAGTCTTGTTACGGCAACCCCCACTGAGCTGATTTAGATAAATTGGAGGTTTATTTGATACTTGCATTGCATTTACCAAGCAGAGGCATTGTAATTATCAAGTGATACATGCTTCTCTTCCCTGCAAACCCCCATCCATCCCATCCCCAAAACATATTGGAGGAATCAGATAAGCACCCTCCCCACACACACACACACACACACAGCAACTGCATTTCTGCCAATTAATGTTACAGATGGTGAATTTCCCCTGACCTGCGGAATTTATTAGCAGATATAAAGCAACTCTTTAATGCTTACACAAATTCAAAGAAATGCATTTAGTACTTCTCTGGGCTGATGAAGACATGATGAAACCAGGCACACATGACAAGTAGGTAGCCACATGAAAAGAGCTGATGAAACTGGAGACAAAAGACTGTAACTTGTTTTGGGAGCTTCAGATAGCTAGGGCAAACAGAGCCACACTACACGGGCTAATCATTTGCTTGGGGGGATGGGTGTGTGTGTGTGTGTGTGTGTGTGTGTGTGTGTGTGTGTGTGAGCTCGAGTTTAGGGGGAGGGGAGGTATGAAAACACTACGTTGCAACTTTGTTAAATTTTCCTGTCACAAATGCATTCTCTCTTGCCCAGGACGATCAGAGGCAATAAGGCACTGATGTTTCATTGGCTTACATGACTGCTATAGTGTCATAGCAGGATCTGCATTGTTTTGTGCAAAGCCCGTGTATTAAATGTAATTACAGGCATAGATAAACTCGCCTTACCTCATCAGAAATGTGAATATCGCATCAGGGGAATAAATAGCCTAACTTGCATGTAGGCACATCTTGTATCGACGCCACAGTTAAATAAAGTAGGCCTAAGTACAGTAGTAAGTAAGTAGAAAAAGTGGTACCATGTTGAGCGCGTTTACCATGTAGCACAAACCTGACAATAAGTAAACCTACCCTTAATGAATAAACCAACAGTGTGCAGTGAGATGATCTGTGCACATTTGAAAAGTGAAATTGTTACCACCAAACGGGTAGCGTAAACACAAAAATAATATATGCAGCTGGTTTACATCATAGTCAAATAAATATCAAATTACGTTAATAGTTTGTAGACATTGTGGATTGTGGACAGTAAGTTTTTCATGCAATTATACAGACTTCTATAAAAGTGATTCCGAAAACTAGGTATTAATGGTGTGTGAGGCAGGGCATCGCAGTCTGGCAGAGCAGTTGATCTGACACTTGACGTGTCTTTCTTTTCGCACATTGTAACGCTTAGGCTGCTGTTGAAATGACCCACCACTAAAGTTTTGGAACATGGAATTGTAGAGCCAACAGCGCCCATTAGCCGACCCTATGGATCACATTGAGCGGTGGCGAGACTTTAATAAAGCCCGGCGTAGTTTGATGTGTCCAAAGATAACACGGTTCCATAACACCGATGTCCCCGTTTCTTTTGTGAGCAACAAAGTTTCTCACAAATGAAGACAATCAAATAAACATTAACGGGAGATAAATGCAAGCAATACAACAGCTAAAGCGAGCATATTAATGTTTCTAACTAACAACATTTCAGGCCGATTTTTACAGTGGTGTGCTACAGTGCGCACATGGTGTTGTTAGGATGCTGTGCCACCGGCTGCACAAAACTACAAGAGACAGAAGAAAGCCTCACCTTATTGAAGTTGTAGTAGCCCAAACAGTGGCCAAAATCCAGGTTCGGTGGGTCCCCGGGAATAGAATTTCCACCGGCCGTCGGATAAAATCTTACATCCATGATGTCTCAAGGAACCGCGCAGCTGCAGCGTATACTCAGCACTGTTAATATGTTCCTACCTTTTAAAATCCACACACAGAAGCTCACAGAGGCGCACAGAAGCGAAAGCTTTGTTGGGATACAACGAGGTACTCGCGAAAAGGTTGGGGTGAAAGCAATAGTAGTCTTGCAACTTTTGTTATCCCTCTTCTATACCTTGACGAGGGGCTTCATTTTTTAAGGAAGCCAGATGAAGGTTGGACGGTCTCCAGGATGTTCCGTACGGAGGGTGTTAGTGCGCCAACCATTGAAACGCAGCTGCTGGGTACAAAGGAGCCACACGACCGGCGAGCGAGAGCTGTTCCACCTCGTTTCTGTTGTTCAGATGCAGAAAGAAAAATATAAACTAGAATTAAATGGTAATAGTCATGCAATGAGACCACAGGTCAAACAGGCACTGTCCATGTATGAAGACTGGACGCGTGCGATATCCCCCGTCGATTCTCTTAAGTTTGTTATCCCAACTTACAAAAGTAGTAGTAGATGAAGCAATTTTACTATTCAAAGCCCACGTGAGGAGTGACTAAAAGCTAAAGCAAGCCTTAAAGTCTGCTAAGTCTGTTTTCTTAACGTTTACAACTAGTAAAACACTTCACAGATAGTGCACAACTAATGGGATGATGTAGCTACACTGCCTGGCTCGTTCAGGCTTCGGCTCGCTTGTCGTAATGATGAACAAGGCGAAATGTGTGAACACACTGGCCCCGCCCCAAACATGACAAGCCCCTCCCACCTCTGCTACAAACCGTGCATTTATTTTATGTGACATTCTACTATTGATTGAGATGACAATATAATCATTTTAAAGCCTCGCCCTGATATTCTGACACATTATTAGCTTCACATGAGATCCGCAATAAAACTGCACTCATCAACACAAGGGTGACATACATCCATTAAAAACAATCAGAAAAAATAATTGTTTGTGGGAAAATTAAAATGCAACACTAGCTTAGTACCACTGCATAGAAAATGAGGTATATTTTCTCTATTTTTTCCTTGCTTTGTGTCAAAGCTTAAATAGGTAATTCTGTGCTTTTTGTGGAGAATGCAAACTATGTGTAGAAGTGTCAAATTTCAGCTAGGGTACAGAATGTATAATAAAAGATTTACAAGTTTTTCGGAAGTTAAGCACTGCTTTATGTGCATACCTCTCATATACGATGAGTCACTAGCAGGGCAAGACTGTGCAAGAGATACTTTTGCTGCACTTCAGAATATTATTTACTTTAATTTCTAAATGAGATAGTCAGGTTAGCTATGGCAATTCTGAGTGAAAGATCATTTTAAAATAATTAGCTTACACTGGATCTACCAACCATGTCCATATGTTGTTCTGGTGTGTAAAAATGTAAAATATATTTAATGTTTACTGAAAACAGATTTCTTTACCAAAGAAAGAAAGGGAATCCACAGAGAAGAAGACTATGTAAAACAGCCTGGTAAACAATACGTGACAAAAGTGCATCAGGAAATAGGTCACTGGTTGAGGAGTTTTTACTGCAGAACTCCTCTCACTCAGTGAAGAGAAATGGGATGTAGTATGTGTAAAACATACAGTTATTTAGTCATTATCGATATCGCATGAAGTCACACAGATGAGTTATGAAGCTGTAATGCTGGTGTTGGTGGATCCAATTGCAAGGGAGGCTCAGAGTGCAGGTAACTAAGGCATTTACTAGGCAGAATAGTGGTCAAGGTACAGGCCAGGTTTGGCAACAATATCCACACAGGCAGAGGTACAAAAGGGTAGGCAGGAATCGGCAACGATGTCAGGCTGATGGAAACAGCAACTGGAAATGCTGAGAAGCAACATACAACAGAACAAGGGGGACTAGAATATGACAAACAACAACTACCAACAAACGGACAGAAACACAGGGTTTAAATACAGGGGAGCACAGGTGAAAACAAAAACCAAATCAAGAACACAAAGCAATGGAAGACACAGAAACATGGAACACACGGAAAACACGACTAACTGGATGTTACAGAAGCCTAGCGTGTGAACAACCAAAAAAAGAAGTATATTCATTTCAGAAAAAATCTGCCCGATATATTTTCAATTATATGGAAGTTTTAATTAACTTTACAATTAACTTCAGATAAAGACATCTAAGCAATATTCAATCATTAACCATGACCAGACAAAGCTGTTTAACAGAAACAAAACAGCCAAAACAGCACTCAGAGAGATAGCCTTCTCCAGCTACATTCTCCACATGCACAATTGCTTACAAAAGTTGTCCAATGAAAAGCATGATTAATAATTATGTGGCCAAACTGAACAATATTTTCAAGTGCATGCCAAATAGCATAACTTGTTGTACATGCAGAGAGATAAATAAGCACCCATCACAGTGGCACTGTGTGGTCGGTTATAATGTGCTGAACATGTTTAGTGAATTTTGTTATGTTGTAATATGAATATCTATGACTAATTTACATGCATTTTAAATAAAAAATACTAGCCTAGTCTATGCAGTGTTTACAGGCCCTGGTCCAAAGAGCCCAGTAGTATTTAAAGAATTTCCACCAAATTCAAAATGGCAGAAAACCCATTAAAGTGAAAAATATCCTTGATGCAAATGTGTTCCTTGTGAGGAGAGGAACCTGTGGACCATGGGCCTTTCCAAATATTTAAATGTGGTCCAGTTGTTATAACACTACCATCAAGCTGATGTGAACAATATTGTACAGCATCCAATGGCCAACTTGCTTGCAAAATTTGATCTGAATCAGCCTTCACAAATACAAACACACACACACACACACACACACACACACACACACACGTACACACACACACACATTGCGAGATGTGATTACATTAACTGTCACATGGACTTTGTGCAGCCGGGTGTAATTACCGAAACTTTATTTGTGTTTTTGCAATTGTGGATATGCTCTATTTTGCTAAAAAAGGTCATTCATTTTAACTTGCAGCATGTCTGGCACTCCTTATTTTATTATATACCATGACTTTATATTGTACATTTTGATATCATATTAAGAAGTGAGTAAATTTTTTTTCCTAAATGAAAAGCTGGTTATACCTGTAGTCAGTGTAGGAGTTACGGTGTCAAATATATTTCAAGTAATAAGGTAAAGACACAGAGGGTCTGTTTCTTCAGCTTCAACATTTATCTTGCCCAGGTAGAACCATAGGCCAGACATGAAACCTAATGATGTTCAGAAAAAAACAAGTTTTGGCCTGTACATCAAACTTAGTAAATGTTTCCATTTCGTTTTTCATCATTTGGCCACTGGATAAACACAACAGACATCAAAGTTTTTAAATATGTTTGCAGCTCTGGGACAGTTCAGCCATCATTAGAACATGTATTATTGTATTTCATGGCCAACAATCTGTGATATCAAATTAATGCATTACTCTGTAGAGAATAAAAAAGGAAAATAGCACACAGTAAATCACAATAGTATTGCAGATTAAGTTTTTGGGGTATATGTATTTTCTTCTTTAAATAAATTATATTGCCACAAAATAAAGCTTTAAATGTAAAACAGAAGGTCTGTTTAAATGTTGTCCTATTTGTGGTCAATGTGGGACTATAAAGTATATTGGTCTACCATCACACATGACGCAATTCTAATTGCAGCAAGATACACACATGCATATACCATACTGATTTGACTCACTTATTCCATAAAAAGGCATAATTTCTTGACATTTTTATAATGCTTTAAAGTGCTTTAAAGTCATTTTAAAGTGAGTGCTTTTTGTGGCAGTCTTTTGTTCACAACACACAGTAATTATTCCCATAATTTTCACAAGGGCCCCTATATTGGGAACATTCCTGCTCATATGGTAGGTTACTAACACATTCACCAAGGCGTCCAAGAAAAATAATCACAATGATAGATCGATTATTAATGAAAGTATGGACATACAGTAATGTAAAACACACAGGAACCATGAATGCTAGCAATGAATAATCTGATTTGGCCCTTTGAAATGCTGTTTTCTCTGGTAAATACATACTACCAATTAATGCTGTTTGCTGTAACATTTCTTGATTCAGTATGTAGTGCGGTGCTCATTTTAAGGCTCAGGCACAAAATTGTCGCCTGCCGTCTGTCTACAGCAGTACTAACCAACCTCATTAACACCACTTATAAGGTTTTATGGTGTGTGTCGATTAGAAGAGATGCAAAGAAATTGTTGGGCATTGACCTGTTGACCATTGACACTCAGGCCAGTCCCTTTGACTGCTAGAGGAAATACTTTAAGAGTCTGGGTATATACAGTATATATGCACACTAATATTGGTCCTAACTTATATTGGGATAAGACTTTTCAAACGTAAACAGCATTGCAAAAAAGACCAAATGTAAACTCTAGGCAAGCTTACAAGTATATTCCTCGATTGTGTTATAGCACCAGAAGATGTGAGCCTATGAGTGCTTTAGGGGGAGGAGTAGAGAGGAATGCAAGCCACTCAGTGCTTTCCCGATTCTAACACATGTACATTATAACACAAATTTTTCACTTGCTGCCTAATATATTCCACCCACTGACGGTGTTATGATAAGAATATTATCAGTGTTATTCACTTCAACTGTCAGTGGTCATAATGTTATGGCTGAGCGGTATACA
>JAOEHI010000018.1:7925000-7945984 GCA_025447815.1 Percopsis transmontana | reverse complement strand
CCAGCTATTGTTTAGTGCTATTTAGTCAGATAACATATAGACGATAAAGATGTGACTGATTTGTGAGTCTATTTTTTCAACTCTAGTAGAAGCAGCAAAGTAGAATATAAGAAAGTCAAGTCAAAAGTGAAGTGTAAAGTCAACCCCCATATCCCTGTGTCTCTCTGTAGTAAATGCATGGCTACTGATGATGTTTGAAATGCTGTAGAGAACAGTGTGAGCCTAGAAGCAAGGAGTGGGGAGAGTGGAGAGGAGTGCGAGTCGCTCAGCACTTAAGTGCGGAAGGGACTAGCACTCTCTGGGTCTCAAACCCAAAACAACAATGTGTTAGTTTTGCTGTATTCAACCACAAGCCTTTGTTATGGTGTTTGTTCGAGATGTGTATTGTGTAGATGTCAAAAGTGTATCTTTGGCCCCATACACACCACTGACAGCGGTATCAGTGGCGTGTGATGATGGCATGTAATACATACTGTATATGCCCAATCAATGGTGTACGGTGCTAAATTGCTCTGCTGTGCTGCAGGAGATAATCCCCTTTTGAATGCTCTCCAGTACTTGCTTGGAGATGGTCAACAGTGCACGATGGCTGCCAAGTAATCTACTCTGTAATTGTGAGCACATGCATGTGCTTGTACCATTTATCATCGCGTTCCTGTTTGATAGCGGGGCACACATACATCACGTCACGCGTGGCCTTCACAAACTGCACACACTGATACACCTACCTACTGTAATACTGTAATACAATCTCATTCACACTTGCGTGTTACATCCACTCATTAAAAAAACAACAACACAGTGTCTCACACGTCACATCAGATAACATCATTGCTCCACTACATTTCCAGCTTGATTATTGGATGTTTTGCTTTTGACTCCGACACAATGTGAGCGGTGGGTATTTGGGTTGCTTTTTTTGTTTACTCCCGTGTTTAATGTTGTTTGGCTGTTCAGCTGGTGAACTGAATTAATTTCCTTTCTGATGGTGGGGTATCAGTGTCTCAGCTAGATGAATTATGCCTAAGCACCATGTGTCATTTCCTCTCAGAGCTGCAACGCTCGTACCATTTGGTAACCTGAAAACAAATTATCTTCTGTTGGCTCGCATTCAAATTCAATTAAACCAGTGCAGAGTAATTATACAGAGGTACAAAAGAGTAATAAATGAGAAATAATGAATTAACCTAATAATCTTTATTTATGCTCCCTCATGGATTAGCTGGTTGTTTCTGACAATGTGCGACACCAAATAACTAACGCTGGCTATTTGTCACTGAAATCCCACCAAGTAGCATGCTAGCATGGTGCAATTTTCTTTTTATTTATTATGTGAATGTTATATAAATAATAAAGCATGCTAAGATGCAAGCTCAGGTACTTGTCATGCTCAAAGCTATTGATTACCATCACAGTCACCCATGGAGAAAATATGCATGCTACAGCTAAATTGGGTGTTTAATTTACACGGGGAAAGTGACACATTTGCTGGCACACAATCAAATGCTATTCTGCATGAAATGACTGCATGAGTATCCTACTGTATTTTAAATCAATGTTAAACTAGTATAAGTAGAAAGTATACAGTTATTTGGTTGCTTGGGTAGATTCATTGAATACTAGTGAAGCTTTACTTTTCACAGTCCGTTTTAATTTAATCTAACTCTCAGCCTTAAAAATAACTAAATACTTGAGCAATACTTGACAATTAGTATTCGTCTGACTTAAATGCAATTTGTAACAAGAGTATTGTATGAGTACAACAGCCCATGGTCAAAATATTGGTAATTATTTTAGGTTATTTTGTCTTAAGTCTCCTATTAAAATCTTGAACACAGCTCTCTGTTTGAAGAGCTTTAACCTCACCTTGATTTGCAGCAGGCTTGAGAATTCCCTCCCTTTTTGAAGTCACTCAACCATGTAAAATGTATAATTAACTTCCTATTCTGCCACAGTACATTTAGCATTTTTTATATCACACAACCTCTAGCTTCTATCTTAACTTTTGAAGTGTATCCATCTTTGTTTTAATTAAGTTGGAAATTAACTTGTCTTCCACAAGCAGAGGGAAGCGCAGAGAACACAGAGCATTGAGCGCTGGCGTGTCAGACAAGCAGGGGGGGACCAGGGTGTTTACATGGCATTAAAGGAGTAATGTGGGCACGTTGGCAATGTGGTATGGCAGTGTCTGTCTAGTGTTAGTGATCACTCAGTCTATTCACACACACACCGACCTCCCCAAACACATCCAAATGAGCCACAGCTAAGCACATACACGTACTAACACAAATGAAAGCACATTCACTTACAACCACAGACTCTCCCTCTCTCTCCCTATGCTTTCTCTTTCTCTCTCTCTCAAACACACACACACTCTCTCTGTCTCTGTCAAATGCAAGTCTGTCACCCACTCAGAGATAGACAGTGGCCTGCAGCTAGGCACTAAGGGGGTAAACACACTTTAAAAACACTCTGTCCACTCTGTGACCCAGAAAAAGTCATTATTCACCACTCTATGCCCCCTAAGCCCCCTGGAAACTTAAAAACTAATGATTACAGCAGTATCAGTATCAGTAGCCATCAGCTTTATGTTTAACAAAAATCTCACTTTTATGTTCATACACGTATAATAATTTATATTATAGACTGAAATATGTAATATATGTAGTATTTTCATTTTCAATGTTCATTTATAGAAACCATCTATTATGAAAATACAAACTATTTGAACCACATCAGCAACAATAAACTTACACAATAACAAGGCAAAAGCAGGGGCTATTTAGTAGAAAACATCTTTCTGGGGAGAGCATTTTGGCTGCCTTGAAGTCAGTATATATCTCCATAATCCTTCCATTGACTCCCTGAATATCCTTGAATATCTGCAGTAGTGGTGGCAGTTACAACACCATTATTAAGAGAAAATCTTAATAAAAAATGTAAACACTTCCAAAACAAGATTCTGAATTAACATAGCATCTCTAATGAGACACCCTGCCTGCGGTTGTTAACCAGAAACTGGTATGGAATATTGAAACTGATCAATAAACTGTTCATAGTGCAGAATTATTTGCAATTTTAGTTCTGTATATTTTAATTTCTTATCAACAATAATTTATCCTAGCTGTTGTCCGGGGAGACGAGAGCACGCTCATAATAATGTTCTACATAGAGAAGGGTGTTTTTGTCTTGTCTTATCTGAGGAGTTGTGATGACTTGTGACAGGTGCTCATTGGCTGTCATACCCTGGTAAATTTCCTCTCCAAACGAAGGCACTGCTGGAGTTGATGATCTGCTTTAAATGTCTCCTTAGGACTGTGTAGCGCAATCACACGGAAACCACGGGTAGAGTATAACGCTGACTGTGTCAGCGAGCGTTTATTACAAAAATGCCACACAATAATCCGTTGGTTGTAGGTGTGGGAGAGTACCAGCGGGGTATCTCTCGTCGCTGGTTGTGCCAGACCGTCTGGGTCTCAGCATCTCCCTCATAGGTCTGGCTTGCGCTCCTTTTACTGTGTGAGACAGGTGATCAGTCAATTGCCTGCACCTGTTTCTAATCCCCAAGTCCCACAAACCACACCTCCCGACATTCCCTCCCATACACACAGAGCTAAACCACGCCCACACCGCCACAGAACATGCCATGCAGACCCTGTAGCTAGCTTCTCTAAATATTGTATGGTGCTGCTGGTTCACTCTCCCTTCCTTTCTTTCTTTCATTCTTTCTTTCTTTCTCACTCCATCCCTCACCCTAGTCAGTGTTGTGTTTTATGTGGGGCATTTGGGGTCCATGGCCTCTATTACACTACTTGGTAATGATGAGGGAGATTCTAGATCAAAGGCCCCATTCCCCATTCTCTGTGCTGCATTGGGCATTTTTATCATTATGTTCTCATTGCTGAATCATATCTGTTCCTTTTTTATTCATTATGGTTTATGGGAAACCGTTTACATTTGGTTGTATTCAGAAACCTGTTATCTACACTAGCATAGCCTCGTTGCGTGAGTGTCAAGGAACACGTTCCCTTCCTGTATAGCATTTAGAGCATGTGCTGTGAGGTATGCCATTATCAGCGACAATTTAGTCATTTATGCAGGGTTGTCTTGTTTTTTTTTACATTTAAACCTCTCTCTTGTAATGAATGACACCTGTACCCCAAGTAAGACAAAAGCCTTTATCGCAGTACATACCGCTGGCTTTTCAGAGGCCAGTGAACAGCCACGGCAGCATACTGACAAATCTGCAGGATACCTCATTATATTATTCTCAATTAAAACCTGTCCTCAGCAGCATTAGTCATCTTAGTGTTCGTCATTCATACTAATTAGTGCTTGCCTTTGGTGCCTCACGCTGGAAGAGGATATTTCAATATCCCATTAAGCGATTCAGAGATATGCCCTTGATTGACGTTCTCTTACACCCGGGAAGTAATTACATTATATGCCTCAGTTTCTTTTCATAATTTCAGATTTCATGAGGGTTTTGCCAATGTATTTATATTATTTTTTTTACAGATTTATCTATACAAAATGATGATACTTTTGTAAATGATGATCTTTCATCATGATGCATGGTAGATGTTACTACATTATTTAACTAATTGATGAATAGTGCCTCAGTGGTTAGTTCAGTGGCCTTCAACTCATCATGTCATATAACCTCTTTACCATGTCACCATTAATGAAAGATTAAAAAGGAAGAATCTTATCTTATCTTAACTTATGTTACCTTATTGTATCTTATCTAAATTAACATTTTAATGACACTCTTCGATCTGTAGCTCTTACCCTTGCTCAAAATGTTATCTACTCCCCTTACAGCCTCATAAACTGCCCTTTAATGCTCAGCTGTGTTTTAAGTGAGGTAATCTGGGGTGCGTTAACACAATTTAGCAGTATACCTTTAAGGGAACAAAAAATAATAGAATATTCTGTTTGTCTTAAGTAAATTCTGCTAAATGTTTTAAATCATTTTTAAATATTCAAATCCAAATGTGCAAATCCATACAGTCAACCCAACGTGGTCTACTTCAGTGGGTACACTATAAAAGTATTAATTATCATTTGTCAGGACGTCCATTATATCAGAAAAGTTTGGCTTGTGAGAAGTATTATAAATGTCTCCTAAAGCACTGTATTCTGTATGTTTTCTGTTTCTCAGCCAACATCGCTTGGATAATGATTAATAGTTCTTGGCTCCCATTTGCAAAATGTAATCAGTTATTCTGCCACAATATGTCTATGCAAACCTATTTTTATATTTATACCAATCCCTGAAAATAAAGTTTTTATTCTTTTTCCAACACAAATGACTAAACTCATTTGGTTATAAGGTGTCACCTTATGACACAAGAAGAAAATGAGCTACAGAGGAACTGTTGCGTCAAACACCATAATTCATGTAAGGGGAGATGATAATACATCTTTATTGATATTAGTACACAATATGAATACAGTATTTATAATGCATACAATATAATAAGTGGTTTACATTAAAATAGTGGTTTACAGGCAAAATAGTGTCACAGAAGAAATGATTATGTTTACATGCACATATTCTATTATTCTGGCTATGACAATATTCCAAACATAGTGGTTTGTATAAACAGCGTTTTTCCATATTCTGATATAAAATGAGATATATAAGTATTATTCCTGTTTTAGGAGCATGTATACAACACATTATTCTAATGATTTCATTTTTAGGTAAAAGTAATGACTTATTTAAACATATTGTAGTTATCAGGGGATAGCTGGGATCCTAGCGAAGGGGTTGGCTTCAGGGGGAGGGGGCACAGTTGTACATAATTACATAAACCATATCTGTAAGCAGTAAAATCAGTTGTAATCATTCTCACACTCCTAGTTGGAGCTCTACTCACTATCCACTAAATCAAAGTTCGCACACCTCATTCTGCTACACTGCGCTAGTGTACAATAGGTTATGGTCCTTCATGGTGAAAACAGACTCAAATGCTGACAGGGGCTTGGACATCCTGAAAAAGCTAAAAAATCAACAGCTGTATGGAAGAGTGTACAAATGTACTTTTGTTGATTTTTACATTTAACCATTTCAGTCGTTACATAGCTTGCATGATTAATAGATTATTGCCCTAGGGCTAAAACCTTCTAACAGCCTAGCGCCTTATTGGGAGGTTTGTACTGTAGCATGTGATGCAGTAAGGTAACTAATTCTTGGAATTTGCACATTTGGGTATAAATATACTGCATGTTATTTTACTTTCTATGGTTGCATAGGGTTATCATTCATATTTTGTGATTTAAGTCAGTGAAGATGATCTCATTACACACTCCTGGCTCTGTTAATGCTAGCGCATAATTTTTCCGTACGATTATGAATATGTAATTATGAGTACTATTTCTTGAAAATATTGAAATCTAATCTCTTTACAGCTAATCTTTTTACATGTAACAGCCGGAGCCCCTGCCCCTCCCCAGTCGAGCCCGACGGTGTATTAAACCACCGGGTGGATGAGGGGAACTGTCGGTGAATGTCTGTGCACGTTGCATGTTGTCCGTGGGTTTCAGGTTGTGCCTTTTTGGCATATAGGCGGGACGCCGACTGCAGACATAGTACCAGACCGACCCTGAGCCCATGGAGCTCGGCATCGCCCCGCTGTTCGCTGAGGAACGTGCGCGTTGAAGTCGTCTGGGCCTGTGCACCTTCTGCGGCTGGGCACACCAAGGCCCAGTGCCGGCTGCGGAGAGAAGATGCCCGGGAGTAGGTAAGACCCACCACATGCAAATGCATGGTTACACCTAGCGTTGCTACTGCTCCCTTTACTGCACGTCTGTACCACTGCCCGGTGCTGCTCTCAGGAGGTTTTCCCTCCCATGCCTCCACAGCCCTGGTGGACTCTGGCGCAGCGGGCAGCTTCAAGGACCGGGAGGCTGCTGGGAGGTGGCGTCTTCCGTGGCTCCAACGGCACGAACCCACCATCTCCTGGAGCCAGTGGAGGTCCGGCTGTAGGAAGACCTGCAAGATTGTCTCCGGTGGAGGCTCCTGTGGTCCCCCCACCAATGTTCCTGTGGACTATGCAGACTCTTGGAGGTTTTCTCCAAGAAGAGCCCATGGAGCTCGGGGGACCAGGAGCTACTGGAGCTAAATTTGGCCCTGGAGAAGTGGAGGCACTGGCTGGAGGGCGCTCAGGAGCCGTTCACGGTCCTGATAAACCACAGGAACCTGGAGTACATCCGGGCAGCCAACCCACGCAGGGCTCTAGACGAATTTTTCGCCAATGCGTACTGGCGCTGGCGAGAGAGCGTCTCCTGGTCTGGGCGCATACGTCTCCCGCCTATGGACACCCCGGCAGAAGCAGAACTGGGGCCCTTGTCAGGCGGAAGTACTGGTGGTCCTTCATGGACAATGACATCAACGCCTACGTTGACAGACGCCCGGCCGTGGGCCCAGACCCCTGCAGGCAAACGAGTTCCACTCCCGGTGCCTCAGCGACCGTGGACCCACCTGGCCTTGGACTTTGCAGACCTACTACCGTCCGAGGGGAACACGGTGGTGCTCATCGTGGTCGACAGGTTCTCAAAGATGGTTTGGTTCCTGCACTTCCCCCGTTTCCCCTCCGCCATGCAGGTCGCTGAGGGCCTGTTCCAGCAGGTCTTCCGTGTCTACAGGCTCCCGGAGGACATAGTCTTGGATGGTGGAAGAACTGGGGAAGTACCTGCGGTCATACTGTCATGATCAGCCAGGTGAGTGGGCACGGTTTCTACCCTGGGAAGAACATTCTGACCCAAGACCCCATCCACGACTTCCACCGCTGCCGCCGGGACCAGCCTGCACCTCGTCCCCAGGGTCGACCCTCACACCAGCGAGTGACGCAGCCCGGAGGCGCGCCTAGGGGGAAGGAGGGTATTGTAACAACCGGAGCTGCCGTCACTCCCCCCTCGAGCTCGCCGGTGTATTAATCCACCGGCCGTCGGCCGTCCACGCAGCCAACACACCCCAGAGTCAACGTAGCTGTTCACAATCCCCTCATCTACCCTCTCCTGGTGGCTATATAAGCGAGAAGGTGGATGAGGGGAATTGTCTGTGATTGTCTGAGCATGTTGCCACACTGTCCATGTGTTTCACGTTGTGCCTTTTGGAATATAATATTAAACGCTTTTGAGTGAGGAAACGCTCTTCAGTACTTTTTCTCACTGTGTCTCCTTACACCTCTGCACTTACACTCGCCTCAGTTCGCCACACCATTACATTACAGCTATTTCAAAACATTTTATTCTAAATTTGACTTTTGTAGTGGTCCAACTGTAATCCATTGAACCACATTAACATATTGTGAAAACAAAACTCGTGTTTCTCTTAAACTCTGACCATGAATGTCACGTTGAAGGGTTACTGTTACAGTGTTATAAACAGGTATAGCATAGTCATAGTTCAAAATGCATACATTGACTTATGAATGGGCATGCTATAATAGCCCCAACATCTAAGAACATCTCTTTCTTTAGATATGTACCACATTGGCCAATTAATTTTGGTCTCAGATCATTAAGGGTTTGCTAGGGCTACTGCAGAACCCTCCTAGCTTCTTTGGTGTATGGGAAAGGTGTTTAGCTTATGACAAAACTGTCTTTAAAGCTATGTGTCACAGAGACAAATGGTGTTCTGCCTCATAAAGTGCCATAATCCCAGCAATAATATACTGTACATGCCTCGTTGTATCAAAGACAGGTTATTCTGTTTGATCCAACATGACCACTCTCTATGGCTGTCACTGGCCATATTCCTATGTTTATATCAGGAGTTCAGGACAAATTCTCATGAATATTTATGACAGACTGCAAAGGAACACTCAGCAGGAAATATATACAGCACTGCTTGAGAGTTGTTTGCTGTGAGACTCTACATGTTACCAATG
The DNA here is from genome assembly GCA_025447815.1 of Percopsis transmontana. Classification (NCBI taxonomy): domain Eukaryota; kingdom Metazoa; phylum Chordata; class Actinopteri; order Percopsiformes; family Percopsidae; genus Percopsis; species Percopsis transmontana. The sequence goes on along the minus strand of JAOEHI010000018.1, from coordinate 7,937,084 downwards.
ACATACAATCAGAAGTTCTACAGGTTTAAGCCTAAAGGCTGTCTTGATCTACACCTTAAAAGGTGATAGGTAGATCCTTTTCATTTAAATAAACTACGCACAAAAGGACATTTTTGTTTTGTAGATTATTTCTTTGTTGTAACAATGTTTCTTGGTAATAAATCATATACCAATGGAAAGCCTGATTATTTCCCTTTTAAATGGTGCCACATTTGTTAGGAACATGCATTTGTGGGATGAGCATCTGAGTATGTGGGTTGCGCCCATGAAAAATTTGCCAAATCGTCTCTGACAATGCCAAACAGCTTTTCTTTGCATCTCCCTAATTTGAAAAACAAGGCTTGTCATCATTGGAGGCAATCTCAATGCAGAGAGATATCGAGATGAAATTCTGCAACCACTGGTAATCCTATATCTCCATGTCTGAGACCAAACTCTATCCTCCAAGACAAAACTCGTCCCCACAGAGCGGGGTTTATCAGAGACTACCTCCAGAATTTGGGAGTGGAGAGGATGGAATGGCCTGCCAGCAGTCCTGACCTCAACCCCATTGAACACTTGTGGGACCAGCTTGGGCGTGCTGTTCGTGCCAGAGTGACCAACACATCCACATTGGCTGACTTGCGACAAATGCTGGTTGAAGAATGGGATGCCATCCCACAGCAGTGTCTGACCAGGCTGGTGACCAGCATTAGGAGGATGTGCTAGGCTGTTGTGGCTGTGTAGGGTTCTTCCACACACTACTGACACTCCTGTTTGTTAAATAAATAAATTGTGAAATATTTCTTGTTACTTCAGACTTCAATCACCCAATCCACCAAACAACACCAAACAAGAGTCAACAAAGAAAAGCTGAGAAGGTGCAACCCACATACTCTGATGGTCATCCCGCAAATGCATGTTGCTTACATATGTGGTACCATTTAAAAGGGAAATAATTAGGATTTCCAATGGTATAAGGTTTATTGCCAAGAGGATTTGTTACAACAAAGAAATAATCTACCAAACACAAATTTCCTTACATTTTGTGCATAATTTAGATTGCTTCAATCAGATAAAGATGCACACTACTTGGCAAAACTGTTAGAACTATCAATTTTAGGAAAGTTAAAAAGGCAATTTATGTGCTGAGTGGGATTTGCAACCCCGTTGATCAAAACTCCAAATATAAACAACAAATACTGTGTAGAAAGAGTCCTGCTTTTTATAAATGTAATGTTTTCCCCCTGACTATAGAAGTCTGAGTAAAAGGAATGCTATGCTGCATGGACACAATGAAGGTAGACTCATTTTCCAGCTACATTAAAATAACTGCATTTCTCTTCCATGGTTGAATAACTGAAGAAAGGATCTTGATTTGTTTTCCCCTATGGCTGCAAATCTCATTTTTATAGCACAAGATATTATGTGCAAACCAATTCCAAATCCACTTTTCCAGTCTACTTTTCCATTATCACAATAAAATCTGAGTTCATTTTTACGACGGCTGAATGTTCAAATACATTAAAAATGTCTCTAAGAATAGCGTTGCCCTATTGGTCGTTGTCTTTTGAATTAAATGTCAACACAGGTGTAAAACAAAATGTATCCTCATATTCTGTTGAATATAAACGTGTCAGTTGCTGATATAGATGAGTCTGGAGGAGAACAAGGCTTGTCTCGTCGCTCCTAAATTAACTAGGGCCTGTCTGCGCTTGAGTGACACATCTTTGATTTGTAGCTAGCAGTTAATTTCGATCCAAATTCTCCATGCTGTAATTTCTTGCAATTTACTGGCTCCCAACTATAGACACCACCTCTGAATAAACAGGGCTAGTCATGTGCTAGCGGGAATAAAAGCTGACAGTGACAGACTCCAGCCCATTGTTTAAGAAAGTTGTAAGTATTCACTCAGCTAGATAGTCAAAAACAATTACTGGTTCTGTTCAGTGACAACCGATTTAATTTCAAACAGTGATTTTGGCCCATTGTAATTGATTCACACAGTGTAACTCTGTCAGGACAAATGCAGTGTTTAGAGCTGAATCACGCCTCCAGTGGAGCAGCATATTAAGTTGTGTGAGATGGGGCACAGAAGGGCAGCCAGTTTGGACAGGCGAAAACCAGAAGGGTGGCTGGAACTGAGCCATGGCCCATCTACTGTCTCTCTCCGAACTGTCATTTCCATTAGCATGGACACACCAGGGCCTTGACAAAGTCTCTCCCCACTTGTAACTCTATCTGACTGGACGAGTACTGAGCTGTGTCGCTGAATTCCTCATAAATAGTTTCACGGATAGTTGCCTTAATAGCTCTACAGTTTAAATATGTACATATAGTATTATGCACACAGAAATCACTTATTCCAAAAAAGATATATTCCAAAATACATTGTATACATATTTATGGGCTCTAGTTTTCGGGCCCTCTTATTCTGCCTTTACAAGGCCTGATTTGCAATGGGTAAAATGAGCATACTTTTCTGTTGTCTCACATTTGGAATATTGTCATATTCTGAATAATAATTTTATGTGAATGGAATGGCATAATAATTAAATATGACATTTTTTTATCTCTGACATTGGTATGTGACTTAAAAAGATTATTTACAGTACTATCTACAATATGGATGCCCTCCAACATTTGCAATAATGGCGGCTGTTTGATAGATTTTTTTTTGATTCACTCTAAAAACACCTTGAAAATCAAACTGTCTATTTTTCATGATATCCATGATAGATTTGTACATGGCAAACGTATATGCTTGCAGAATATAAAATATTAACAATTTTCTGCACCACTTCCAGTGCATCATATTTGTGTTTTGCCTCTTGTATTATGAATTGAACCAGGTAAAAATAGGAAGACACGGGAACAGAGAAGGAGAAGAGAAGAGAAGAGAAGAGAAGAGAAGAGAAGAGAGTTAAAAATGCTCTCTACAGACAATCCATTTACTCCCAAACACACTTTGGCTTATTGAAAACGATAACAATGCAGCGAGGGCCTTTTGTATCGCTGCACACAGACACATGTTTCTTCTAGCTTGACATAATTGCTATTCTTCCTCTCTTTTCTATCTGGCTAACATCAATCTCTGCTGCAGGCTGTCAGAGTTGTTGGAAGTATCTAGTAAAGCCAGCCTCTTGCTATCAGGCTTTGTGAAATGGTAAAGCTAACCTCCAAACGCTGCAGAGGATGAGGATGGGCCAAAACCCCGTGTCACTAGACTTCAGCACCTAAGTCCTCCATAGGGTGACAATAGCAAATTGATGTTTAATGTGACATCAATAACAAAGAACAGCAGATGAGGTGTACGAATAGAAAGAGTCAGGACAGTTGGCAATGCTGACGTATTAAGCATATTTAGTCGCTTTAGAAAAAAACGTCTGTGAAATGACGGAAAAAAATTTAACAACATTTTCTACTACCTGCATAACATTATTCACAAATTCTACAGTTAATATTGGAATACAACAGCTTGGTACACACTCATACAATGATGAAGCAAAATAAAATCTTTACACTATGATCTAATCAATGTTTTAAAAATTCTCCCCACAGCTTGGGATAAAAAAGATTGTTTGAAGGGAGAAGGCAATATTTCGCCGGGTGAAATAGGTGCAGGCAATCTGCCTTTGGAGTGGGGAAGGCAGCAGTGTTTTATAATGGAAGAAATTCAATGTGACATGTCGAGAATGAATTGCTCAGTCAACCAGAAATATCCCTTGTTCTAATGGCTTGGGACATTCAGTGGTGTGTTCTGCCCCCCGCCGCCATCCTCCACCCCTTCTCATCTTCCTCTTTTCTCTCTCTCACTCTGTTAGTGTGCAACTATATGTAAACATAATGCATGGCTGTAATGCATAGGGTTATATGCGGCTAATAATAGCTAAAAATGTGATAGTTGTGCCGCAGCCCAAAAGCAGACCAGCTGAATTTGTACTATGACTGTTAAATGGCCTGATGAGAACAAAACCTAACTGACCTGTATAAAATGAAATTTGCAGAGATATCATTACCATCTGTGTTAGAGGATCATTGATTTGTTTCTAAAATAAAGTCGACACATTTACAAGGTTAATCGGCTAAATACATCCTAGGACTAAACTAGGCATCTCCAATTAATATTTATATTTTATATTACTTTGATGATCACAAACTTTTAAATAACACTAATTAATCTGTAAAGGGTGTGAGCTAATGGTAATAATGCTATTCAGAAGTGAATTTCCTACCTAGACCAAAACAAAATTACATTTGCTTCATCCATATTAGCCCTGCAGCACTCATATAGCTTTGAATTTATGATTTAACATTCAGAATATAAATGCATTTTGCCTGGGTCATTGCTTTGTTGTGATATGGGAATTGTCGTTGGTGATATGAAATATTAATTCCCTGCCGGTGCCCAGCACTCTTTACCATCAATGTACTGGTGAGTGTATACACTCTTCATGATTGACACTTTAGATATTCGTCTTGTCCACAAAACCATACATGAAATATGATCTCTTGAGGAGTGTAATCATTGGTTGGAACATTGCTTTGTATTATCCAGGAATAAAAATGATGAATTCATATCTAAAGGGAAAAAAGAGAAAAAAGAGTTTCAGATGTCAATTTCATATAGCAGGTCTATTTTGCACACGCGTCCAAATTATTTGTGCTATGTTTCTTATAAATGTGTTGTTGGAGATTGTGATCATTTTCTTTTCTCATCAGCACATTCTTGCAATGGCCTACACAGCATAACAGGACTGTTTACCCAGTATTCCATACTTCTTATATACAGTAGTAGAAACTCCAAATATACTGTATTTGATAGACTTTGTTGGTGCCAAAAAACTTAACTTAAAACATAGTGAACACAAGCACTAAGAATATCACAGCAAGAAGATATGTTATCTTAGTACTGATAAGAGACTACACTAACCATTAGCCAGCATGCACATGCTGGGCTCACAACACTACAACAGCTTCACTACATAGCTTTTGTTCACAAAATGTGTCATGTTCAACATAAATTCAACATAAACCTTAAAGTGCACAGTGTGTTGTTTTTATAAAATGTTGCTATAAAAAATGTATTAACTAAACTAGTAACTCAGAATTTTACTTCAGAGCTTTAACATAGTAGTTTATTGCATATCCAGATTATGTATTGTCATCGTCCAGCAAACTGGACTAGGGTACTAGTTAAATTATTACTGGGAACCCCATCCGTCTATGAATTAATGTACTGCTGTGTTTTCACATAGATCCCGTCGTGTCCTAAGCTCTAGTTGTGCTAGCTAATACTCTGCAATGCATTAACATGGGATACAATGTCCAGTGCATCTGCAGAAATAAAGGGGCTCCCTGTTCAGCGTGGTGTTAGGAGTCACTAAACCATTAGTCAAATTTCTTCAGCCATGAAAAAAGACGGCTGGGGGGAAAGGGGGAAGGGTCCTGAAAAAAAAAATCACAACAGAATATGCATGCATAAAATTCGACACATTTGTTCCTATGGCAACCATTCAGCATGTCATTCACTTGTCAAGCCATATCAGGGGTGATGGGGCCCATTGTCTGGCTCCTGGCGAGCATGGCTGGCTGGATCAGGATCAGTATCCCCTCCAACACACACACCCAGACACCGACCAACATCCAGGTCAGTCACCACGCTGTTATTTGTCTTTAATTCACATTCGGCTGGTTTTTTCTGCGCTAATCGCACGACAAATGACCACCAAGGACCCCCCCCACCCTTAAAAAATGAAGAAGAAGAGAAACATTTGCTGCATTGGTGAGGCCAGCCCTTTAGAATTGAGAATTAGGGGTGGCGGGTGGGGGTTGTGGGGTCTGGGAGGGGGTGTCTGGGTGGATTAGAAAGAAATTCAGGGCCACTTCTTTCAGATCAACACCTCAAAGATTTCTCTGCTTTATTTGATAGATTTGGTGGGCAGCAAAGGCAGCAAGGAGCTTCACCACTCTATGACTGGCTGTCAAGATCAGTTTAACCATCACAATGAAAGAAAAGGCCGTTTGACTTCTCTAATGTTCTTTAACATAGTCTGCGGCTGCAGATGATTGGCACTGCTCAAGCCTTTCCCCTGCGGACGGCTCTGTTTATATGTGAAGGTTATGCAGGGGTTGGTGGATGTTGAATATGGCTTTCAAACACTAAAGACAATTATTCAAGTTCGTTGTCTTGATTTTCATTCAAGAAAATGTGATATTATTGCATGAGTAACTAGGCGTGATAAAACAGGACAACAGAACAAATGTTACAAGGAAACTAGATTTGTTTTGAACTATTACACAAATACAAAGGTCCTTAACACGTATTGTTTCAACTTATTCCATATTAGTTAAGAATTTTGATAATGAGCAACCCAATAATTACCACTTTCAAGTTGTTTACTCAAGAACCCAACCCTCAACGCATCCGCAGCCCAGAACTACAGACTGGTATCTCTCCTTTCTTTCTTATCTAAAACCCTTGAATGCGCCTAATCAACTTTCCTCTTACCTCTCACAACACAACTTCCTGGACCCTCACCAGTCACAAGCTGCTTACTCCACTAAAACTTCACTTCTCATTGTGACAGAAGCCCTGCACGCTGCTAAAGCTTCCTCCCTCTCCTTAGTCCTCATCCTCTTAGACTTGTCTACAGCATTCGACACGGTAAACCACCCGGTCCTTCTATCGACCCTTGCTGAGCTGGGCATTGCCAACTTGGCGCTCTCCTGGTTTGAGTCCTATCGGACAGATCGCTCCTATCTAGTCTTCTGGAATGAACACCTGTTGAAACCCTGCCTACTCAACACTGGAGTTCCACAAGGATCTATGTTGGGACCCTTACTCTTCTCACTGAACACTAGATCTCTTAGCTTTGTAATCTCTTAGCTTTGTAATCTCTTCATACGGATTCTCCTACCACTGCTATGCCAACGACACCCAACTCTACCTCTCCTTCTCTCCATCTGAAACGCAGAATTAAACACGGATCTCTGAATGTCTCTGACATCAGTACTTGGATGTATTTGCATAATCTCAAGATCAACCTTAAAAAGACAGAGCTACTCTACCTACCGGCAAAGGACTTTCCTCAAGTGGACCTGTCCATTACCCTGGAGAACCCCACCGTGTTTTCCTGTCCAAATGCAAAGACTCTCAGAGTTGTCCTGGACAACCAACTGTCCTGCACAGCCAACATTTCTGCAATGACCTGTACAACATCAGAACGATAAGGCCGTTCCTCACAAAAGAAGCGCTAAAGCTCCTGGTCCAAGCTGCATTAATCTCCTGTCTAGACTACTGCAACTCTCTACTCTACTGGACTACCAGCCTCTGCTACCAGACCCTTACAACTAATCCAAAATGCAGCAGCACGTCTGGTATTCAACCAGAATTCTTCCATGTAATCCCCCTCCTCCAAGACCTGGCTCCCCATCTCGGCCCACAGTGATTCAAGACACTGGTGTTGGCCTACAAGGCAACAACGAGATCTACGCCGCTCTACCTCCAAGCAATGGTAAGATTCCAGGCCCCAACCAGAGCACTTTGATCTAGTACCCCGGCTGGCCAACTGGCACCTTCATTGCTATGAAGGCATAAGAATCACTCAGCCCAGTCTCGACTCTTCTCTGTCCTGGCGCCGCAATGGTGGAATTAGCTTCCTGCAGCGGTCAGAACAGCAGAGTCACTACCACTCTTCCACAAGAGACTTAAAACCCACCTCTTCAGAAACCAACTTGGTAGCCACTGGTATTTAACCGATTCAACTGTTGACAAATGTACTGATTGTACATTGTCGCTTTGGATAAAAGCGTCTGCTTAATGCTGTAAATGTAAATGTTTAACACCAAAACCGTGGGGATTTTGTCTAAGGAGTTACAGCTGAACACAACGCCCAAAGACGTCTGAATCCTATTGTTCTCGTTAATAGCCCATCAGGCCTCCATCGCTACAATGTCTGGGGTTTGTGGGGGATGGGACATTAGTTGATTGCCTTCTATTGTATAGGCCTACTTTTACAGAATATATACTATTTTATTTAGATTTTATACTATTTTATTATTATTTAGCCTATTTAAATAATAAATAACACTGCAATAGCTATTTCTTCCTAAAATATATATTGCACATTGCATTTGGTTTAGTTGTATAAAATAGATTTTATTTGGTAAAATTTTATTAAAAACAGACAAATAAACAGCCTGAAATATATCAAACGTATAGCGAGGTGTGTAGACCTAATTCCGCTGAGAAATGTGAAGCGCTGCGCTGCCACTGTTATGTCCGATGTCTGAAAGTTCCATCCCGGCACTGTCAGCTCTTGCAGTCCACACATACTGTATCTTTGGTGGTTTCCATGAACATGTCCCGCACACAAAACAATGTCACTTGTCACTTGCCACTTGTATATGTCATATAAGGACCAAGATGTTATGTATACTGTCAATATAGTCAATATTTCGAATAATAGTGGAATATGATTGTGCATGTTAACATACTCATTGCTTCTTTTTGTACAGTATATGCACATATTTTTCTTTTCCATGTGTACACCTATTCTTCAGGTACCAGATGGCTGAGTGTTTAATGGAAATTGCCCTAAACACAGAAACAGCTCCCAGCCAACATATTTTTTATTAAAACATGTCTGGAGATAATGTCCCAGAATTGTACTGTATTGTGGCAAACCAATAGTTTGTGAGGTCCTCCTGAGTATTGAGAAAAGCAGCAGGCTTATACACCCATTTCTCAGCATAACCTCTTCAGATGGGAAATGCAGTGCCTCTGCTCCACGCAATCACCTGCCACCAGCGAATCAATATACATCAGCAAAGGAAATATGATATCGAACTGTGTACAAATCTGTGTTGTCGTCAATTCACTGCATTTTATATTTAACCTACTCTCTCACTGATTAAATTGAATGGATACCCACCTAATCCTACAAGACATTTGTTTTTTTATAAAACAGCAGAATATTATGTGGAAATAAAAATAAACATTTTGTTCACAATCTCATACCCTGCAATAATACCCATTCACACTTAAACCTCTAATTTTCCTTACAAACAAACTGGCAGTGTTACTTAAGGTGGAATAAATTCCACCCTCATTCCCAGTTTATCTCTTTGTGGATGAACCCCTTCACTAGACATGGATTTCTCTCTTGTATTTCTCTCTGAGATCACAAAGACATGGGGCTGTGGTAACCTGTAACGCTGTCAAATAAGAATTCTGATATCATCATTTGAAAGGAGAGAAATGGAGATTTTCCACATCACTCCGTGCCTCTGAGGAATCTACAGGCAGATAATTAAGTCAGCACATGAACTGAGGAGGAGAGTAAATGATAACTTTATTTTGGTATATTTAAACATTAAATTAAGACACACAGTACACGGCATAATAATAAACAAGCCAGTATCCATGGAAATAGAAGGCAACAGATGTACTGACACATTACCACATTATTTTGTTTCCCCTTCCCAACCGGCTGCATGTAGAGGGAGAAAATAAATCAATAGAAAATTCAAGTCCATCTTTAGCATCTGCACTACAATATGTGTTGTTCTGCATGCTGGACAACCATAGAGAAAATACTTATTTCACTGAAGCTGATAGTTTAAGTAGCAAAATGTCTAATAACATTAGGAAACCTTGCACAAACTCCAGCCACTAATCGATGGGAGTGGATTACCCCAAAAATACATGACTGTGTTTAATGCCAAAATAGTTAGTGTTGTTTGTTTCATTTAGTGTTTGTTTCATTTTCATTTAGTATTAGTGAATGAAAGACAGATCTTCATGAAGAATTCATTATAAGTAGCATTAGAAATCACATCACAAGACCTTGTGGTGGCCCCCTGATCCCCCTGTAACAAGCAGGGTGTGAGAAAAGAGGATGTTAAACAGTCCCCAGATTTGAGCCCCTAAAACTAGTTTTCCGTGGTGAAAATGTGGTTGCAGGAGTTGTCTAAAAAGACAAGCTCACTGCCCGGCTCACAGCTAGCATCAAGCCTAATGAGGCATTAATCGGAGGTGTGGGATGTTGCTCTTTGGAAAAGCACAGGGTCAGCAAAGCACAATGAAGACGGCGACAAAGAACCTTTCTCTGAACAGCTCGCTCAGCAATCACTTCAAAAGCAAGGTGACAGAATATTCACTAACATTTCAATGGAAAACATATGAAAGGGCCTTTGAACACTATTGTTTGTAGGTTTTCCTTTTTCACCAAGGCAATTACCCCTCATCAAACCAAATCTAGCTTTGTGAACAGTCAGCTTTGTTTGCTTTAAGATTTGTTTTTTAAACTAGTGGATGATATTCCCACTTGTCTTGATTTGTGTTTATTTCATGAAAACGTGGAAGGTAAAGTATTTGTCATCCATTAATGACAATTCCACAATATTGAGTCCAAAGTTTCCTTATTGTTTCTTTCCCAGTTCAGAAATCACCTAGTTTGGCTTTCTCTTAACTCAGTTGCATTCTGGGTAAACACTTAACCTATAATCATAGGAAGGATGAGGGAAGGCTGATTGGCTTTTGTTGGTTTTTATTGAAATAGAGGGTTTTTTCATATTTTTGCCATTACATCAGGATTTGGATTACCTCTTGAAATGTTTTCAAATCCCAATTTGGTGCCTTTGTTATGGAACTGAAAAAATCAAGCAATTGGGCTATCAACTATGTTTTGCTTGAGGCAAAGCTGTATAAGAAGTGCCTCCTCATTACAGCCAATCACAACAACTGTGGGTTCCATTGATGTTGAACAACAATCTAGATGGTACTAACTGTAAAAACACACAATGTTTGTCACTTTACATCTTATAATTTACAATGTTCAGTGTACATCCTGTGGAGAGACCGAGGCAACACAGACACGCCCCCAGAGATGCAGGGTCTGGGAGGGACGTTACCTGCTGGCCCAAATCTTCAATCCCTGAATGAGTGAGTGAGTTAGTGAGTGAGCGAGCAAGTAATAGTATTGGTGGAGGATTATTGGGTGGATTTACTGGTATTGACCCCTATAATGACTGGTAGGAATAATCTGTAGATTACCCTTGTTTGACGCTGATTTCCCCCTGTGTTTTCGCAGTGACCCTGGACTGGCGACTACATCTTTGGATTAGGGACAATGGATGGGATGCATCACCGGGATTTATTAAAAGTCTCAATAAAACCCATTAAACTGAACTTTTTCCGCTGGAAGTTCTCTAGAATTGCCACATACTGTATGGTGCAGCATATGGCACTCTTGATCCACGGCAAAAAAGGTCAGACCATGGAGAATGCCATAATGGCTTTGACCAAGAGCCAGGCCGAGCTATAGACCACCGTAGCAGAGCTGTGTCACAGAGTGACCCAACCACCGCAGCACAAGCCCAGGCAAAATCGAGACACTGATCGATCTACTAAATGGATGGTGCGGGCTACACAACCGGCAGCTACACCGAGCTCAAGGTTCCGAGCCAAGGGAAGCGCGAGAGAAGGGGGCAGTATGTCACTGTATAAGACATTCTGCTGGGCACACGATGCGATCTTCGGCTCCCAGTGAAACTCAACTCCCAGGATACAGAGGCCCTGCTGGACAGCGGGAACAAGGTGGGGGGCGAACCGACTGAGGAGGAGGTCCATGTGTCTTGCATTCATGGAGACACATGCACGTATCCAGTATACAGAGTGCACCTCCGGAGCACAAGGGGGGAGGTGAGGATGAAGTGGAGAATGGTGGAGAACCTCGCGGTGCCGGTATTAATAGGAATACACTGCCCGCCATTTTCAAAATATTGACCATAAGAAAACAGCACCAAACCAGGTACCACCCTGGCCACCCAAAACGGAGGAAGAGGAGATGAGAGGTGAGCCTGACCAGACCTGCCGGGAACCATATGAAGGTACCACAAAGTCCGCGGACGACAGGAAGGAGCCACCTCCTTCGAGGATGGAGGACATTGAGTCGGATGAGGTCTTCTCTGAGTTCTCCCATGCCGACACAGAATGGAATGACTGACCCTGGCAGTTTGAAACTGTAGTAACGGTGCGTAGTGAGCGAGAGTAAGCGCGAGCCAGAGGAACACAGACAGGCGGAATTGCCGATGAAACGC
>JAOEHI010000018.1:7906482-7921604 GCA_025447815.1 Percopsis transmontana | reverse complement strand
ATCCGGCGCTCAAAGTCCGTCAGGAACTTTTCCAAAGTCCCCGGCGAGCCGTCATAGCAGGTGGGAGGAGCTCTCCTTCTCTCCCGCACGGGCTCCGCCACAGACCGCCTCAGGACAGCAGAATCACTACCGATCTTCCGCAAGAGACTTAAAACCCAACTGTTCAGAATCCACCTTGGTACCTCGACCACCGATCTCTCTACCTCATAGCACTAATCCCACTAACAGAAGTCCTCTATAACAATTGTTTATCCTCTATCTATCCTCCTTTCCTTTAAAAACAAATCCTTAGAAAATTAAGCACTTGCCGGTATTTAGGCTGTTAGCGATAATTTTTTATGGATTGAATGATGATTGTTTTTTAGAGGAATATATTGAGAAATGTACACTGAAAATTCATAAGTGAAGTAACCATGATGACATAATGCTGTGGGTTTTGAGTCACGCGGAATATCGGTAGTAACTCTGCTGTCCTGACTACTGCGGGAAGATCATTTCACCATTGCGGCGCCAGGACAGAGAAGAGTTGAGACTGGGCTGAGCAACTTTTAAGCCCTCGTAGCGGAGGTGCCAGCCGGCCAGCCAAGGTGGTAGATCAAAGTGCTCTTGTTGAGGCCTGGAATCTTACCATTGCTTGAAGGTGGAGACGGGGCAGTTCCTATTATTGCCTTGCAGGCCAACAACTGTGTCTTCAATCAGATGTGCGCTGAGATGCTAAGCCAGTCAAGGTTTTGTAGGAGTTACATGGGAGAACTTTGGTTGGTTGAATACCAGGCGTGCTGCTGCATTTTGGATTCATTGTAGGTAGGGTCTGGTAGCAGAGGCCGGTAGTCTGGCGAGTAGAGAGTTGCAGTAGTCTAGACAGGAGATTACTACAGCTTGGCCTAGGAGCTGTGCCACTTCTTTTTTAAGGAACGGCCTTATCCTTCTGATGTTAGCTGCACAGGACAGTTGATTGTCCAGGACAACTCGGAGACTGTTTGCAGTTGGACAGGAGGACACGGTGGTGTTTTCCAGGGTAATGGATAGATCCACTTGAGGAAAGTCCTTTGCCGGATGTTAGAGTAGCTCTGTCCATTCAAGGTTGAGATTGAGATGATACAAAGACATCCAAGCACTGATGTCAGCGAGACATGCAGACAGGTGGGCCGGTAGAACGCTTCAACAGCACATTGAAAGCAATGTTGAAAAAATAAGAAGAGGAGGATGCAAAAGACTGGTATATGTTGTTGCCCTATGTACTGTGTACAATGAACTGTGATGCATCACCAGGATTTATTGGTGCCAAAAAAAACTGTTAAATTTTGTCTTTTTTCTTGGGTGTTCTTTGGAATTGCCACAGTCCTGAGGTATGTGCCCATGACATTATCTGTTTGAGTTGTTTAATGTTTGGTCCACGCGGCTTTCAGATGGCTGTTTGACCCTGCCATCTGGATGTGGATGTCCAGCCCAGAACATTTAAGGGTGTATTCACACTAGGAAGGTCCGCTAGTTCGCTTGCTTTGGTCTGGACCAAATACAATGTTGATTGTTTTTGTTTGCGCCTACCATGGCATGCTGACAGTGGCACTGTGCAGAAGAAGCAGTGTTTTCTGCAATTGGGTTGGATCGAGGTCGGGCCACGTTCACACCTTAAACAACCAGACAGAGACCACCTCTTCAGCTGGGTCTCGATACAGTTGTTTGGTCCGCACCTGAGTGCGATTGCTGTATTCACACCTGCCCAAAAGATCTGCACCAAGTTGGGAAACAAACCTGAGCTCGATTCAACTGATCCAAACAAGACAGGTGTGAATACACCCTAAGACTTGCCCTGAGATATTGCATCATGGTGTCGTCATCATCATATGACACCTACAATGTTACAGATTTGACTTAGTGTAATTTGTTAAGTTTAGCAATATTATATAACTTTTGTTAAACCCATGACTGTATCTCAATAAGAACCCACATGCTGGTGTTTGGGATGAAAATAATACTTTGGTCGCTCTACTTGATGAACTGAAAGTCAGTTTATTTCCAACCCCTACTTACTCCCACTGTTCCTGAAAAACATGATAATAATGCACCTAGAAAGCTGTTGGTATGGTATGTATTCTCAACATATACCTCAGAATGAAAATGTGTGTTTGTGTGTAATTCAAGATACAATATTTCCATTTTTATATATTTTATTTACTCCTGGACCAACAAGATGCACTGGAAAGCCTGTTTTCTGTGCAAAAATTCTGATTTTCTTCATTATCAAAGTCTGTGTTGCAGTTTGGGTTTAGGCCTATTTATTTACCTGCTTACATAAATAAAGAATAGCATGAATGGGGCTTAGATGCCTTTACCCTGGGGCATTGCTGGGCTCTGGTACATGTAATACAAATCTTCCAGTCCCAACCCTATGGTCATAATACATACTGGAGTCTATGACAAACGGGTTCCATTAATACAACCTTGGGGATGTTAGAGTAGATGGGAAAATTGTTCTGTGCTTAATCATAGTTTCACAGCTCAGGCTGTGACTTGTGTTTTAGATAATACAAGCAATAGGACAACCTGAGTTAATGAGATTTTCATTCACTGGGAGGATATTGACACACTTGTCAATATAATTGTTTTCATAAAACGTATTTTTCCTGGAGTACCCTGCATATTTAGTGATAGCTGAACCAGAAATCAACAGCAGACTTTAGGGCTAATTAGCGTTGCAGCTGTCAGCGACACTGACAGGTTGGCCGTCATGCACACTCCAATATCAACTGCAGATGGGACTGCCTGTGTGAGAGCCTTCAAATGCCCTCCACCAAAGTTCCAAGTGATCTGAAAATATGATGTAAATCAGAAGCCTAATAAGAACCAATAGATTCCTCTGCATGGTGAGTTTGGTTTAGTTTTAGTGTGTGCGTGTGTGTGTGAATTGTGTCTGGTCTTAGCATGGTACCACAGCATATACACAGCATAGGCTACATTTGGCTTTCCCCAAGCAGTATTGATTAAAATTTCCTTCCAGACACTGCCTCATCATGCCACAAAATACATTAGACTTTGATTGAAAATGCCTTTAAAGTTAACTGCTGGAAATGGTAATTTATTGGACAGCTACTTAGTTTATTCCTGCTCTAATGCACATTCATTAGACAGATCAATAATCAAATGATTTCACTGATTATGTGGAATGAAATGCACTGAACGAGCTAGCATAGCAGTCATATACAGTAGATCCTCATATTAGAGTGTACATTTATATAACATAGCTGTGGGACTGTAACACTCTGTAGTACACGGTTGTGATTGTTTTCTAGAGCAAATTAGATGAATTCTGAGTGTCTGCCACTCTTAAGATTTCTTGTTGAATGCAAATGAGCAGAGCACAGTCAGTGGCTTATGAGCAAGTGCACTGGAATATTTTGAAAACAAACAGCTAAGAGGCAGACAGGCTGGTAAGGAAAGCATTGTTGATGCTGATGATGAGGTTTCTGAGCTTTTTTGGCCAAACATTTTACCCTAGTCTCATTAGAATAACTATTGACCTTGTGTGCCAAGCGATCAAAGCCTCAGACCCTTCAATACAAAATATTGAACATTTGTTTTTTTCAAGGGCCTGTCAAATGCTGTTGCCGTGGCAACATGGACCCACTGTTAAACAAGAACAACAATCACTGCTGCCTTTGTGCTCATGCAGAGAAATTTTAAATTAGAAAGACAGAGATATATTTTACTATAGAGTTCATCTGACCGACTATGCATGGTTTTATGAGCACAATCTTTCCATGAAAGAAAAGACACTGAACACCCTATTTGCTTTGATAATATACTAGCAATTCACTTCCGCTTTCATGGACAATGCTATAATTAAGATGAATTTGGCATATAGTCACGTCTAAAAGCACCCAAGCAAACAACAAACAAGCAAACAGAATAGCAACAGAGAGGGAGTCTGAGATCCTTTCGTAGTTTTAATTGTCAGACATGTAACATGTAGGCTCAACAGGAGGTTTTTTTTTCTGCACACGTTGCAACGGACCACTGCTGCAGTTTGCTGAGAGAGTTGTATAACTAGTGCAGAGACGGCTATAGAACACCAAATGCACGACACATTGGCAAATATGTAGTACTATGAGGAATCTTTACTTGCAAGACAACAGGAGAAACAGGGAGCAGGATGGCAGGTAACAGTCAAATACAGAGTGCCCAAACACAAACAATGACAGAGACTGAACTGAAGAAACATGAGAGTTTAAATACACATGGGGAGACACAGGAGAAAACAATCACATCCACACAATGAACTACCGTAGGTAAACGAGGTGACCAGAAACAGGTGGGACCAATTACCCAAGAAGCAGGAAGTGACACAAGAGGCAGGAACAGTGACACAGGGAGGAGAGGCAGAGACAGGACTTATTTGTATTCATGTACAAGGTACATGAATACAAATAAGACATAAACAAGGAACAAACATGAATAGAAAACAAAGAACAAAAAAACACCAAATCGTGACAGAACACCCCAACCTGGTCCAGAAATTGACCAGGTTGGGGTGTTCTGCCAGCTATGCCCAGGAACCATCTCTGGATCAGTAACCATGTCCAGAATCACCTCGGAAACAGGAACTGTCTCAGTAAAATGACCCATTGGAACAGGAACCATCTCAAAAGTTATCCCCCAATCTCAGGCCCAGGGTTCCAGCAGAGCAGGAGAGTCCTGTCATCTCCTGCAGAACATCTCCTGCAGGAGATGTTCCAGGCAGGGGCTAGCAGGCCGGAGACTCACAAGGTGGAGATCAAATACCCATTTAAAATGATTAATTAACCAAACATTTTGACTATTTACCTGTTCTAACCGTGGGTGCCACAGAAATAAGAATTTTAAGAATAGGCCTACATAAACAATAAAACAAAGGGGAATAATAAAATAACACAACTATCTTTTCCACTCCAAATCAAGCAGAACGGCAGGATTTGCTGTCCCATGATTTTATGGTTATTTCTTTATATAATTAGATGATGAAGTCTACATATAACGCTTTTTCTCCGAAATGTCATGCTTTGCAGAATACGTCGACGGGCAAGGGCATCTACTTGATTAGCTTTCAAGTTCAGACCTGGTAATTGAAATCCATTAGGCTGATCTAAAATGGATCTGATGGTAAATATAAGTGAATTTCATGGTAGCAAAAGGCTGGTTTTTCAGCCGAATGTGAATTTATATCTGGCAGAAACAGTGTGTGTGTCTTTGTGCTTGTGTGCATGAATATGTGAGTTTGAGTGTGTGTAGTGAGAGAGACAGAAAAGAGGGAGGGTGAAAGTCAGAGAGAGAGAGAGAGAGAGAGAGCAAAGAAGGAGAGAGAGCGCAGTAATATCCATTAGATTTATTGTGCTGCAATTCCCAGTGCCTCCAGTTCTGCCTGAGGGGGACTATATTACATTTCATCATAGTTTCATTTTCTCCTGCAGATGAGAAATGGGAGTTCTGTTGCAGTAATGTAGCATGTATGTGTTAAATCTCATCTCTAATAAAATCAAACACATCACAACTCCTGGCACTTTTGCTACAGGACCACAGCAAAACCAAGCACCATCTGTTATCACATCAAGACCGGCTTATTAGAACATGAAAATCAAACACTCCCAAGAATGAGAATGAGGATAATGAATACAGGAGGTAATGGAATGTGATCCGAAAATTGTCCTGGAAGGTGCATGGGAGACGGTCCCTTCACATTTACTTTATTGGTCAATTTGTAAAATAGACTTGTGTTGGTACGGTGCATGCTAAAACTGTCCTTGACACATGGTACCAATACTAACTCCTGTCAGCTACATCATGCAGCATGTTTTTATTAAATTATTAAATATCATACATATACATTCATATCTCGGGGGCAGGATTGACTAGTGGTTAGCCAAAAGGTTGAAGTTTCGATCCCCAACAAGCTCAGTCTACCTGTAAACATCCTTGAGCAAGATGTCTAATGCCCTACCTGCTCCTTATTACTACTTATCATAAGTCACTTTGGATGAAAGGGTCTGCTGAATGACATAATTGTATCTACTTTAAATTCTATCACTATGTTCCTCACTGTTAAACACCAGCTTTTACCATGTTGCGCAGTAACTTTTAGTTGAACTTATAGGTAATCCTTCACATACAGTATTATTATATAGTATTGCATAGTATTACATAGTACATAGTATTACATATTATGGTATAGTATAGTACATAGTATTACATAGAGTCCAACAGTGGATGCAAACCATACATCCAAAATGCAAATCCTCCGCATTACTAAAACACTCACAATTCCTTCAAACCATGAATGCAAATATATACATATTGAAATGCAAAACTATTCCATGTCTAATGGGGTTATCAAACTCCCTTGGAACAGAGACAGATTTAATACTATTGTAGTAGTAGTGTTAGCAATAATTTTGGTAATAATTAGGGGGTGTCACCGTTCACAGACCTCACAGTTTGGTTTGTATCATGGTGGAAAGTAACGGTACTCGGTTTGGTATATATTTGGTGATGGAAAAAACATTTAAACTGCTTTATTTATTTGGCAAACCATAAATACATGTGAGTGGGATATACAGTATATACTGTGAAACTAGATATGTATATTTTAACAGATTATATTTCACAGCCAGTGCCACTGTATTGTCACGTCTTTTTTTCTGTAGGCTGTCTGGTAATGTTGTGTCTTTTGGGCTCAGTGTAGGTATTCACTGTCTCAGTGAGGCTACATTACTGACAGTATCAGAACGCCTCCACACAAAGTGAGAGCGATGATTGTAGTATAGTCACAACAGTACTTATAGAGCATCTATATGACCTTTAGCAATCCAAGACCTAACATAAGGCTCTGTTTGAATTTGCTCAGTGGGGGTCCAATAAGACTCAAACATGCAGAAATTGACATTGTGTGACACGAGGCGCATCTTGACATGCGTTTAGCTTATTTGAGAAAAGCTTTGTTCACAATCTGCGCTGGAGATGGGTATTGTATTCATGCATCTGAAGAGCTCATTCAGTTTGTTTGAGACCTCTTGTCCATTACTGTCCCTGTACTACCTACAAGCTCTTAATACAACTCTTCCATTTTGGGATTGTGATCCCAAAATGCAAAGGAACTCATCTTCACTCTCTTCATACAATGCTCCTGCGTCTTCAGGCCAGTATTAGGCGTAGACAACTTTCAACTCCTCAACAACCTTGCTGTATCCCGTTCTGTCTGATGCTCGTCCACTTTCACATAATAAACAAAGATAAAGTTGACTTTTCAACATTTTAATGCTATGCTGCTTTTTTTCCAGTATTTTACCAGCTAGATTGACTCCTTGCCTAGGTGTCATGGTGAGCACCAACCAATGAGAGAGAGTTTTGGCACAAATAGAGAGATAGTTGACAAAATATGGATGTAATAGAGGGCCAATAGCAGGACGAATGTGGGAAAGGTTGGCTTCCACCTCAAAGCACGCAAACATACACACTGTCATTGTTTGACAGTGCACCTGAAATGCTGGATCCTTTTGAAACAAATACCCCAAATCTGACATTTTCCAGAACAAGATCCACAATGTCCCAACAGTGCTTATAGTTGTAATAATACTGTTAGTAATAATGTTGGTTATAGTAGTCACAACAGTACTTAGTTGTAGTAATACTCTTAGTAATATTGTTGGTAATAGAAGTCACAACAGGTTCAAGCCTCGTGTCCAGATCATTAGCCAGTAGAGTGACACAGACAGTTCGTATGAGTGCAGATTGTGTATCAGTATCAAATGGCTGACAACAGGTGGGGGATTATGATCATGACTGCACAACTAATAATACCACCTGCTTTGTGTATCACTTTCCTCACAGATAATAGGCATAAACAGCTAAAGAGGAAACAGAGCATGAGGTTTAGTGCTGCTGATGACACAGTTATCAATGTAGACTTTAGACTGTGTTTTATATTTAGAGTCAGTCCAAAGAAATTCATCTACAGTGCACTGCATGGGAACCGGGCATAATACAATAAAATATTGGATGAATGGCAAAGCAAGACAAGAGGTAAGTAGAGCAGGGTTTTTACTAGTTTACTTTGTCAATTTTAGAGTGGCATCTCCAGACAGTCATTAAATAAGTTGTGTTGTTGTTTTAATTATCGACAGTAAAGCAATCTGTTCATAATTACAAACATTTGCTTGTGGCAATTACAAACAGTGGCTGGTAGCATTTTAATTTACCCGCTCTAATCTTGTCTGTAATTAGAGCACACACAAGCAGAGCCCTGAAGTTGCTCCAAGGCAAACAAGACAAGACTGAAATTCCTATTATATCAAACTGTAGACTGCCTCCGGCACATATTCACTAGCTTGCCTTAGTTGTAAAATATCTTGTACCTTCTAATCCATTAGTTTAGCTTTACAATGCAATTGCTCCAATGTGCCAGGTTCTCATATCAACCGCAGCAAAACAAGCCAAGTGAAATTTGAAAGATATTCCATATTATTACACCGCAACCCCAACAGAGACTCTATTTGTGTTTACCCACACTGAAAAATGCCTCATCTTAGATCATAACGCTTATGTCGGTATCTGAAGCAAAATGTACATTAGCGAGACATAAGTAGCGTTATTATCATATCAGTAAATTAAATCCAACCTACTACTATCTTTTACATTCTGCAGGTGGACAGATGAGTCCTGCCTCACAAACAGACCTGGGATAAAGACGAGCATGCTGCTTTATCAGACAAAACATATAAGCATCTGCAAAGGAATATAGACTTACATGAGATACAAAATAGAAGATGTTTTAATGGGGTGGTTTTCTGGTCCTATCGAATCGAGTCATGTTTCAATCGGACGGCTCATGTTTGGATTATGTACCAGCATGGTTAGCAACATGCAAGCTTACTCTGCTAGCCTCTCGCAGCCTGCCACAAATATTAATCCAGACATATGCTTATTTCATATGCTAATCTCTGGGGAGATACAGCATTATCATAGATGCTGTCCATGTGGACGCTGTAGACGCAACTATCAGTTCAGTTTTTGGCTGCTGGCCGGGATTTTGTGACGTCAAATAGAAACATAATTGTCACTTCATAACTGACGCTTTCAATAGAATATTGTAATGGTGAGGCATCAGGATCATGAATTAATTAATTTGTGACGTAACGGCCAAACATTAGGGATTAGAGTTGGGTTTAGAGGCTTCACCTCCAACAAAACCTGTTCACTTCTCCTGCGTGAATGGATTAACTTGTTTGATAGAATGACAGAATGATTTTTAATGTCGGCCAACCCTGCCAGGCGGCTGTGCTAGCTGAGCTAGCCAGTAGCAGCCGAGCTGATAACCAGGCTGGAACCAACGCTTGCATCTCATGCTCGCTTTTAACTCTCCTTCACTTCAATCCCACAATCCATCTGAGGAGGGGTGGAGCCAGGGGCAGGGAGCAAATGGTTTCACTGGGAGCTGGGAGATGTGTGTCTATCCTGTATCTACTCAGACTAACATGTGTCAAGCAATCGCCCCTCCAAGGTCAGCTTGGGGATGTGGTGTCAGGCTGCACTGGGAATTATGGAAAGATGGCATGGAAAAGGTTAAAAAAGCAATAAAAGAATATTCCAGTTCATGTGTGACACCTCCTGTTTGTTGACGGCATTTTCAGATTGTGTTGTGTGAACTGATAGGGTACGATATATATCTGCTGTTCGGACCACTGAGTGGGTGTTTGTTGAAAGAATTATGTTTATTTTGTTTCATTTTGAATTACCTTTGTATAACACACACACACACGTATGCATGCATGCACACATACAGGTACACACAGGGAAACACACACTCTAATCTGTGTTGTGTTTTCATTTTCTCTCTCTCTCTCTCTCTCTCTCTTTCTGTCCGTCTTCCACAGTAATAACAATAACTCGAGGGATACATCTTTCACTGTCACTCCAGCCCCCACCCCAGTCTGTCTCCAGCTTGTTTTCCTCCCAAATGATAGCTATTAATTCCCTTCAGAGCTTTCTTGATGGAAGGCTAACAACATTTTATATTGTTGATACACTTCTGACTCAAGCTGCATGCTCTCAATTACAGATGAAAGATAGCTGGTAACCTGGTTACGAATAGGTTCAGCTGTTTGGATGATGTCGGGCACCTTTATCAAGCCGGGATGAAAATAGAGTGGGCGCCGTGTGCGGACCATTCCAGCTCATCGCAGGACTGATGTTATCCTCCCTGGAAAGAGAGGGTTAACTGCACATTCATTTTGGCTCAGTGCCATCACAATCAGCTGAGCTAAATGATTACCACTCTCACCATCTCTCTGTGGAGGACGTGACACTGGCATCAGATCCCAGCCCAGACCATTATTGGTTCAGTCTGTGATTCTGGTATAAAACCGTCACCCTTCTGTCATATTTCTTATCATAATGATTTTAAATTAAATTAGATGAGATCTTTATTGATTCATTGAAAATTACATATAGGCCAGTTTGTAAAAGTATAAAAAAAGACAGTGATTGAGTTAGAAATGAAAAAGGAAGAAAATTGTATTTATATCACTGTGGACTATTACATTTAAATTTGGTAAAGTTTGTTTGTTGCTTTGTACCCAAACAATACAGTAAAAAAATGACAACTTAAATGTTATAATACAAACTCATAGACAGACTTCTCTTCTAGATACCTAACTAGTAGAAAACAAACAAAAAACATGAGTAAACCAAATTTGTAAGTGGTCAAAATAAAACCGATATTCTATTGAAAACAGGCAGGCACCTTCATTGAGCTCCTGAATGCTGACATTAATAGCCAATCTGCTTTGACACACAGTGCACTGGAGACATAAGCAGCAATTTTGAGGTCAGTGTCTATCAAAGAACACTGCACAAGCACTTTGAAAACTGAAAATACAATTTATAAAGGGCCTTCATTTTTTCTAACAATTATGCACCAGATTGGATTTCAAATTGAAATTCAATTCAACAGAAGAAGGGTCTCTGCAGCTAAAATGAATATGATTCATTATCAAAGCAAATATTTCATGGTTCCTCTGAACAAAGGGATTTTCATTATTGATATAATCCAGTTTTGACAATCATTTTCATTTCAGTATTTCTTTGTTGAGGAATATATAATAAAGACTCCTCCACTCTGGGATTTTTCCATTAATGACTCGCTGTTAGATTAGCAAGGCAAAGAAAAGATGAAAGCTGTAAGAAATAAAAATAAATGTGTGTTTTTATGAGCGGATGTGTGAATGTTTCTGCACTCTTAGCTCCGTGGCCTGAATACAAATGCACACGGTGTTACATAATGAATGAGGGCTTTACTCAGGGAATAAAGATTAGCAGCTGACCTCTTTTACATCATCATCTTATATCAGGAAGCGCATTCTCTGGGGTTGGACTATTTTCCTGCCGCATTTCCATTCAACCTTCAGTGTGCTCAAGCTGGGCTCAGGGACATGTGATTCGGTTGTGTTCCCTCCTTTGAATTAAATACATGTATAAATGTAAATTGTAACATACTTACAATTTCAAAACCGTTCAGACTGTGAAATATAGCCCCAAATTGTGCTTCATTTAAAGAATTAGTGTATACAATTACTGTTACAGGTGAAAAGCCACATAAATTCACAATATTTGACAAAGCACACAAGTGACGCCTCCTACACCAAAATAGGGACATGATTGCTTTTTTTTAACTCACGTCCCCATCAAGATTGACTTATCTTGATACAAACTCTTGCGATTCCGTCTGTGCTGGCATAGGAAGGAGATATTGGCAGTGTGAGCGACTCCTGGTGTAAACAAACACAGTACAATCTGGGCCATCTGGAAATGTATTTCTGATTTTATCTCTGGCATTTAATAAGTATTACAAATTTGTAAGGTTACTGAACTTGCTGTTAGTATGTTTTAGAACATAGGTTGAAATCATGTTGATTTCCAATGATTCTCTGGAGGGAGGTCCTTGATAAACAGATCAGCACAGTTTCTAGTTGTCTCTCTGTATTACCGTTGAGGCTTTATAAATGAAGTGAGCTGGACTTCTGGTTCAAAGACTTAATGAATAAATCATTGAGTGTGACCCCCCCCCCCCCCCTATTCACCCCACCACCCTCCACAATCACATACTGTACACACAGGAACACACACACTCATAGCCCCATGTACACACACATCACAGATCATACACACAAACACACACCACAACATCGGCACATGCATGCCCACACACACACACACACATATTATGCACCACCCGCCCCCCATACACACAGAAACATACAGACCACACCATGGACACACATAAATACAAACACACAGAAAAATGCACAAACCCCACACACGTATATCCAAACACCCATGCCACCCCCCACGACACACACACAAACACACTACACACATCCGAACATTAAAACACGACATGTGACCCTACACAGCACAAACACACACATACACCAATTCATCCCCCCACCAAGCTACCCCCCTCCCCGTTCTCTCATGTAGCCTTGGACCCCTGCACATCTGCTAGTGTTCCATATAGGCTGGCCCACATTCAGCATGTCGTTCATTATACGGTGTTACGATGCTCTGGGGCTCTGCCAGCAAAAATTAAACTCTTCAGAAATGATAAACATCATATTACTTCATTACCCTTTTAAAACACATGCAAATTAGAGCCATTATCCCTCCACCACCGTAAACACACACACATACTTTCTTTTTTATTTTCCCGAGCCATGACGTTTTTGTGGCTGGTGTGGAGCGGTCGTCTTTGTCACGGTGTGACTGGGGATGGGATGGGCTGCGTGGCGTGACTCTGCCCACTTTCCACCTCTGAATTAAACATTAATCCTGCTCTATGGCAATACATACAATTTATCACAATGGGGATCTAATAAAGATTTGGCTACGCTTGGCCTGCTCATCAGAGCCCATCAACCGACAAATACGGGAACGTGATTATGCTGGCAGCTGTTGCTGACAACTGTATCTAAATCACTCTTCTTTGATCTCCTGAATACATCCCACTGCTGCAGAGTGGTCCTGCTGTTATTGTCTCTTCTTCTTTCACTAACCAATTAATGGTCCAGTAATAGAAGCCATTATGGTGTCATTAAAGCCATTCTGGAGCCATTCAATAGTGTAAATGTCAACTACATGTCAACGGCATATTGTTTGGATACAAATCTGAAGTACACAACTGGATGATGCACATATGCACATTACTGTGTGAGCGGTGCAATGTCCACATTTTCCAGTAGGCAAATAATACACTCCTTTAATATGTAATATGTATTATCTAATGATGTCTTTGTTTCTAGATTCTCTGGACATGCAATCAGACAGCAGGGCAGCCATCTTGGACTAACGTCATTGTGTGCCATATAGTCTAAAACTAGTGATGGGATTTATTTTAGCCAGATGAAGGCTGTGTGAGCTGAGAAATGTTGATGTTATGGATAAAGTTCCTTCATATACCAGTCTCCAAGGGAAACCTTCCTGCTGTACGTTAAATGAAGCTATACTTACAATAGTTGTGGCTTTTGAACAGTGATTACGGGCCAACTGTATAGAAGATATTCACAGACTGCAGACCACTAAAATTATATATACATACACACACAAACACACACAGTATACGCA
Source organism: Percopsis transmontana (assembly GCA_025447815.1). NCBI lineage: Eukaryota > Metazoa > Chordata > Actinopteri > Percopsiformes > Percopsidae > Percopsis > Percopsis transmontana. The sequence continues at coordinate 7,907,957 of JAOEHI010000018.1, read as the reverse complement.
TACATACAGTAGGGAGAGAGATATTTATTAATATACAGTAGATATTATATGTGTGGGTGCGTATGTATGTGTTTGTGCGTACATAAAGGGTCTGCCCTTTATTAAGGTCTTGTGGTCTTAGTTCAGTGTTGCAAGCACATGGAGAGTAGCTTTTCCTCCCTCTGTCTCATGTGAGTGAAATCCACTGTTCTTTTGATCTCCAAAGGCATAATGAAAATCACCACTATGTGCCTATAACATTAGATAGCCATCAGATGATGTGAAGATGAAAAATATCGAAGATAATTAGAGTGAGGGGGCAAAAAAGATAATTAAATAGTATGCTGGGAATGTTAACAGCATAGACTTTATTTAATAAGAAGATCCATTAACCGTCGTGCTGTATCAGTATTCCATTTGGGTTTGATTAATAATGAGCCAGACCCATTTAATAAGGATCAAAAATTAATCATCAATACATATAAATTAACTAATGATATTTCTTTGGCAAACAGTACAACTGGATTCCATTAAATGCCTTCCTTTCAGTCTTACCCTGCATGTTAATTGAAATGCCTCAGAACCTTGTGAAATATGTTCAAGTTAATCAATCGGCTTGATTCACAATTAGTCTTATCTTTGTCAGAGGTAAATGGAAAGTTCAGCCTGAGAGGGTATCAATTCCGCCCAACAGCTGGCTCTGAGTTGTCTTTTATGCATATGATTGGTTGGGAAGTTTCAATTCATAAGGGATATCAGGAGGCCACAAAAAGCTGTAGCTCATTAATCTTCCATGAGAATGCAAGAAAAGTCCAGAACGACAACAATTTTCTTATCCTAGCAGTATTGGAGAAGTTACTCTGAAAATGTAACCCATTACTAATTCATTACTAGTGTTCTAAATAGCAATGAGAATACTTATTACTGCCTGAGAAAAGTAAATAATTACTCTTTTAGGTTACTTTCAAAAACCCTATTCCAAAAAGTAAAATACATACAAAAGTCATAGTCATAGTGCAAAGCCATTTAACATAAATATATACATTTATACTGCCTTATACTGAACAAGTGTTTCCTCAGTGACATTATTAATTATAACTAAGGCTACACATGGATGCTAAATTCAACAATACACTACCAAACGACTTGTAATTTTCAAGTATCCAGTCTCTTCCGTCATTCTTGAACCCATCTTGTTTCTGTTCTTTAGAATAACCAAGGTGTCAAAATTTGGTGTTTGTTTGTTCCTTGTTGTGGTCTTTATATTCATGTACCTTGTTTTCCTGTCTCTGCCTCTGCTCCCTGTGTCACTGTTCCTGCCTCTTGTGTCACTTCCTGCTTCTTGGGTAATTGGTAGTTTATTGTCTGTGTTGACTTGATTCAACACAGACAATTAGTAATTATTTACTGTTTGAAGATTGTAAACTTAAATTGTGAATGATAACTTTGTTTATTGTAATTTGTAAACTGTTTTAAGGCTTAAATGATAAATATCC
>JAOEHI010000018.1:7884377-7902844 GCA_025447815.1 Percopsis transmontana | reverse complement strand
ATAGGTAAAGTAACCTTGTTACATGATGCTGTCCTTATTTTAGAGAATGTTATCTACTTGTAAAACTGGTGGTTAACAGGTTCAACTGTTGACAAATGTACTAATTGTAAGTCGCTTTGGATAAAAGTGTCTGCTAAATGCTGTAAATGTAATGTAAAATGTAAATGTAAATGTGATTGTTTTCACCTGTGTCTCCCCATGTGTATTGAAACCCTCATGTTTCTTCAGTTCAGTCTCTGTCGTTCAGCCTCCCAGCAGTCCCCGAATCTGAAGGGGTTCCTGATTCTGAGGTTCCTGGGTTGCTTCCTGTCACCGAAACAGTTCCTGTTACTGAAACGGTTCTTGTTTTCATGGTTCCTGTTACCAAGGTGGTTCCTGTTACTAAGATGACACTGTATGTAATTCCTGGCCCGAGTTCATGGTACAGAAATGGTTCCCGAGGTGGTTCCTGGGCCCAGGCTGGTTCCCGAGCTGGTTCCGCCTCCCGTGATGGTTCCCGAGCTGGTTCCCGTCCCCGAGTTGGTTCCTGCCCATGAGATGGCTCCAGTTCCTGTAGCCGGCGCCGCCGAGGCCGTGCCTGTTCCTGTTTTGTATTCCTTTCTCTTCCTCCGTTGCCTGTGTCACTGTTCCTGCCTCTTGTGTCACTTCCTGGTTCTTGGGTAATCGAGCGGCCATGTCTGTCTGCCCTGCCACTGGGTCGTCCCCGAGCGGACCACCACCTGCCCAGCTTGTTCTAGACTTGTTTGCATGATTTGTTTCAGTTCAATCTGTTGCAAGTAAAGTACTATATACTTGCCTATATATCATGCATTTGGGTCCAGTCCTCTAATGGCCGTGTGACACAATGTAGCAGCCAGTAGCCAGAGGCAGCAGCTGTGTGCATGCATACATGTAATTACAAATAAACAATATGGGTTTAATGGCATAATTCTTCTGAAATTTTGTAACGAAAGTAACCCCCAGACTAGTAAGTGTAACCGAATTACCGAAAATTAGAAAGTAATACCATGTTCTGGTGAAAAGTAATGTGATTAAAGTAAGGTATTACTTTAACATGTGTTACCCCCGGCACTAATTCCTAGTAGCATACAAGTTTGAACAAAGCCTGAGAAATGGTTTCATGTGGCGCTTATAGCCAGTCAGACACTACCTCATTCCAAATTCTGAATAATATTCTGATATTGGTTTTGGCACCTGCTGCATGAAACTATTTGGTTTCAGGAGCTGTGAACTATTTTCACTATTCAGGTCAACAGCGGCTATAATGTGTAGCTCTCAATTGCACATGGTACCATTGGTCAAATTCACTGGTGTCCAACAGAAGATGTAGGGCCCTAGTTTCCTGGTCAAGGTGCAAGTGGAGGCGCACGGCACAAGACAATCTAAGGTGATGTGGACAATACTTTTTTGCTAGTTTTGGGAGAGCAGTAAGCAGGCACAACTGCGGCTGGAGGGTTGGATTAGAGTGAATACATTATTAATAGGTGTAGCGGGGGCTGTCTTCAATTACGGCCAATCGAATGAGCTCCTCTCATTCCCTTTAACAACAGCGTGCTCTCTGTCTCGGCGAACTGCCAATTTCTCAATATACGGCAAAAGTGCACATTCGCCAAGTGTGCAAATATTGCACATCTAATAATCCACCATGATACACGTGCAAATATTTTGTTTTGTAAAAGGTTAAGGTAGTAGTCATAAGTAAAATTATTGCCGAAATAGTTCACTTACACAAAATATGTGTGTGTGATATTGGATAGGTATGTGCTTAGTGCACCTTCAGCCTAAAGCCCGGAAACTACCACACAACACCTGTGTCTGCGCTAAGACGTACTCTGACGTAGTCTGCTATCACAATATTTAGTTCTATTTGACACCAAACTAGCACTGCGCCATACAATTTTGACCGACACACCCTCTACTGCTCCCCCACGGCCATTTTGGCGCAAGCGATGTCATGGCGCTCTGGGAAATTAGCAAACGCGCCCAGGCAAGAGAAAAAAAACCTTGCACCCAAATAAATTGTCATTACGCCTGCGTTAGCTTTACCACCGGCCTTGCGCCATTGAGAAACTAGAGCCAAAAATGTCCACAATGCACCCACCTGCCCCACCAACTGTGTGTTCCAAAACAATTTGTATGCATACAATTACTGTTGTGGATTATTGTGAAGCTTCATGTAGCAATTCAGAATGCCTGCTAAGTGTCAACTATGAATGCACTTGTAGCAACATAAATATGTTTGATTAGATTGCTATTATGCTCATAATACACACGAGGTCCCCCAGCCAGGGGACGACAACAACAAAATAAAATACTGGTTCACAAATCTATTTATCAACTTGTTTTTCTATATTATATTTATTTATAATATTTCTGTAGCAGAAACAAGTAACAATACTACCTAAAGGTCCATAATATTACTGTCAGCCAGACAACTTTGACAGTGTTAAATGTTCTGGGATGATTATTTTAAATCAGTGAGTAAACATCCACAGTCACCCGGTGTAACACTCAGATATTTTCTCTAATAGTTATACCCGCACTTAGCTGGTCTCTTGAAAGCACCACTTAACTGAGGAATAATATATCAATGCCAATACCAAGGAGAGAGCACTTTGGACTGCATGCTAACTAGCATACAGAAGAACTGTAGTAGCTGGTGCATGCAGTACATGGTTCAGTACATGGAAATAGAAAAACCTCTAAGAGCTTGTGTTTTCTGCATTAATATACTGTGCACGGGCAATATGTATGCATCAGGTACAAGTGAATTTGAAAGTGCCTTTGGAGCTGAATGAAATTAGGCTTTGTTTACTTACATTATAACGTTAAAGTAATATTTACTAATCGACAGCATCGGCTTGCATAGAAAGTACATTATAAAACGGAATTAGCTATTAAAGTGAGTGTTAATGGATTTCTGCAATATTTTGTTGCAATTTTTGCAATCTTTTGTTGAAAGCAAAATCAAATTGGCTAGGTAAACACACCTACATGTAGGCCTACTGTAATTACAAAAGCAATTTTAGCGTAGCTGCTGAATGACAGCAAATGTAAGCTATTTTTTGTAGTGCTGTTTTTTGTAGTGCTAACTGGCAAAATCATAAGTAGTAATTGAGGTTTTTAGGTGTAATCTGACCTGGAGATAAGCAGAAACATGCAGGGAAAAGCAAGACTACTGGTGATTCAATCTAAACACTGATGCCGTTGTCCTTCACTCTTCAACTAAAGGTCAGTTCATAATGTTAATTTAACAACATTCTTGTCTGAAGTGACTTTAATTTTGACCAATAATCAATGTCAGTCAATTCATTGATATTACTATAAAGACATTGTAACATGCTCTGTTCTCATCTAGGGGTTTAATAAATGTGTCTGGTCATGTGTAATGTGTGCTTTATTCCACTAGGGGAATCTGTACCCCATGGTGTCTTTCTGTGTGTACAGTGTTGTGTCTTTCCCTGTGTACTGAAGTTTCATGTTACCTGTAATATATGCCACCTTCCACTAGGGTATCTTGTGGAGTACTGAAGAGTCGTGTTGAGTACAATATGTGTAACTTTTTCTAAGATTAAGTTGACCGTTGGCTCAGTTCGTTTTTTTTTTTTTTTTTTTTTTTTTTTAAGGTAAGAGTAGTAGTGCTTTCAGAAACTTAGAGGTTTTACAGTGTAGACGTAAAGAGGCAAATTATCCCTTTTAGGGGCATTCAACTTTTTACTGCTCAGATTTAAAATTGATTGATTATTTTTCACTCTTTCCCTACACCACGTAAATTAACAACCTGGTGCTGTTGCCGCATGTCTACATACGTGCACGGACACGGATCTCATGCATGTACATTCACATGCACACGTGCTCTTAGTGCAGTATAGTAGGGTTATACACATGAGCGGACCCACACACTCTAATACACATATCTACAGTACACGTGCAGTAGCATACACAAACACACAGGCGTGTGCACGTACAGTTAATAGGTTGGTGGTTCTCTCGTTTCAATGGAAATTAAATTGTATGAGGTAAAACTCCTGACATACACAAAGAAGCCTTTTAAAATTATATTAGGGATGACCTCAATCACTGGAGTGGATCAAAAACACTTGTCAGCCAAATGGTTTTAATTTCAGCTACATCTGTTTACACATCACGCAGTGTTTGGATTGAATCGCAGACAAATCCCCATGGCAAACTGCACTAAATTGTTCTCATAAACTGCTGTTTACTGTTGCGTTAGAATTATCCTTTTGCTGCTTAATTTCCATTGTGAGAAATTAGGGAGGCGTTATTAGGCTCCGGCGGCATCGAGATTTAATTTCCTCCCTTTGCCCCACTCTTGTGAGGCTCAGCGTGGTCCAAACAAACCAGCTTTTACAAGCTTCCTGGTATTTAGACCAACTCTTGCTGGAGAACTAATATCATCCTTTTCCATGTCCACATAATTTCCAACACAGCAGGGATTTGCTTCATTTATATACGAAGAATGTAGGAATCTGGCAGAGAGCCTGTGTGTTTCTACATGGAACAGTATCTGAGGAAGCCTGAGATAAGATATGATTAATAGAAAGCAATTAATAGTATTTTTGTACAGTTTTCTCTGTCTGAAAAGAAATACTGTATAAAAATCAGCTCAAAAATTCAGTCAAACTAAAATTATACTGTTGGGCTGCAGTAGCATCTGGGGCCTCAATAAAAAAAAAGACATCAATCAAAGAGAGACATAAGAAAAAATATGTCCCTCTAAGCTAAAGCCACCAGCTGTATTAAACTGCACACGTGCTGGACTTCATGCAAAGTGAACACTCACACACCCAAATGCAAATGTCATTTTAACAGGCAGAGTAATGTTACCTTCACCAACATTTTTATATGCTTGTTCAACGACATCTGCAGTCGTTCAAACTTCCACCTGCACCATGATGATCGTTATGCACTGCAGATGGTAACAAAAGCCAAGTGGAAATCGTCGTTGCTCAGGTTTGAAGCAAATACTGAAGTGATTAATATGCAGTTCTTCCAACAGCCAGCAAGTGCTCGAGCAAGTACAGAGAAACTATGATCCAATTGTTTGTTTGTTTTTTGTTTAAAAAAATTCTATGGGAGATAGTTTACACAGTGATTTAATGAACACCATCTCCACGGCTGGACTCCAGCCATTAGTAAACTGAGCAATTAATTTGCAGCATATGAAATATCAACTACTTTGGATGAGATGAGAAACCAGAAAAAAACATGACACCGTAATGCTGGTGTGTGTGCTGCAAGAACACATGGGAAGTGTTGTTGAATGCTGGAAAAGGTTGTACCTTTGTTAAAAATACAACCTGTTCAAATGAGTTAGTTAAATCAAATCGAATAAAAGTTATTAGATATTGGCAAATAACTGGATACAATTTTAGCCTAAAATATGCATAGACTAGTTCCATAGGATATGTCAGTTTTTTATAAAGATCGATACATGCATAGGAAAACATAGGCTAGTAGAAGAAAGGCTAACTAACTAACAACTAAGCCATAAACAAGCTGTTAGAAGCCAGAAACAAGCTGTTCGGCTCCAGTTGTCCTGTTCTCCCAATTTAGCTTGCTTCTTTTCTAAAGGATCTCTGTTTTTTTGTAGATGTGATTTTCTCACCAAAATTGTGCAGCTTAAATGTAATCTTTCTCTCCTCAGAACTGTGTGTTATTTTTCCAAACTTTGTCTTCATACCAAAACACTGCAGGGCAATATATTTTCTCCACAGAGTAAATAAAGAGCAGGTTATGTAATCAATCTTTTAGTCGGTTGAAATAATAATATTGAACAAAACTGTCAGCTATGCCATTAGCATGATTCATTCCTGACGCTTTACATTTACAATTTCCCTACAAGAACAACATTGATTCCGTCCGATGTGTGTGTGTTTTCACACATTTGTTTGCCTTTGATTGTGTGGGTGTGCGTACGTGGGTGTGTGCAAGCAAATGTGTGTATGTGTGTTCCCGAGCGTATTGTATATGAATGCTTCTGACACAATATCGTTCCTATTTTCTTCTATAATTTGAAGCTGAGAGAATGTATTAATTTTGCAGGGGTGAGAGAAGCCTACACAAAGCCAGTAAATAAATCTTTCCTATTATTACCCACAATGCCCTGTCAGGTCCATACATCATCTCAGCACATCATAATTAATTGCACACTAAACTATTCTGTTCAATTAACCATGAGGGAATGAACAAGGAAGGGGGGCTTCATATCCCTATTTTCCAGACTATAACCAACAACCAATATATTTAGCTATCACACAATTACATGTCTCCTGGTTTGTTTTGTGTAACTACTGTATGTATTTCTATCTTTTTTGTATCATACCCTAAGTAAGCATACCAAACAGTAATATACCGTGACTTGATATCTCACTAAAGACCGGTTCCCGACAAATATTTCCATGCATACAGAACTACACACATTTATTGTATATGAATAGGAGAGTTCGAATTCAGCTTGCCTTCAGTGGTGTTCTAATGGGAAATGTGCTTATGCAAGGCGATCCCAGCCTGGAGCGTTCACATTTTCCACCAAGTCCCTGTCAGGTCAACAGTCTCGTAAAAAAGTGGAATAGCATTATGGGGAAGGTAATGGTGAGCAGGGTGTGTTGCTAATAAATTCCCCATTTTGCCCCGGGTTTATTCAAAGCCAAACACACTCAACTGCAGCTCTTTAAAAAAGTCGAGCACTTTTTGCTTTGTTAAGTCGACGGTTCTCTCTGCTGTGAGATGTTGCTGTGAGATGTTAAAATGTTTGTGGGATTTATGTAAAAATCAACTTGTTCTCTGTGAAACAGTGAAAAACAGGTTCATATTTAGTTGCAGTATAAACATCATACAGCAATAGATATATTGTTTTTTCATAATATTGGCAAAAATTGTAATATGTTTGCATGAAAATGTAAGTAGCATGTGGGTGTAGTCACAGGGAACAATCATATTACACAACAGACATGCCCAAGCCCTGCACTCACATAAACATTTACAAAGAAACTCAGAAACACAAACATCGTCAGAGTTCATTAGCTAAACACTGTAATCTGCAGAAAGAAAGTCAAAGTCAGGAATGTGTTTGTAACAGTACACTACAGCTGTAATCAACCTTAAAACAAGGTCAATATGCTAATGTCTCATAAATTGCAGGTTACATGTCAAATCGACTCTTTATATTTACGTTCAAGACATTTATCTAATGCTGATAATAAGTGTTTCAACAGAATAACCAATGGAAAGTAATTGTGAGGATTGTTTAAATAAAGTTTTACAATAAAACAATGATCATGGACCCAAGACAGAAAACTAGTAATATTTTATGTGTGATGATCCCATACAAAGCTTTGCCAGTGTAAACCGCTTTATAGTTACATTTATAACACATAACATTTTTGGTGTCTACTAGTCTGTAATTTCACCATCCAAACCTTTCCAAATCAGGCTTGTTATGAAAGATGTAGTTTAATTTTCCTCTGTCCTCACACCTATTCACTTAGCCAAGTAAATATTCTTTTCATGTAGAAACCATTTCTGGAAATGGATGAAAGTCCCAAAGGAAATTTCATATCTGATGTTCCATTTGTCATTGCTGTATGTTTGTCAGAATGTATGGTTCCTATTACCGGACCAGTAAATCCAATGTGCAGTAGCTGAAAGCGCTTTTTTGTTGCTTGTTTCAGTTTATCTGGAAAATACATGGTCAGAAATACTATGAATATGTCAGTGGGGGTAATTTATATCACAAAAGTAACACAATAAAAACTGCTGGTGTGGAATTTATGCCGGTCTGGGGTAGACAAATTCTATTGCTATTCCAGGCTACAAGGTTCCCACAAAGACATACCCCTGTGTTATTAGATTATGCCACATTTCTTATGACCCCTTCAGATAATACCATTGGCCTGGTTAAATGAGGTATGTTGAAACATCATTATTGCTGGCTGTGTGTCCACCACCACTGATGCTTCTCAGCACTTACAGTGTAATAACATTTGTGTGGAATATGGTTATCTAGAGGATTTAAAGTCATTTTATTGTATGTAAAATCTACAGTCTGCTGCAGTGTGCCATAAAAATATTATATGAAGAATGGAGACATTTGATTGTGATTAGGTGTGATGGGACACCTGGCAAGACATGCAGAACTTTCCCTGAGGAGAGTTTGAGAACTTCATGTCATTAGAGAGTGATACATGATCTGGATGTTTATGCCTAGACAAACCAATTGAAACACACAACACACAGCTTTGCGTGGAATATTATCACAAAGATCACCGTGCTGGTACAGCTAGAGATTCAAAAGGACACCGAGTCTTCAGACAGGGAAGCTTTTGCTGACACACTATGATCGCTAGATGGTGCTTTGGTCATAAGATCAACTTGCGTTCGGCAGATCTGTAATTAATTTCTCTGCAAATAGTTGGTGATTATTTCATTAGAAGGTTTGCTGTCTAGCCCTCCAATCATTGAGAAAAATGTTTTGATTATTTATTTTATTTAAGGTGTGGAAAACCATATTTCTAAATGTATAAATTCTGGAAGAAGTATTGACCAAACTCCAACAAAACCAATAGAACAAGTCTAGTTCAGCCAACTTTTACATAGTATTTGTTTTTAATCTTCAGACTTCGGTCTTGTAGAATTCATGTATTATAAGGGTTGATGTCACACACGTTGTGAGTTAGGCTACCGCAGTTGGACTGTATCTGCGTAGCCCGACTTTATCGACATTCTATTGTCCGCTGACATGATCAGGGCACTGCCCTGTCAAAAAGTATAAACCCACAGTCAGTGGTGTATAGGCCATCAGGCATACCGGGAGAAATCCCGGTGGGTTTGACAGATAGACAGGTAGTGTCTATTGGTTAGCTCAGTTGGTTAGAGGATTGAGCTAGTAATGCCTTGGTTGTGGGTTTGGGCCTATAGGCTACAATAAAAATGCAATTTCAGCTAGGCCTATAATGTAGCCTAGAATCCTACCTTTAGTAGGGACTATCCATTTATTTTATAAAGAGGGATTAAATATACGCTTGTTATACTCTAATTGTTGTATCATCTCACAAAGGTGCAGGATGTTATGCAAATTAAAACTGAAATTTATATTCAATAGAGAATAAGTCTCCATGCAATTTCACCTCACTATCCAGATAAAGATGCCTTCTAATGAAATGATTAAATTAATTCAGTTACAATTGTCTGGCCAGGTGAACTCTTGGTGTATGTGGATAGGGGAATGCAATTGCTCTGTCAGTGCAGAGCTCCAGTTCCCCATTGAAATTCACCCAGATAATGAAAGCAATATATGCCTTCAGCCGTGCTCCCTATAGTGGATGTGACATGAGTGACACTCTATACATCCCTCTCATGGCTCACATACATAAGCCATAGATGGTAATTCTCTGTGAAAGACACACCTCAATCATCCCTTCCATAAATCAGGAAGCTGGGTAGCAGGACAGAAACATAATGTAGCACTTTATTCTAAATTCTCTTACCAGTGTGTACTGTATATATCACAACGTTTTGAATCCATCTACAGTATGATAGCATCAAACACATTACTGGTTAAAATTAGAAGAAATACATCTTTCAGCTCTTCCCTAGCATCCCCCCCTCCCTTCTCTCTGCCTTCCCTGCACTTCAATTTACCGTCTCATTATTCAAAGTGAAAATGAAAATTGGAGCCTGAAGCATTTGTATTTGAACAAAGAAAAGGAAGCAGATTATGAATGTTCAAATCGTAATTTCTATTACACTTCCATTATTCTTCTATTAATCACAAATTCATTCTCTCTGTCCTCTTCTAGTACAACTTGCTCATACAGTATTCATGTGCATACAGAGGAAAAGAAGAAATTGGCAGGGCCATCTGAAATGTTTAATTTATGGGTGATGTGTCTCACTGGAAATGTGTCAAAGAAACTAAAGTATATGTTTTAATCATAGCATATCAAGTCTCTATCAAATTGACAAACATAAGCAATTATGGCAGCCACAAAAAAAGAATTTGCATTAAATGTCCCTTGTTCCTGTATTTTTAATCACAGTATTTGCGAAGGGGGAACGGCTTGTCTTTTTGTTCTTTGCGCCTTTTATAGCAAGGCTAATATTCACAATGAGAGATGAGATTTAATGCATATTGATTACTCTGGAGACCCACAATTCAACTCTGGGAGAAGGCGTCAATTAAAGAGTTTTAAGCCGCCATAAATTGTACCTTAAACAGCTGATCAACACTATGGATGCCGAGCTTGTGGATCTGCCCTGAGTTTTGTTTAAATGGAGCAAATATATCTCTGGAGAGGGACCGTGGAATTCCAAATCTCCAAGCAGTTGAATAAGTATGCTATTCATATGCAATCTTTTACTCACACACAGAGCAGTGCTATTCCCCACAATGGTGACATCATCTAAAATACTGCCTAATATAATGTGTTCAGGGTATATTTTATTATTAGCCACTGCTGTTGTAGTTTGGCTTGTATACAACACAAAATCACAATTACCACACAAATACTGCTACACTTGGTACCACTTGGGACATATCTGATTGAATAAATTTTTTCTCATGTATGTTCATAAGCAATAGAGTGTGGATGCATGAAGATATTTTTACGTGTGTGCAATAAGGCTTTGACATGGACTTCGCTTTTTAGGCACATTAAAATAGTCAGAATGATGACCAATACTGCTTGGCTGGGGTTCAATACGGGCCTTCTACTAAAACTGGCACTAGCAGTTACACTAACTTGGTCTGCCTTTGTGGCAGGCCACGGTTTGCACAACAGGGTTACTGTGCACTTAATCAAACTAATGATTTGCAAATAATAAAAACATTGTGCATACAATGAACTCTGTTGGGAACAAACCACATTCACCAAGCCTCCCAGCAATGTGCAACAACACAGAATGAATGTTTGTGGGGTTCATTCTGATCCAGACCAAATGAAGTGAGGAGAAAAAAATACATAGCCTTTTGGTACCCAACCGGTGAACGAGATGTTTAAGACATTGATTCACCTTGGGTTCAGCACTACAATATCTAATTATAGCCATGGGAATCTAGTCAAGGCCATGGTATTTCAGGGATGGAGAGAGACAGCGTTCTGTTTCAACTACGCTCTGCTCTACATGAATCATATTCCCTATGTGGCTTGGCAGCCATTAAAACAGATTGAAACAGAATGAATGCCCTTTCCCCACTCAAGAGCCATGGGCTAGTGCGCCCCTGTTGTAACAAAAAGGTTAAGAATTGTTTTTATATTTCTTGAGTGATAGGCATGAACCATTTTAGCATACAGTACTACGTAGATTGGGTAGCAGGTGTAGACTCTTGCTGCAGTGTCTGCTTTAGTTTAACCCATAATTAAAGCACACTTACTTTAAATCTGGCAGCTTTGACTATATGTTATCACTGTATTCCATGTGGAAATAATGTGATATTACTGGTGAATAATATCACAGTCAAAGTAATCTAAGTGTTAGGCATGGATCAGGCACCACTCTTCCATTACAGTCCATGAAAGTGTGCTTATGCATATATCAGCACCATCAAAGAGAAACAGAGGATGGGGGATGGTGCCTTTGTGAAAAACGGGGGGAGGGTGTGCTCTGCGAAGCACACAACCTCATTATTCAGTCTATAGAACAGAACATCCACTCCATTGTTCTTCAAATCAGCCCAAACTCAGTGGCTCATCTGGAGCCCTCAGAACAGAACAGAGCAGAGCCACTCTCTGCTTTAAAGGTGCTGTCAACAAGATCTTCACAATGATCACTCAAGAGCACCTTTTTGCCTTTTTTCAACGCTCCACATTGTTAAGTAGGCTGATATGATTTCCCTTCAGAAAATCGTCTGTCATTAGCAATTCAAAACAGTAGCAGGCTGGTGTTTGTGTGGCGGGAGAGATAGTTTTAAAATGGAGTACAGTGTTGTTTCCTTACCCCTGCAGTCAGAACTGAGAAGCTGTTGTTAGCATAGGTGTGATGGTGAAGGATACGTGGAAGGGTGTGTTGGGAAGGCTGGCCACCACAGTGAATCACTGTCAGAAAGGTAAAGTGATTTCATCACACTGGGAGCAGGGATAGATGGCTGTGCTGCGCCAGCGTGCCGCCTTGGCATGTGCTCTGCCTGGGAGTGTGCAGGACAAATAATGGCTACGTAAAGAGGCCTGCTCATGTCAGCCTTCCCACCAGGGATTCATGTAAATACGCTCTAACTATTCTTCTGCAGCTGCATCAATCATGGCAAATATGACAAGGCCCTTTTGTCCCAGACAAAGAGAGTAAACAAAGCAGGAGCATGCTTTAGGAACCTTTACCTCCCCTATCTTGCCCCTACACCTGTCGGACACACTGCATCAAAAGCTCATTTAGAACCTTGATTATTCTAATGACACCGCTGTCTCTCTCTTCTCTAGCCATTATCGGTGAAGCCCACACTCCCCTAATTAAAGACACAGTCAACACATGGTCAAGCATGAAAAGCATCCTCCTCCCCAAGCACGGGGAAATTCATCATCGTGCTATTTATCATTCTGTTTATTTTGTCATTATTTAATTAGCCACACTTTCGCTCACGTTTCGATTACTTGCTAATTATTTTCTACATGATACCATATTAGTTTTATACAGTAGGTGGCAGGATAGATTATTGATTAGGGCGTTTGACTCCCAGCCAAAAATCACAACAACAATAGTATCATTTATAAAGCAAGGTTCTGAGCTGCATTTTGTCCCTCTCTGAAACTATTAGGTATATGGAAAATGCAAAATCAGCACAAAAAAACAACTAAAAGGTGGACCAGCTGAAATACCACTAAGAGCAGTTTAATAGCATTTAGGATTTAGCATTCAGCAGTTGCGTGGTCAGCCATGAGTCCATTAACCTTCCCAAAATAAAGGAACTGTGAAGCAGGCCATGGCTATATGACCCAGTTGACTTTGCAGGGATAATGCATTGTTGTTGATATGGAGAGCACTGGAGAAAATTTTATTGTGATACGACAGAGTAGTGGAAGTGTTGTTTGGCTAATGGAGAAGCACAACTGTTTACAGACGATCCTGACAGAGGTCACCACAGGCCAGCCCTGTTCCTTTACTGTATGCCAGTGAGCATACAAACTGGGATTAGGTCTTGGTTCTTCAAATACCTAAATATAAAGTACCAGCATAGATACAATACAAATAATACCCAGAAATTACCAGAATTGTATCAGAAATGTCTTGTTGACAGCTGCATTACCACCAACGCACCACCCGTGATGGCTCTTCTCTACTAATAAGGCTGCTGTATTTTAAGCTATAATAGTATTTCAACTCTCATGTTTCTTCAGTTCAGTCTCTGTCATTGTTTGTGTTTGGGTACTCTGTATTCTGTTACCTGCCATCCTGATCCCTGTTTCTCCTGTTGTCTTGCAAGTAAAGATTCCTCATTGTACTACATACACTGCTCAAAAAAAGTTTAAGGAACATGTAACCGTTACAATATAAGACCAAGTCAATTAAGCTTTAGGGATATCAAGGTGTCCAGTTAGGAAGCATAAGCGATTGTGAATAAATGTCACCTGTTTTATTGCAAAATAAAGTGACAACAGGGGCACTGGAGAGGTAACAGCAAGCCACCCCCAAAAAGCGAATGGTTTTGCAGACAATTTCTCCTTCCTGACTGATTCTTCTCTAGTTTTGCATTTTGCTAGGGTCTTTGTCACTACTGGTAGCATGAGGCGGTACCTGCAGCCCATTCAGGTTGCACAGGCAGTCCAGCTCCTCCAGGATGGCACATCCATACGTGTCCTGGAACGTGGACCTTGAGATGCCCATCTGGGAGGACCGGATGCCCATCTGGGAGGACCTGTGCCAGCGTTGGTCAGAGAGCGTCTTCTAGTCTGGGCGCATGCGTCCCCTGCCTCTGGACAAAACTCATGCAAAGCATATGCAAATGATTCATCTTATACATAAAGATTAATATATGTGTATAGACTTCTTTTATGTATAAAATATTGTTTTGGACTCAATATATTTAGGTTACTGTGCATTATTGTGCACTATTTAAGTTGTAATTTGGAGAATACACATACTTTGCAACTATTTATTTTGTGCAAAATGAAATGCTAGTGAGCATAGGTATGAGTTATACTGTCCACTATAGCATGGGAAGAAAAGCTTAACAGAGTTTCAGTTGATTATACTGCCAATGTGTGTGTTAACATTGAGGTGTTATTTTTGGTTAAGTTTTAACTTCCTGTCATTCACACTTTCATGTAAAAATCCAGTCATTTTAGGTGGCAAAATATGCCAGTTGCTTGAGGGTTAAGACCTGAGCAAATTACTTGTTTGAAACACACAGAATACAGATTACTAAAACTAGTCTGTCTGAGTTTACAGAGTGCCTCTCCATTCAAAACAAACCAGAATACTTCCAATTAAATTGAATTGGTGGTGAGGAGAGAGGAATTATGCATTGATCAAGCCAATTCAAGAAAATAATAATTATATTAAATAAATACTTGAATAATTACGTAAAAATATAAAAGTAATGAAACCAAAGTACTATAAATAATAAATCACATTAAAAGTTATATAAAATAGTTCAGGGGGGGGGATTTAAAAATGAGAAGTAATGGAGACCTGAATAATTGCTCACAAAAAGGCAGAAAAGACAAGAAATCTAAAATACGCAAACCGTGAAGATTAACAGTAATAATTGAACCTGCTAGTTTGTTCAAGAACATAGTGACGCCTCTCAATATTGAGTCAATGTCTCACAAAACCATCTACAGATCGCTAAAATATAGGAACCCATTGTTGTGTGTCTGTTTGGTCCATGTTCCCATTCTATTCCATTTTATCCGTAGTGTTACCTCAAGAAGACCTGTGCTCACAAATTATCTTGAGAAAAAATAAATCAAATTCTCTACAGAGAAGATGTACAGCACATGTGCTGTATATTTTTGTCTATTACATTATTTGGGAAATAGCAAGCACAAAATATTCAGAAAAAGTAAAACTCTCAGAAGTGTATCTCCCCCCCACCCACAATGATGTCTGAATTATTTACCTTTAGCGGTCTGCGTGAGAAGTCTGAGGATATACATTATGTCTCTTGGCAGGACAGATGTTTCAGTGCTTTTTAATGTAATTTCCATTCACCTATAGTTTGTTTCTGCTGTTGTATTAATGCAGCTGACAACTCTCACAGTTAAGTTATCAGCAGAATTATGTGAATCTGAAAAAGGAACATCGTTTGTTCTTTTTCAAGGCTTGTATTGCTGAACATTGAAAATTTCACATTTTTAATATTTCACTGCAATACCGGAAAGATATAACATACACAGCAGTGAATCTTCTAAAAGAGCAAATGAGAATGTATGGAACACACACAGATAATTTAAAAAAACGCATCGCCATTGCATTTTAATTCTGAACACATCCTGTAGTGTAGATATTGGCACCACTTCATTTGCACTCCAGGCTGCAAAGCACGCTGCTGCACCTGTGGATAAAATAGTTAATCAAAACTGCAACAGGCTTTGAATCAAACCACCTGCATACAAACTATTTTTATATTATCACAATGTTGAAGTGTCATTTATATAGCAAATATAGATGCACATTTGGCACGTCAGCCTGCATGTGGTGTAATGAAGTGCAACCTTGAATCCTCCATGTAAAAAGCTCTTGGTGTCATCGCCCGGAGGGAGGTGAAAGCATCCTGTTGTGGCTGTAAAAACACTGGCCATCCTTTACCCCACCTGACATGGAAGGAAGTGCACAATTCAGCAAACCATTTTATTAACCTACAGTGTATTGGAAGATTTCTTTTGGTCCATTTGGTGAATATTGGTGGTTCTTGATATGCATTCCTTGGCAGCATAAGGTCACATTACATTCTTTACATTAACTGATTGTAGCTCATTCTAAACTATCTTGGTTAAAGCCACCCTGATTTTGCAAGCTCTGCCTCTACGATTTGCCCTGCTTTACATCAGTCTGGGAACTCTCAATTAAAAAAAACCTTTGTCAGTTGTCAAAAAATGTCAGTCGGTTAGAGAAGCATCGACCATTCAGGATCTAGGTGGGTAATTTAGGTGACTGAACTACCCGACTGTGTCGAAGTGCCTGTGTTCGAAAAATCCTCCTCACTTGGTTTGAGTTCCCAGACTTTTATGTAAAGTGAAGCAAATTGTAGGTGCGTACCCTCAAAACTCAGGATGGTTTTAACCAGGCTAAATGTAAACTGATTCTTAAGATAATACATCTCGCATATGGTTGTTTAAAATCAACCATCGAAAATACTTAATGAAAATTAAGAAACCTTTAAACTAAGGTGGTGTAATTCTTTTGACATGAGCCTTGGATTGTAATGGCACTATTATTCAAATGAATGCAACAGCCTGCTCTCCACAATTGGCATATGGTGCTTTAGACATGAGGTGCCATATGGACACATATGGGCATCATTTCTGACATAATGACAACACTGCCAAATTTAGGGTCATTTGAAAATTTATTTGCTACTGAAGGAGAAAACAATTCTGGTGAATTTGGCTCTGTGTCAGACAGTTTGGCCTATCAACCATGGCCGTCAGCACAAGCAGAGAAGATTGACTTAGGCGATTAAAGCAATCACACAATGACAAGCACGAGTGGATAGTGGATACAGTTTCCATACTGTTTGAGGCACTAGGCTTGCGGGCCACTTAAACTTTGAAACAATCACAGAAACACTAGCATCCATTAAAATACTTTGCATACAAAATCAAGCACCAAACAAATAATACGGAGTGATAGTAACATCCATTCAATTCCAGGACCAAAATCAACATATGACCAAATACATACAGGCTGGATTACTCACCATCTACATGCTGGATTCAATTGGTACGGTGGCCGTGAAGGGCAAAACAAATTTTAAAAAACATTTTAGAAAACAAATGTACAAAATGTGAAACACTTTTACTGAAGCCAAAACAAATTTCCAAGCGGCGAATAAGGCGGAAATGGTAGGTACAATACACAGGAAAAGCTTGTTGCTGACCTTTTGTGTCAATCAAACTATTTTGCGGGGGTAAAGCAAAGAACTTACATCGGCGACAGAGTGGAGGTAATGGATGTAAGTATTATCTTATCTGCTACTTTGACTAAGTAGTTAAAATAAAGTTACTGAATTCAACCCTGTTATTTACAACAAGCCACTGATTAGCTTGTCTACGTAGTGCATTTACAGTACCTGTACATTATCCAGATATTTAAGGATTATTACAGCTAACGGGAGCACCCGTTTGTATACATAATACATATTTTTTACCATAACAAGAGTAGGTAATACTTCTCTTTGGCAGAATTATTTTACCAGGGACAGATGAATTTACAGATGAGCTGATCCACTGGCAGTCAGCAAATGAATGTTTGTTTACAGGCAAACAAAATACTGCTACCGATATTAAAGGGTTCGAGTAAGTTAAAAGGAACCATATTCTTTTTTCTTATATCGTCGATTTTTCATTATATTACTTGAACATTCAGTTGATTTAGAGTGTCTCATTTTGTGTGTCACTTTAGGGCATTTGTTAGGGAAAAACACTGCTGGGAAATCTGCAGCCTGCTTTGGGAAAAAAGAAATCAAAGCTCAGGTCTCAAGAGGTTAATATTGTGTACACACAGGTGGCTGTGTTGGTGCGGTGGTTCCTCTATCCCTGCTTCTAATTACCAAGGTAATCCTCTCTCTAATTGCCGTTTTTCGGTGGCTCCGCGTATTAAAAGCATGTACATAATATTTGTGCTTCATAGCAGGAAATTGTGCTGCTGTTTTGCCCTTTTTATGTCTGTATTATACACTGCCCCTCTTGATATATTTAGGGTAGTTTTCCTATCAGGATTCTATAGTATACACTCAGTATTGCCTTTGTTGGTTAATGTTTATTTTGTCCTGATGTCCTTCAATTTATACATTGTGTTGATAGTGATTTTGGTTATTATTAAGTTGCTTGGTCATTTTATGGTAATGGGTTTATATTCTATATTTTTCTAATAACTTTGCTACAGCCTACGTAGAATTATTGGTAGTTATTTGTTGTTTACTGGGTTATTCCTTTTTTATTTTTCTGCTTTTTCTTCAGGGCAAACCATTGCATTTTCTGGCATTGTTGTCCAACCAGGGTGTGGCTGTGCTAGTCATCCACCTGTGTGAGTTTTGAGTGACTCAATAGTTTAACAATATTTTCTTCTTGCAGTGATTGTGTGAACAAATCACATGTGTGGTGTAAGAAAGTGCACTAACCCCCTTTACAATTAGGTAATTTAGCAGACGCTTTTATCCAAAACAACTTAAAATTGCTTACATGGTGCTATTACATGGAGCAGGTAGGGGTTAGGCCAGTGGTTCTTAACCTGGGTTCGATCGAACCCCAGGGGTTCGGTGAGTCAGTCTTAGGGGTTCGGCAGAGGATAAG
>JAOEHI010000018.1:7853527-7865342 GCA_025447815.1 Percopsis transmontana | reverse complement strand
GTTGGGTTTGGTGTTTGTTACTGGGGGTGGGTTTTGGGCTTGTCTAGATTCCCGGTTCCCCCTGGTAACTTTGAAAAGTGTTGTTTGAAATTTGGTATCCATCATGTGTATTTCAGGAAACCCCCCCCCCCCCCTTATATATCATCCAAAAGGAGAGGTGCGCCCCAGATCACTAAACACCACAGACAGATAGACACACAGACAGACATACAGACAGTCTAATATGGCTGTCAGTCACATGCAAGGTCATTCTGCAATGTGATTCAGATAGTGTAAGCTCAACTGGAGCTTAAGCTTGAATATAAAAACAAAAACAACAATGACAATAACAATAGAATCCTTCTGCTTGAGTATTTGGGCTCCAGAGAAGAAACAGTTACAGTAACAGAAATTATGTAATCATAGCTGGAAACTCGAAAAGAGTAGAACTCAATTCAGCTGTTACAGCAGTACCATTCCTGTGCGACTTCAAACTGCTGTACTGCTCTCCAGTGGAAAACGGAACTACAAAACTACAGAAATGATAAAGCTTCCAATCTTGTACGTGTGACGCAACACGCATCACTTTTGGTGCATCCACTGCAGGGGGTGAACCCCACGCACCTGTTTCTGTAATTTCCCCAGTGGTCTGTAGAGAGCATCTCCAAAGGTAAAAGTCTTTATTGTGCTACCTCATGCCAGTATGCAGTTGAATGACATTGAAGTATTTATTAACAAACTAATTACAGATTAATAACTAATTGCAATTTTAACAGCGTTGTTTAAGATGATTAAATATTAAATATGGTATAAACCATGTACAGCTATGTGAGATTGACATTCAAATCAGTTTGTTAGTACAGAATTAACTATTTCAGTCTACGTAGTGTAAGTCCCCCTGCCATACACAGAGGTCACCTGGTTTACCCATAGGGTTAGCAGTGACACAGCAACACCTACTGTTGCTATAACAGTAGGTGTCAAGAACAACTGTTTCTGGAGGGAACACTGCTTATTTACCTTACATTTTCAAAATGGCCGTTGCAGATTGAGGCACACATTATAGACTGTTTTTACAGGAAATAAATAAAACAAAAAGAAGCCTGATGGGTTCAGGGTTGGTTAATTTTAATTAAAGCTGATTTTCAAAATACTTCTCATGATTTAGAAATGCAAATATGAATTGAATATATTCCTTACAAAATGCTTTAATATTGTAGTCTTACTGATAAGCCCCCGGCTTAGAGCAGTGTATGTACCAGCTGCAAGTTGAGGTGAGGTTATTCATCTTCATTAGAACCTTGTGTTTCTTCAGTGTTTTCATTAGCGAGGGCTTCTCCTGTATCTGTCAGCTGCACTGAAAGGCTAGAGACACAACAGAATGTGGGTCACGCTTAATCGTTTTCATGCTATCTCTGCCATTCTCTCCGAGGTGTGTTTGTTTTCTACGAGCTGAGGAGAAACTTTCCCACACGGAGGTCGGGAAGGGGGTGGGGATAGCTGGCACAGTGAGCAGCCAGTCTTGAGAACAGAGGGTAACGGGACTACAGGTTTATTCCCAAGCCCGTCGCATTGTCCACCTGTGCATAGGCCCAAAATGACAGTCATTCCTCAAAACAAAAGGGATCAGGATGAGGTTAGATGTAGTTGGCTATAATCGCAGAGGGATACACAAGTGTCATAACACAGCAGAGAGAGAGAGAGACTGAACACTAGTGTACTGAGTTAGAACGAGCCAGGAACAACATAAATGCACAAAACAAAACATGGAAGCTTAAACGCTGTTTAAGCAAGACATCTTATCAATCAGAAATTATTTAACAAAATTCTGTTTACAGTCCATTTAAAGGCCATGTAAAGAACAAACAATTGTTTTGAATTAATCTAGCTAAAATAGAGTTTTACCCATGGTTTCCCAATGATTTTATCTGATGGGAGGTTAAAGTTACACTATTGACTAATGTAGAAACAAGTATATTCTTCCCAACTCATCCAGTCCTAACTTCCTAATATGCACATAAATCACACACTTTAATAAACACCATTTGCCCTACCTTACACTTGGCGCAATGTGTCTGCTAGTTTCAGTGTTTAAATAGTACATGTACATGGCAATCTGAGCGTCCCGTGGGCGTGTTGGTCTTAAAATGAGGTGTGGTCAGGCTATCTTGAGGCAGCATAAAGAGATTGACCAACACAAACCTGGTCTGAAATCAATGGCGCAGTATTTGTATTTATAAATGCGCATTATCAAGATAATAATAAATAGGCAGGTGCACAATGGACTTACACTCTGCTTGTTACACACACAGGGCAGGGCGCAGCAGCGCACAAACGATTAAAAAAGATTACAATGTGAAAGATTAATATTATGGACATCATGATATTTTATCTTGCTGGAATCCTGCTGTTGCAGATGGTCTGCTTGCATGCTTTCACTTCACGCACAGGCAGATGTTTCATCTGCAGAGAAGTGTTCATTCTTGCTATTTAGCAAATTAGAACAGATTGAGATTATAACGGCAATCTGCCATGGTGCAAGCGTACCTGGCGTTTAAAGGAATGGGAGATTACACTCTGATTGTTTGATTGTATGTTACATCCAAAACACACCAATGAATAATTACACTTTTGAATGATGAGCCTGGCACTGCGACCATTTCTTCCGCTGTTAAACTAGCAAAAGTGGATTTGGACACGCTCTAAATGCACTTGTGCCATGCGCTTTAGACCGTGCGCATAGATTGTTAAAATAGGGCCCTATGTCTGCTTGGACTAGGGCAGGTGTTCTTGTTTTAACATGCGACTTGCTTTCATTATATCTAAAGGTCACTTTGCTGTACTGTAAACATGTCATATTAGATATGTCTGATACACTGTTTGCCTCAAACAAAAAGTCAGGTCAATACAGCACAAGAATCCGTGTGTGTACACACACAGACACACACACTCATACTCACAAACTTATGCTAATCACACTCTTATAAACACAAACGCACACATGGGCATGCACAAGGCACTCAGAAACTCAACACACACTCAAAGACACATGCTCACACACATAATTAGAATAATTCATACGTACTGTATGTACAGGTACATACTCCCACATGTAAACTCAGAAGCAGATGAACCTCTCTAAAAGCCTGTGCCATTAAACATTGTCATATGGGAGCTCTGCATAATCATGTTCATGCACCATTGTCTGTCTTCCCCCACCGAACACGGTGGCACTCTAATCAGCACAGAACGTGACTTCTAATTAAACTATAAACACTAACTTTGAGGAGGAATTGTTTCCTGAACTCCATTTGCAAGTATAAGCGGCTAATGAAGAACAGCTCAGGTACATTTACTTAATGAGACTCTCTATTGTTTCCAGAACATTTCAGTGGATCTTTTCTCCTTTCATCCAGCCTGACAGCAGATACGGTGCTCACGGAAGAAGCTGATCCGGAAATCTGTGACTTACTCATTCTTAAAAACCTTGTTCTTAATTCCCTCTACTGCTAATTTCTAGAAGGCAACACAACTAGCGATACTGCACCAACGGATCATGTAAGTTCATTCTGATGTGATGGGTGATTGAAAGTGGATTATACAAAATACGCAAAATTAGCCAACTACAGATGCTAGGGTTGTGGGTTCAATGCCCAGTGTAGCTCAATGGGTAAAATGTTTTTTTCTGTAACACCCTGTTACTGTAGATTACAAAATGCAATGTGTCACCAGAAAGAATGTTGTCTTTTTACTTATTTAATAAAAAAATGGTATGGGTTTGACAAAGGTGCACTTGGAAAAGGTTTGTTCTACACCTAGGTAGGGGGAGTATGTGAATGAGTGCACCCTTCTCACAAAGATCGACAGTGTATCACAACAAGCATTACACAAGAGCAGTGTATCCGCCGTCAGCGGGTGGATATATAGTCATTACATTACATTTAGATCATTATCCTCGCTGTGCTTATACGTCTTACTGTCTATTATAAACTTTATAAAAATATAATAGAGCACAAATGATATCCTGCATGGCTCCAATAATTGTTAAATAAAATGTACAAACCAAGTAAAACTGTCAGGTTGAGTTAGTCAGGATAAATCCATGTCAGTTCTCAGACATGGGTCTGTTGTTCAATGATTGGCTCACCGTTTTCTTTTCCCAAGCAAACTCAATCAGAGTTATTGATTCTCACTGAAGCAGGAGGGTGATCTATGCTTGCACAGTCTACAATCTGTGCAGCCTTAGCTTCTAACAAACGTGTGTGTTGGATGCAAGAAAAAATGAAAGGGCGGGCCTAGATCAATGTAGCTGGGTTTCTGATTGGCTGGAGTCAGTGGTTGAGAAGGTCTATGGCTGCACTTAGTAGATATACAATAAGTATACAATGACTGTAGTCACAGTTTCTAAAATGTAGAAGGCTTTATCCGATATGTTTAGATAAGGTCTATCCTGAAAACAACACCTTCACATTTTGTTAGGCCGGGTTTAGCATTTGTCACATGGCCGATATCTGCAGTGAAATTATTCAGATTGTGCAAAATCGCTGTTCTGCTGATATGAAAACAATGATCAAATTATGACAGGAGAGTGCCATCTTCCAGCACCTGGCACACTAAAGGGACCACATCGATGTGAAGAAATGAGAACGTTTGCCATCTTAATTGTCAATTGTCATCAGCTCTTAGAATCAAAACCATATATTTCTCGACAGGCTAGGGAATAGTTCATACCATAACAGCCCCATTTGGCAAAACAGTTCCTGTCTAATGATGGAGAGTTCATACTGTAGTGTCTACTGTAGTGGTTTTCTCTCCCCATACTGCAAAAAGGTGCTGATTATTCCTATTAGGCGCATGTTGTCTTCCTGGGCACGGGAACAGCACAACGGGCTGTGTCATCTGCCAATGTTATTTCATGCTCGGCTGGGTGTGAATCAATTTCATTCTGGGGAACAATTACTCAAGATTGCAGATTTTCTTTTTCATCCAACCAATCATAACACTTGAATCAAATCATCGTGTGCACCAGAATGCAAACAGATCGGCCGATCAGCACAGTGGTAACGTGGCCTTGTCGGCCATGACAGGTCGTTTCCAAGGAAACCGTTGTCATTCTTTTATTTTTTATTTTTTGCCATTTAATAGTTTAGTTTTGGTTAGGTTTATGTACTATGCAAATGCTTATGTTAAGTTTTGACTACCTACACAATAATTAATAAGGTTAAGGTTTTAGGTTAGGCCTATAGAAGTAACCAGAAAATGCCAAAAAAAAGAATGCATTCTTTTTTCTTTTCTTTTTTTGCTCTGTTGTTCTTCCTCCTTTAATTTACAGCCTCAGCAAAATATTCCCACTATTTTCTTTCTCTGTGTCAATAAATACCACTTGTGACCCTGGTGAACTCTGACTCAGAGCGTTTACATTGTCGGGGGCAGAGCCGTCGAACAATACACGGAATGGATGGGAGATAAAGCTGCACACATTCTCCCATTACTCACATAAAGAATGTTGGCTCTGCTGCTCTGGACTGGATTCAGCCTGGATTCCACAGGCCCTGTTAGACCGTCATTCACAGCTATTTCTGCCCTCCAATTTGGGATGAAGCCGGCTGTGGGAAGGGGGGCCATGGTAAAGAGTCTGATCAGTTTGAAAGCATTCAGCTCCCGCTAACATGGAGGTGTCATTCAAGCACGGCTACCTCTGGCTGAAGGGAAGGTCTGTACATGGATCACTACACAACACAGACAGACAGAGGGGCTCCAATTAGAAGCAGCTCTCGCGTATCCTTGCCATATCTTTTACTGGCCTTTAGTAAGACATGGATAGATATACTGTTCAGGAGTAAGGTTAAGGTGCCCAACTGAAGAGTTGGTCTCCCAATTGAGAATCTGCAGAAAATAAATCTAGTATAAAGTAGCAAACCACCCCATGGGCTATAACATGCTTTTAAATGGGGTTATGAGATGATTTCAAGAATGATCTACAATGTAGTATAGCTTTATGCTGTTATTAAAAGAAGTGGTTCATGGCATTTGACCCATTACTGTCATGTGCTTCCAGAATACTATAGTGTATTTGCGCATGACCGTTGTGGCCATGTATCTAATTATCCAGTAAACGGATCAGAACAGAGGCAAATAATGACTACTGTGCATAAAACCAAGCTAAAAAGATTTTGTTTCTATTACTAATTTGTCTTTTAATTTATAGACTAATTGTGACCATAGCGTTAGTTACTTAAAACAGTAACTGTAATAATATTACACCCAAGAGTAACATTTACTTCTACGTTACTCAGATTGAATAATATTACATCATTACATAACAGGTTACCACCAATATTAGGGCCATAAGCAATGGCTTAAAAAAAACAATTTCAAAGGATACTGGAACTTACCATACCATACGTAACTGCATATCTAACAAAATATTGTTACAAACTCTAACCTTCTTGTATTTCAGTTACAAATTCCAAGAAATTATGATATAAAAACAAATAATATGTGGTGTATTTAGAATATTATTTAATTAAATACAGTGTTTAACTGTTACAGTTTACACTTAACTTGCCAATTAAGTGTCATTTATTTTTGTCAACAAACAACTAGCATGAGAAAATAATTGTCATACTGTACTTTCTGGGAGTAGGATTATATATGTTTTAGAAGCCCATCTTCATGTCCTTTACATAGAGGAACACCTGGGAGAATACACAGATGTTTTTTCTTCTTTCATGCCTCGCGTACGCCTCCATATCACACAGACACCACACTGCTTTCATCCCCGGCTTGCACACCGCAAGCTTGGATTCTGAACTTGGGTTCCGACAATATTAAATTGACAAAGAGGGAGCTATTTTTGGAGAAAAAAAGGAAAAAAGCACACATATAGAGAAGCGGAAAAAAAATCGATTGAGTTTTCCTTTCCGTTACATTGGGGATGTGCAGTGTGATGTGTATCAGCCTTCCGCCCACTCTGCAGATCTAAAAAGACACAGCGCATGTTGTTCGTTGTGTTGCCACAGCAATATTTCTATTTATCCTGTGAGACAGCTATACAAATAGATGAAGTGCAACAACATGACATTTTCTGTACTTCAATTACTTTGCAGTGTTGGGCCACGTGGGTTAAAAGCCAACAAACCATAACTTTCCCTGACATTTCCTCCCCCCACAGTGACCGTTGATGGATTCTCCCTGACAAAGCATTCATTATCGCAGAGAACAGAGAGTGCTCTAAAATCTCTTCTCTTGTCTTCCCTCCTCCATCCTCTGCCTTGCTGTCCAAACCCAGATGAACCCGGCTGCGGAAGCAAATGGCTTCCACGCACAATCGGGGGGCGTGGGGTATAAAACCCATGCCACGCTATTCCCCCAGTAAGTGATACCACCCAAAAGCTATGCAAGATGTAGTGATAGTTGAAGAGATGCTTTTCGTATTTTTTAAATCTCAATGAGAGCATGATTGTGTGTGAGTGAATTATTTGAGTGTCAGCCTTGGTTCAGGGACAAAAAGCAAAATCACAAAGTGCAGAATTTGTAAGAGCAACTATTTAACAATTCAGTTGCAAGGTTCAATGTCTTAATCCCATCAGTCTTGTTGGTTTCCTCTCTTTTTGCATCTCTGTCCTGTGCACAAACACACACACAGCGAGGGACTTTTCCACCCACAGGCACTGGGACTGATTGTCTGCTAGTATTAGCATTCCTGTCCAACCCTGATAGAACCTACACAGAAATCAGACTCACTTGAAGAGGTTGACATCTGAGATAGAAACCCATTCATTCACCGTGGACAGGCTAATAAATAAAAGAGTAAGCCTGTGGCAGTAACAAGCCTGTAAAGTATGGCTATGTTTTACAGGTGAACGAGACAGCCGTCTGGCATAAGCCCTGCTCCCTGAGCTTTACAAGGCTGGGAGGAGAGCTGGGAGTCTGTCTGAAGCTGGACTCAGACACTATTAAGCTAGCACAGATTCACTCTGCTCCGTCATGATAGCATGGAAATTCTCACTGCATGAGTAATTGTGTTTACACCACAGAGAACATCTCTTCAAATCACGAAAAGGTAAAACACAGTGGGTCATAAATGCAAAAAAACATATATATTTATACAAATAATTTACATTAATATAATCACTGAGCAAGTGCAGACCTTCTCTTTATATGATATATATGGTCAGCACACCTTCAACATGCCAGAAATTAAATTTATGCATGGAAATTTGCTTCAAGTGCATTTAATAAATCTGCCAATTTATTCAATCTAAACATAACAGAGTAAAGATAGTATATTTAACAGTTACAGTAAAGGACAGTACAGATAAATCAAATTTTTACAGTGTAAATCTCCAAACATGGAATATGGAGGGAGTCGCTGGACGTCCACATGGTGGAAGCCCCAAGGCAGCATGCTATAAATTACACAGCCCCTGTTTTATTGTAACACAACCAAATGCAAAGCAATCAGGGTGAGTTAACATGCAGGCCTCAATTACTGGTGAGGCTGAACGACTTCAGCACCAGCCTGATCATGTCCGCATCAGCCCTGCTCCGGTCCACCGGGACCGCAATCAGCAGCCCACAACACAAATATAAACACATTAGCTTTAATCAGATTGCAGCTACCGCTTTGACTCCATCAAATTTAATACATATTATGTTGGATTTAATCCAGCTGGTTGCCATGGCATTGGCTGCTGTGGTAGAGGGCCACTGGGGGAAAAGTGTGTTGCTGGCCTGCTGCTGGTCATATGCTGATTTGCCTTAAGAAGCAATACAGTCATGGTATTCTCCTTTCCAAAGCATCCCTGGTTTACAAGAAATCCGTTAGGTGTGTGTATTTCTCAGAAAAAGGGTAATACATTTTAAATCATTGTTTCTAACTCCTCAGTTATAAATGCTGAGGCGTTAGCAGTGGGCGTGTTACTAGTAATCAACATAATCATGTTAATAAAATAGGTGAAAGCCATGATTGGCTGTAAGTAGGATGCAGCAGCAACAAGCCTTCCTCTATGCAATCAATCAGATCATTTAGCAGATGTTTTTATCCAAAGCAACTTACAATGAGTACAATTACAATTATTAAAAGGAGCAAGTACGGGTTAGACATCTTGCTCAAGGATACTTACAGGTATAGGTCAACTCCGGGGCTCAAACCCACAACCTGCTGGGAGTCCACCCAACACCCAGACCACTAGACTATCCTGCCCCCATGCACCTGCGTGAACAGCATGAACATTTGTCAAAGATGGCACACAGGATGTAATAAAGTATATTCAGAGTTTGATCTAGTGATGGAAGATGATGAAGATCACGGTCCCCAGTGAAAACAAAAAGGCACTTGTGGATGTCAGTAAGATGTAAATAAATTTTCAAGTTTATATTTTGGTAGGTATAACCATACTGTTGGTAGTCTAATTCTAGCTTTGTTTACTATACAGGTGTGGCATATAGGGATTGGTCCTTGGACCCTTGCTATTCACCGTTCCGACAGCAGGGGGTGCATGGTGAATTGCAGGAGGTAGAGTTATAAGAAATAGAGTTTTCGAGCAAACTTCACAGTAAATGGTAAAGACGAGATATAATTATACCATATTTCCAACACAAGTAAATATAGAGAATGGCAGTGAAAGAATATAATTTGTGTGGTCATGTTGTATGGGATAAATATCATACCATGTTTCGAAACTGAAAAAAAAAGTTTCAAAACGTTGAAACTCAGTGTTTGAAAGCTTTAAATCTAATAAAAAGGTTTTGCAAGGCTGAAAAAATAGTTAAATCTCTGGAAACATTATTTTCTATTTGAATTTTCCTTCTTCACAAGTGCAGCACTCAGTGTTTCACACATTTTAAGAGTTTCAAATTTGTCACTGTTCAAGGTTTTAAAACCTTGTAAATGGTGATCTGAAAACGAATGCTCATGAGTTGGGAAAAAAGTTTTGAAACATTGATGCTCAAGATTCGAAAGGGGGAATCTGTATTTAGAAAGTTTACTTAGAAAGAGAGTTTACAACACCCACTTTTCGGAGATCTGCCCACACATTTGTGAGCTTGCGAATCACACGATATCTGGCAGCGTTGTTCTCGCAGCTCTGGGGCCTCATTTATAAAACTGTGTGTAGGAGTCTCAGAAAGTGCTTACGCACAAAAATATTCAGATTTATAGGACAGTGTGCACATCCTACACAGATTTCCCTTTAGAATTTCCCAATCAAACCTATTTCCTAATCAAACGTAATGTTGCTCTACGAGAACGCACTTCTTATTACACCGTTAACACCCACGTTAACACACACGCTCAACCCAGCCGAGCAGGACTACGTCATTGGAAATTGGGAGCTCCTGGTGGTCAAGCTAGCCCTAGAGGGGTGGCTTCACTGGTTGAAGGTGGCGGACCAGCCATTTGTTGTGTGGACAGACCACAAAAACCTGAAGTATCTCCAGTCAGCGAAGCGACTCAACTCCCAGCTCCTGTATCTCTAAGCCGGACGCGTTGTCACGCCAGTTCACCCCGGAGGGAGCCACCCCAGAACCAGATTCTATCCAACCGCCCACCTGCATCCTCGCTTCCATCACTTGGAAGGTTGAGTCCTTGGTCAGGCAGGCCCAGGAGCAACAACACCTCTTTGTGCCAGATGCAGTCCACTCCGAGGTCCTCCACTGGTGCCACTCCTCCTGCCTCACCTGCCACCCAGGACAACGCTTTTTTAAATCAATTTAGATTTTTGATTGCAAAGTTGTCTGTTCTAATAATTCTTCTAATAGAATTAGGAAGTGATTAATTTAGGCGTCCAATTAGAATTTGGGATAAAGGGTTTTGGAACAGTCTTCTTTTTCTTTGAATAAAGGTCGCCAATTTAAGGAGTCTATGATAATTTTGAAGATCCCAATATGTATTTTTTTTTTGGTTAACATTAAGATTTAGGGTAGGAATAAATATTAGTTATTTTTCTAGAAAGTTTTTTTGGTTGGGGGTTAATAAGAAATGTTTTGCTATAATGATGATGTTTTTGGGCCCTTCCAAATGGGTTCGACTTTTTGGGCTTAGTAGTTTAAGGACTTTGTCCAGTTTTCAAACATTGCTTTAGCTGTTTCTTTAGTCCAATGTATTTTGTCTGTTCCTGTCTTGAATTTGTAATGAAGGGATGTAGGGCATGAACTTCTTAATGTGAATGTTCAGTTCCCTAAGGTTTTGTTGTTGTTCATTAAGTGTTTTGGCATAATTGATCAAGGGAATCCGATTTCGGAGCTTGGGAATGTTTCCTTAGATGTCCTTAATGCCTTTTGTACTTGTTTGATGGACGTTTCTTTGGTTTTCTGGTCCGTGTTGTTGATGCCAAATGAAAGGATCATTTTTTCTACCTTCACTGTAGAGGTAGCTTTGGACAATAGGGATGCGGAATGTAGAAAGTTAGCTCCCGGGTATGCTTCCATTTGGAGGTCACTTATTTGATATTCCGGGATGGTGTATGGTGTGAGAGAATTTTGGGTTTGGTTTAGGGATTGGATTTCCATTTCCGTTTCCATTAGTTCCAGTTTGGTGTCTGTGGTTTCGTCAGGACAGGTCAGGATTAGGTCATCCTCTGACTCTGGTTCAGAGAGTTCCAGGTCAAACTGGGGAACCAAGTCGTTGGGTTCTTTTAGGACTGGAGAGTTTTTGATTGGATATAAGTGGTCCTTGGATCCTCCTTCTAGAGGACTTCTGTAACGATCGGCGCGCACAGGCCCATGCGCGCACAGTGTCTCCCTTCCCCGCGGCACACCTGTGCTGGGTTTGCGCACACAGGTGCATGTCTTTACTTTAATTAACTGGTCTATTTAAGTTTTGCCAACAGCA
>JAOEHI010000018.1:7825463-7848647 GCA_025447815.1 Percopsis transmontana | reverse complement strand
TTATACAAGTTTCACTTTTTGAATGGAATTACTGAAATAACTAAACTTTTTGATGATATTCTAATTATATGACCAGCGCCTGTATATTCACACCCCCATCACGTCCATCATCACCTTGGAGTGCAGACCCCCCCACCCGCCACACCACGGACAGTTCAACCCTCCTCCCCACCATCACCATGAACAGTTAAACCCCCCTCCCCCACATCACCAAGGAGCAGGTGAGCAGAGGACCGTGTTCTCTCCCGTCCTCTTCACCTTGTACAGATCCGACTTACAGTACAACTCTGGGCTCTGCCACATGCAGAAATACAGAAATATCGCAGATGACACTGCGATAGTTGGCTGTATCAAGGATGGTCGGCAGGGGGAGTACAGGAGCCTGGTTGAGGACTTTGTGAGGTGGTGCATGTCCAACCATCTGCAGCTGAACACCTCCAAGACCAAGGAGATGGTGGTGGACTTCAGAAGGAAGAAACCACATCTCCAACCTGTGTCCATCGAGGGGGTCGATGTGGAGGTGGTCAGGACCTACAAATACTTGTGGCTGCAGCTGGATGACAGGTTGGACTGGACAGCAAACATGGACTCTGTCCGCAGGAAAGGACAGAGCCGTCTGTACTTCCTGAGAAGATGGGGTCCTTCAACATCTGCAAAAAACTGCTGCAGATGTTTTACTAGTCTGTGGTGGCCAGTGTCCTCTTCTACGCTGTGGTTTGGAGGAAGGCGCAAGAAGAGGGACACCGCTCGATTGGACAGACTGGTGAAGAGAGCTGGCTCAGTGGTGGGCACAGAGCTGGACCCTCTGGTGACAGAGCCCTAATGGATGTGACCTTATTTATAAAAAACATTAGGAAATTTTCACAAACAGTATGAGAGGCATCAACACAAGACAGCTTGTGGAGCATTTAGGGCAGAGAGAAGGACCCTGGACAAACTGCTTTCTATACTGGACAACGCCCACCACCCTCTGCACAACACCTTCATCAGGCAGAGGAGTGTGTTCAGTGGCAAACTGCTGCCTCACTCCTGCTCCACAAATCCTGCTCAAGAACTCTTTAGTCCCCAGCTCTCAGTGATGGCAGGAGGCACAATAGACATTAGACATTTTTTTAATATAGTTTTCTATTTGCATATACATTTTTATTTCTATTGTTACTTTCTACTTATATAGTTTATGTATAGATGTTTAGCATGGGTTAACTTCTTAATACAGTTCCATATTTATTCTCTATGCAAATTTAATTTATTTAATTCCCCTGCACATTTTTTTACTTTTAGAGTTTAACTCTTCTGCACATTTTTAATTCCTCTGTACATATTTAAATCCTATGCAAATGTTTATTTTCTCTGCAAATGTTTAACTTTGCTACAAATGTTTAATTTCTCTGTGCATATCTAAATTCAGATTTATCTCAGGTCAATTGTAACGCAAGTATACTGTGTTATAGGTTAATTCCAATGTATGTTAAATGTATGTTTGCATGCTGCTACTGGATACTTGAATTTCCTTTGGGATCAATAAAGTATCTATCATTCATATATAGATAGATAGATATCTCTAACTATCTATATTTATCTCTATCCGTCAGGACCACTTAAGTCAAAATAACACAGACAAAATCTTTTAGTCATAGATTTTTATTGGCATGTTTTATAATTTACATTTGGCGGTATGGCTCTGTTCCAAGTTCTCTGTCCTTTTTATGGCTTCATGAAAAGTTAAGACGGGGAACAGCAGCAGCTTCTGGGGACATCTCTCAGTTACCCAGACTGGGAGAGTAGCTCAAAATCCCCCCTAAAAACATACCAGGTCACCCTCTCTTGTTCTTCCTTCCAAAGAGGCAGCAGAGGATCCAAATGAGCCGAATTAGCTGTACAAGTAAGAGCCAAGAGATCTGGGGGAGGGGGGGGGGGGGTTACGGTCAGTGGTTTGCTAGCATATGGAGAAACGAGCTGCTATCCTTGCCTGCTGACACCTGGTGGACTGCTATGTTGGAATCAAATCCCATCAGATATCTTGTATTCTGTGGGGTAAATGCTGGTCCAGAAACAAATTCTGTTCTTGTGATAATGAGGCAACCATCAATATCATTAATAAGGTGCTCCTCTATACCCTTAATAAACAGATTCGTTAGATGCTTACTTGGCCATCAGTTATGGGTAACTTCAAGTTTTGGCTGCTTACGCAGATCTACTGCTATCGCAACTCCCCACCGACGCTGGGCCAAGGAGGAGGAATAGCAACTGTTTATAGCAGGGGTGCCCAATACGATCGCAAAGGAAGTGCGGGTTGATCAGCATTCAAAAAAAAAAAAAAGAAGATGTTAGCGTTGACGTACAGGGCAGCCAGTCTGAGATCTCTTTTCTCTCACGGCGCGTGCGAGATCAAACGCGCCAGCGCTAAAGGCTAGCGAGCGAAATCACTGAGTTAACTTTCTGGCTCATTGCCAGTTTTGGAACTTACTCAACGGGTTGTCCTGATAATCCTGTGGCAAAAGACTTTCTAGACCTTCTTGACTCTTTTAAACTTGTACAGTCTGTGTCTGGCCCCACACATGAACGTGGACACACACTTGATCTGGTCTTATCATGGTTTGCCTGTTCTTAATTTAGAAACACGTGACGCAGTATTTTCTGTCCACATGCCAGTATTATTTGAGACAGTTTTTTCCTGTGATACGGTTAAACTTCGCGCTGCTCCTCGACTGTCGCATTTTTAACCCTGGTCAATTCTCATCTGTTTATACTCAGAACAGTGTTATACCAGAATCAAATGATTCACAGGAGCTTTGCTCATGGTTTCACTCCACTTGCCAAACGGTGATCAATACTGTGGCTCCATTAAAAGCTAGGCACCCTAAAGCTAAAGTTGAGCCATGGCAAAATGATGCAATTAGTGTTATTAGGCGTGAATGCCACAGGGCTGAACGCAAATGGGAAAAGGACAAACTGCATGTATCCAATCAAATACTAAAGGACGCCTGGCGTAATTATCAGGCAGCTATGAGAGAATCAAAAAGGAAATACTTCTGACATCATTTTATCAAATTGTAATACGCCTCGTGTGTTGTTTCAGACTATTGATTTGGTCCTAAATGCTCCACAAGCTGTCTTGTGTTGATGCCTCTAATATTGTTTGTGAAAATTTATTATGTTTTTTATAAATAAGGTCACATCCATTAGGGCTCAAATCCAGCCTCCTGCTTATGACCTCTCAGTCTTTGCCCTCTGTCCAGATGTCTTTGACAAGTTTGAGCCTGTGACTGTGAATATTGTTGATAGTTTAAACCTATCAGGGTCTCCAAGTGATATTATCCCTCCTCGACTTTTTAAGGATGTTTTTCTCACTATAGGGCCATCAGTTCTTGCAGTTCTTAATAGTAGCCTGTTCTCAGGTGTGGTCCCAGACTATTTTAAACATGCAGTAGTGCAACTTCTACTTAAAAACCTGGTCTTGATCCTGTGGATCTTGCTAACTTTAGACCAATCTCCAAGCTAAATTTTCTGTCAAAAATCCTCGAAAAGATTGTACATAGGTCAGTTAATGGCCTTGGGTTAGGTTAGGCACAATATTCTGGATGTTTTCCAGTCCGGGTTTAAACCCCTGCATAGCACCGAAACAGTTAGTTTAAAGGTTTTTAATGATATCTTGTTAGCTACTGACTCAGGTGATTGTGTTCTTCTTGTTCTTCTTGATTTAACTGCTGCATTTGACACAGTAGACTATAACATTCCGATCTCTTGATTTGAGTGGTGGATAGGCATAAAGGGCACTGCACTAAAATGGTTCAGGTCGTACTTGGAAGGTCGAAGTTTCTGTGTCAGCTATTGGGACTCTATGTCCTCCTCTGCTCCTCTCTCTTGTGGGGTTTCACAGAGCTCAGTTTTGGGCCCTCTTCTTTTTTCTCTTTATTTACTTCTACTTGGGTCTATACTTAGGAAGCATAGGATGTCATTTCACTATTATGCTAATGATACCCAGATATATGTCCCCCTAAAAAAGAATGACACTGTCTGGCCGTTACACAAGTGTCTTGATGATATCAAGGCCTGGATGGCTTAACTTTTAAAATTTTAATAAAAGTAAAACAGAAGTGATGGTTTTTGCTGGCAAAACTGAGACCCCCATTGTTGATCTGGGTTCCTTGGCTCAGTAAACCAAGCCAACCGTCACGAACTTAGGGGTGAAAATTTACTCCAACTTGAAACTTTTCAATTACGGCAACTGGACAAAATAATGTAAATTATTCCAAGAAAGCACTTTGAGACATGAATCAAACATTTGCCATGGTTACAGGTGTGGCCAAGACAGATGTGACAAGGTGGCTCTAGAGGA
Source organism: Percopsis transmontana (assembly GCA_025447815.1). Classification (NCBI taxonomy): domain Eukaryota; kingdom Metazoa; phylum Chordata; class Actinopteri; order Percopsiformes; family Percopsidae; genus Percopsis; species Percopsis transmontana. Next base: position 7,844,308 of record JAOEHI010000018.1, on the reverse strand, counting down.
GTATCCGCCACCAGAATCGAACTTTCCGACAATGCCACCTGGGGACTTTCACCCCAAGATATGCTTTATTTCTACTTTGACCAACACCCCATTATACCAAGACTACACAGGTTCGTTGACTGAAGCAAAACAGACGAAAAGTTTAGTGCCTGAAAAGAGGGTGATTATAAATGTAGGTGAATCAATTTAGTATAATCAAATTTAGGTAAAAATATAGAAGTAGTTTATTACAATATTGACCATTTTAAAAAGTTAAATTCTTTTTTAAACCAAATACACTCCCAGTTACTTAGAATTACCAAATGAAAAGGGAAAGTTGGCCGAGGCCAGCATTACCTTACCCACCACATGTGCTCACTGCAACCGATAGTCACTGCAAACCGGTTCACTGCAAACCGTGTCACCGCAAATCGAATCCCAGTGCTAATACCACCGCAAACTATGGGACCCACAGTAGCGTGCCTAGCCTCCACCACAAGCTGGCTACTAGCTCCACTATAAAGGGTACAACAAATTAAAGATATAAAAACAATTAACAGTTGGTCATAATAAAATACAAGCAGACCGAACAGGGAGACTGCTGCCTGGTGGCACTTTAACAAAATCATATTAAATGAATTAAAATACCAAGAAACTAAACCAAGGCAAACAGGTTTACCAGTAGTGTGCAATAACATTTACTTCCAGTAGTCATCAAAACTTGCTGCTGGTTAACATATCACACCACTCCAGGCAGGGGAGCTTCTGTCAGACAGGCGGACTGCATCAGAATGTGTAAGTCTTAAAAGCATAACACAGGGTTTCAATCTACTCACCTACCTAAAAGGTCACAGAGAGGCTGCCATGTGGCAACTAACAGGCAGGGAACACCAGAGAGGCAGCCATGATGGCACAGGTGCCTTAAATAAGCTTAGCTAATGAGAGAGGTTTGGTCTGAGTGGAGCTAATTTGGTACTAGGGAAATGTGTTCAAGAACAAGCAAACCCCACTACACAGAGAACCACGTGGGTCGCCTCAACTCCAGCCCTCCATGCTGTTAAGCTGATCGGACAGCTTTCCTGTAACCTTCTTTCTATGCTACCAAATATAGCCTAATTATATTACGTTTATGATCAACCATGTGTGATATAAGCCATAAGATAAGAGGTTCAGTAGGTGCCCTGAGGAATTATTAATTGTGAAAAGTAATAAATAAATACTGATTGTAAGACATATTCATATCCAGAATATAGAGGTTGTTACGCTACAATGAATAGAATAAAACAAAGAGCCATTTACATTTACAGCATTTAGCAGACGCTTTTATCCAAAGCGTCTTACAATCAGTAAATTTGTTAACAGTTTAACTGGGTAACCACCAGTTATTGCAAGCAAACAACATTCTCCTAGAATAAGGACATAATGGTTACTTCACTTGTGCATTTTTTCAGTACATTACTTAATTTTCATTAAATCCCCAAAATAGTAATTCATTGCTAGCAGCCAAAATTCCGGAAAAGTGCTTAATATTCTAAGAGCTGATCTAACAGTAGAGTAGATAGAGAAGAGAAGGTTTTTTTTCCCCCAAAGAAAAGGAGAGTAGATAAAGGATTTTTATGGAGGACTTCTGTAGGTGGGATAAGTGCTATGAGGTAGAGAGATCGGTGGTCGAGGTACAAAGGTTGATTTTCAAGAGGTGGCAGCAGGAAGCTTATTACCGCACCAGGACAGAGAAGAGCTAGGACTGGGCTGAGTGACTCTTAAGCCCTCGTAGAGACGGAGGTGGTAGATCGAAGTGCTCTGGTTGGGGCCTGGAATCTTACTAGGCTGGGAGCAGGGTAAACGATAGTTTGGAGGCCAAGCAGGATCTAGTGAAGACAAGGTCCAAAATGTGTCCTGCCCTGTGTGTTGTAGGAGAAGAGTGTGAGGTCAAATGAAGAAAAGATCTTAAGAAAGTTTTATGAGTGTAGCTTCTCTGGGGGGATGTTGAATTCACCCAGGAGCGTGAGCGGTGTCCCATCTTCAGGGAAGAAGCTTAAGAGGACATCCATCTCATCTAGAAAGTCCCCAAGCTGGCCCGGGGGGCGGTAGATGACGGCAATTGTAAGTTTAACAGTATGAGTGACAGAGACAGTGTGGAATTCCAAAGAGTATATGGCCAGGTGAGAGAGAGGGAGAATGCTATAGGTCCAGTAAGGAGAGATGAGCAGTCCCATCCCATAACCTGGGTGTGTTGGAGAACGGGTACAATGAAGAAAGGGCAGCTGGGGTCGCCATGTTGGTCGTGTGTTTCAGGTTTCGGTCAAGACGAGGAAGTGCAAAGACCTCAAAGAGGCGTAGGCAGAGCCATAATCACCATTGAGAAATAATATAAAATAATAAATGCACATTTGAATATAATAGAATATAAATTATGTTTCAAATTTAATAGAAAAAATATGAATTCACAATCTTGAAATAATTGAATGCCTCCCAAAAAGCATCTTGTGGACCATCGTAACCCCCTCTTCAAGAACCACTGCTCCAACATGACTATAATAATATCAAAAAGATCACTGAAGCTGAATAAACTTAACATCAAATTCAACACCACATAACATTTTCTCATGTAAGCGCTATCTATGCAGTTGCTACTAAACCTCCATTCCATTCAGAATTCAAGAAAACTGCTTGCTTGTGTGTGCAAGTGTGTATGTGTGCTCCTCCTCCGATGCACACACAGGCTGTAGAGAACGAGTAGGGGCTGATGTGGCTTGAACACTGGACGGGCCACGGGGATAATTCTCAAGGTTTAATATTGATTAATAAACTAGGTTACAATATTGCTGGCATGCACCCAAACCTGTGCAGAAGTCTCCTGGTGCTCCTGATGGCCAGTCCACCACAGACCAAGGCCCATTGCAGCTCACTGTGACCTGGAATGGACCAGCTCATCAGGATTCACCACAAAAATCGGAAAGCTCCAGATTTCCATGAAATTTGCCTGGAAATAGAAGACAGACAAGGACCTGTATTCATTTGAGGAGTTCCCATCAAGGTCAATCGCCCCCTCACTAGGGAGCCCACTACGTAAATAATGTACACCCATATTATAAATATTTCAACATGTAAATCAATGTATCTATACCCATATTGTACAGTAAATTCTATAGGCCTAATTATATCTATAAAAAATACTTTCATACAATCTTTACCACTGTTCTTCTGTTGTCTTTAATAGTTTCCCATAGCACGCATTGTGTTCGGTCCAGAACGGGCTACTTGTAAGGCTTATGTTGCGACTCTTGATGGGATCCAACGGATAAAGATCTAATTTTGTAATTGAATCTGAAAGGCAGTCTTTTCGACATCGCATCCACTCGCGCTCCAAGTATAAGTTCTGCGAATGAAACAGTACCTAAACAAACGTTCCACTTACCTGAATGTGTATTACAAACTGTTTTAGGTCCATTTAAATCAGTATCTCAATGGAGTAATTCAAATGAGTATGTTTAACTGACCTAAATAAATACAGATATATAAAAAGTACTGCAAATAAAATGAGACTAACTAACTAAGTGAATATAATTATTAAATAACAACTCTCCATAGCTGTCACGGTGCGAATGGGATGAGTGCAAGTGCGGAACAACAAAGGACAGCAACGTGGAAAACAAAGCCCACTGCGTATCTTTTAATTCGTAGTAGCTACAAGCTCAAAAAACAGTTATTCCAACAAGCAGCGTGGCAACGTGTATACACAAACAATAACCGACAACTCCTCATAACCCGCTCTCAGGCTTTAGACTATAGACTGGGATAGCGCGGTTATGAGGAGATGCGGGACAGGTGCGCGTAATTGGAGGTGCGTTGGGTGAATGGACGGCTGCCGGCTGGTGGTCCAGTACACCGTAGAGTTAGAGCAGAGGGGCGGGGGCGCTCCCCTTGTTACAATTGCAATTGCAATAAAAAATAAAATACAATATTGTGATGTCACCTTTTTGTATGCATCACATACTGTAGCCCACTCCCCAACAACTAAAAATGTGGCTTCTGACACTTCTTACTATATCATATATGACAGTTGGTTGAGCCATGATGACGTATTTCATTAATAGTAAATCATATTTGACTCAGTGTGTTAATCAGATAGACTCCTTATTAATTGTAATATGTTAAATATTAATGCATAACTTAGTTCTGTATTACTTATGTATTAACTTATGATGGTTCATGCATTAGTTAAAGCATTTATTAATGTTTATTCATGCACCAATATTGTAAAGTGTCACCCCTTTGTCTTCAAAGTGTATAAAGGTGGTGTTATCCCGTTACTGACCTTATTTGGACGATTGACATGATTCTCCTACAGGACATATGAATGGGGTATTTATGGTTAAAATGCTAAAGGATATGTCCTGAATGACAATAACTACACGTAAAGAGGCATATGCATGCACACAGCCATATGGAGCGTAGCACACTCATGGTAGCAGATACAGATAAGCACAGTAAGAGCAGAGCAGAGAGAGCAGACACTGGTAGCATTATCTCATGTTTGTAGAGAGTTCTCCCTGTCCAGACCCAGTGTCGTCCAAACTCTACATGACCCAGAAGGCTGACATCTCTCTGTCTTACTGCTACTGACAGAGTCCAGCAACTCTCTGGCTTGCATCAGAACACAACAGCCCTGCAGATAGCTTTATATCGTCTGCCTGCATTCTATTAGGATGTCTGGCTGCGTTCACAGCAAGACTCTGGTGTCGCATCTATTGGAGACTCTGGGGGAGGGGGACTTATAGCTCAGGTTGAAAAGCCCCAATGTTTCTGAAATATGATGACCGAGTTGCAGTCCTCACCATTAAATTGTTTTATTTATTTATTTTACATTTACAGCATTTAGCAGATGCTTTTATCCAAAGCGACTTACAATTAGTACATTTGTCAACAGTTGAACTGGTTATCCGTCAATTTTTGCAAGCAAATAACATTCTCCTAGAATAAGTGCAGCATCATGTTACAAGGTTACACCTATGCATTTGCACAACATTACTCAAAAGCTTATCGTTCGCTCCTCAAAACAGTCAATTGCAATAATCGAAAGTTATCATTCACTCTTCAAACAGTCAATAATTGCTAACTGCAAAGTGCTTAATATTCCTAGAGCTGATCTAACAGAGTAGAAAGAAGGAGGATGGAATAAGGATTGTTAGTGTGATTAGTGCTATGAGGTAGAAAGATCGGTGGCCGAGGTACCAAGATGTATTTGGAAGAGGTGTTTTTAATTCTCTTGCGGAAGATCGGTAGTGATTCTGCTGTTCTGACCGCTGCAGGAAACTTATTCCAACATTGCGGCGCCAAGACAGAGAAGAGTCTGGACTGGGCTGCGCGGCTCTTACGCGCAGCTAGTAGCGACGGAGGTGCCAGCCTGCCAGCCGAGTTGGTAGATCTTAGTGCTCTGGCTGGGGCTTGGAATCTTACTGCTTATTGCTTGAAGGTAGAGCAGGGCAGTTCCTTTTGCTGCCTTGTAAGCCAACACTAATGTCTTGAATCGGATGCGGGCTAAGATGGGGAGCCAGTGAAGGTCTCGGAAGAGGGGGGTTACGTGGAAGAACTTTGGTTAGTTGAATACAAGACGGGCTGCTGCATTTTGGATTCGTTATAGCGGTTTGGTAGCAGAGACCTGTAATCCAGCGAGTAGAGAGTTGCAGTAGTCTAGACGTGAGATTACTACAGCTTGGACTAGGAGCTGTGCCGGTTCGTTTGTGAGGAAAGGCCTTATCCTTCTGATATTGTAGAGGGCAAATCTTCAGGCTTGGGTCATTGCAGCAATGCTGGCTGCACAGGACAGTTGATTGTCTAAGACAACTCTGAGGCTCTTTGCAGTTGGACAGGAGGACACTGAGGTGTTCTCAAGGGTAATGGATAGGTCCATTTGGGGGCAGTTCTTTGCCGGAAGGTAGAGTATCTATGTCTTTTCTAGGTTGAGCTTGAGGTGATGCGAAGACATCGAAGCACTGATGCTACAATTTGAACTTTTTCATACAATTTTGGTTCACCCATTATTTACTGTATTTGAATCAAATTTAATCACTTAATACAGGTAATACTGTACAATTGTACAATAACAATTGAACCAACGACCCATTTATAAAAGCATTTGCATTGGCAGTTCTGATCAAATTTGGTCTCTAGTTGCAACATTTACAGGAATATTGCACAGGTGGTCATTCTTTTACAAATTATTAAATTTCATATTCAAGTTTAATAAAATGTATTAGACGTTATGTTGAGAAATATCTGTATAAGTCCTCATTGCTTTTCTATCAGTACATAGAAAGGCCTCACTGAGAAATCTACAATCTACTTTTTAGCAACATCGTGTATCAACTCTTAAAATTTAAGTTTATTAGAAATAACTTAACATGTTAAATTGTTTTTGAGGTGGGTCTTTTTTCAGCATGCAGCCGTTCCCATAGAAAAAGAACCCCTTTAATGTCCCAGTAGCTGGCTCAACACAACACTGGCCAGCGGACACACAGCGTAATTTTTAGCTGTAATGTGCAAACATCACTGTTTGGTCTGGTCTGGTCTGATCTCCCTGCCTCTCCACAGACTTGGAGAGCAGCACCCAAATCTGTGCGCAGTTACACGTCTGTAATCCTGTAATTACTGGCCCATCAGCGCCTAGTAAAACCATAATTGGAACCAGCTGGTTATTTGTTTTTCCTTTTTCCTCTGCCAATCTCCAGCCTGATCAATCTGACATTCACTTACACATCACTAGACCTCCAATAAAGTCCAAAATACATCTGGTCAAAGCCACGAGCCAAAAGGAGGAGGAGCCACTTCAAGTATTGTGACCGGTGCTCACATGATTCCACAGGGCACAATGCTTGCTGAAGGTTAAGTTTGAGAAATGGATGATCAGACAAACAGATGGATACACTTGAAGACAGACAAAAAAAAACAGCCAGGCAGACAGCCATTATTAGGAAGGGTATGCAGGCAGACATAGTTAAGGGCGAATGAAAGACAGACAGACAGAAGGGTGGGCAGTAAGACAGGCAGACAGAATTTTCCATAGTTTTCCCAACAAGAATGCCCACAGTCATGCTAGCCTTTATTTTGATTCCATTTATCTAGAGAAGGTCATTGTTTGCCTTTGTCTCTTTGTATACATTGCATAATATTACATTTCACAGTCTGTTCATTCTCATCTAATGACTTGCAGGCTACTGATTCACAAGAATGAGAGCAGACATGACGGATTAAATGACTGCTATTCTGCTCTGTATTAGGAAGTGTACCTCCTCAAACACACTATAAATCAAGAAAGTAGACCAGACTAAGAGAGAGACACAATAATGAAGCAACACATTTCAGGTCAACAACAATACTTGCAGAGAAATGACATCATTATAGTTGTAATATTAGAAAACGTATACATCAGCACCGCTGTGATTCGGTCATAGGCATGAGACCATGATGAAGATAATCACTGGTGACATGCTGGAGTTCACCTTCCCTGGATAGTCAATGGATTAAGCTGTCTGGGACCCAAGAGATGAAAAGAAGAATCAAGGAGTGGTGAAAAAGACCATTTTAATAGTACTGTTTTAGTTGGTAGTGCCCCCCCCCCCCCACACACACACACACACACACACACAGTACAATGATGATATTTACATGTGCTCCATATGTAAATAATTCACATACCTGTTCTATTTTACGTTATAGTTTGAAAATCAATGCCTTTTTTCCATTTGTGTTGCCTTTGTGATTGTATCATACAGGTGTAGTGTATGTTGTGGGCAGATGTACGGTTCCTTCTCAAACAACCTGATCAATGACCTATGGCTAATTCAACAAATGGTAATCTGATTATGGCATTACTGGCTGGGAATATCAAGTAGGCTTATTGCCTATTTACCTAAATTCACAGTAAATGTATTTGTGGTGGGGGATTCTTTGCTCATGACGGACAGCAAAGAGGGGTGGGTGGTGGTGGGGGGTGGACGGGGAGGGCTTCATCTAGAAATAGTTCAGCTCATGATATTACCATATAATAATAACAACATGCTGGACCCTACCATTTTTAGTAATAAGACACTGGCTTCTGTATTATTGCAGCGTTTGATACCGTACCTTAAACCAGCCTGGCCTCAGGGGCCCAAATTTGAAATGCTACAAACGTTGTGGTGACAGGAGGATAATTTAATAGGTTTGTGACTGCCCATCCCCAGGAGTCAACATGAGAACAGGCAGGGAAAAGGGACAGCTATTTTAATGTGTGCTTGGCTCTCTTCCTTCACTTTGTGCAGCTATAGCACTGATAGGACTGAAGGTTTTTATGTGTCTTTTTCTGAGGAGCAGCAGATGTTCAGCATTCTCTGCAGCGCTCCGTTCCGGAGGGAAATCAGAGAAAACTACACACTATAAAATTAAACCACTGACACTTCACCAGCCCCTGAAAGCAAACAGGGCCCGCAGCACTGGCAAGCTGGAGCGAATCCATCATTTCACATTTTTAGAGATTCCCCATCTGCGCTAACTATCATTAACAATGGCTGTACCTACAGCGAGCGTCTTTTAATGGATAAACAGTGCTGCTCCTATTCATCATGGTCCCCTTGCATTTGAAATAATTTAGATGTCAAATGTGCAAATGCGTGCACACACACACACACACACACACACACACACACACACACACACACACACACACAGGATTAAGGAAATTCCACTTGGCCAAAAACGCTGGCAGTGTTTGCGTATTTTTCATTATATAGGCTACAGTGAACAGTGATTTTTTACATTAGCAGGAGCCTCAGTGGGTTTTCCTCTGTGAAATAGTTCTCAACAGCAGTAATGAAGTTTAAAGCAATTGACTGGTCCACATGACTCACTCTGGTTTTATAACAGGCATACATACCAAAAACCATTTGTCAGTCTATTTAAACTAGATCTACACAAGTCCTGCTAGACATACTAACTTCAACATATCAAAACACCATCTTCAAAAAGCCTCTGGAATTAAAAAAGGACATGTGCACCAGATATGGAATAAATCATTTTTATTGGACATAATGGGAAAATAATGGCTGGAGGATCAGCAGGATTATACAATGTTGACAGATACAAAGCGTTCCCTATAATAAAGCTGACAGGGGAAACATAGAGAAAGCAAGGCACTAGCACTGCCAGTTATGGGTTAAATTCCCTGTAGTTAAATAGGTACAGCCAGACACAAATGATGCAGGGGTTAGGGCTGCTATTCCCATGCTATGCTTATGTATTCATAAATGTATCTGTGTGTTATAATAATGTTTTTAATTCTATTTGTTCACATGTATTCTGTACCGGCACACTGTGACATGTGTTTGAACCTGGATAAAGGGATTACACCCCATGACAGTATGGAAATGGGGCCTTCACAAAGGAAACAGTAATGGTCAGACCCTTCATGCAGGTAGACTGGTGGAACAAAGCATTTTTAATTACCCCTTTAATTGGCCCTTTAACTCCACTAATTAGCATTTAAATGATGCCTATGTAATTAGGGTGGAAGGGCTGCAGGCTGCTGTCTGCCTGTCAGCCCAGAGGTCACGGCAACAGCTGCACCTGAGCAACACCTCACACTACAATGACCAGATGCTCTGTGCACGCAGTGTGGAGGTTTTTCAGATAGGCACAGAGCACAATTGGGTGTGCGCGCGCACACACGCACGTACCCACGTGCAAATGTACATAAAAAACAAATAATAAAACATATACACACACATTATGCAGTGATGTACATTGTACTCACAGTCTGTCAGTGGCCCCTCTGGGGACAGTTTTGAGGACCTTGGCAATTAAGCCATTAACAACAGCCCCTCCTCCAATGGCCCGCTGGTGGATTATAAAGCATAGTAAAAGACCAGAGTAGTTTGGCTAAAGGCTTTTCAGCTAATTAAAATAGGAACATAGCCTCCAAATGACCATTAGAAGTCCTTTGGCCTCTATACTGAAGTGTGTGTCGGCTTAACGTGGAAAAAAGCAGGTAGCATCAAATATACATACACTCCATTTCTGCAGCCCTGCTCTAACACAGCTCATCAGTGCTTACAGCGTAAGACAAATTCATGCTTGCATGCATGGGAAAATACAGATTTTAATTATATGAATATGGAATAACGAGACTATAGACCTAATGGAGACACAGATGCGATGTAATAGCCAATTATGTGGCATAATGACGTGGTGTATGACAAACAAGAGAAGCATATCTTTCATCATTACACTGTAATGTCATCTATAATCACGAATATCTCTCTGTTCAGCTCATATATTGTGCATTCACAGTGGTCTTTTTATTCAAGTAATAAACATAATAATCTCCTTCTCTGGCTGGGCTCTCAGGCCCATGCTGCATGGCGACCATGCATCAGCTTGCTCTATTTACGATTGGACACTAATAGCATACTTCAGTAACCATTTTATGAGCTGAGAGGAGCTCTACGCTGAAATCTTTCCTCTCCATGTGACCTCCATTTTTAGGAACCTAAGCGTTCTGCCTTTGCAACTGGAAACAAGCCTCTCTCTGGCTAATCTCACTCTAATTGCAGCTGCCCTTTCATAGGCCACAAACTTGATTTCTATTTAGCACCCATTAATATTATTTTTCCAAAGCCTAGACATAAATATCAGGGGGGGGGGGGCGCTAATAGCAGGGAACAGAGGGCTCTCTTTGTGCTGTGGAAGTGAGAGGCAGCTCTCTTTTTTTGTCCTCACTGGGCATAATTATTTAGTCTGAGATGAGGTCAGATTCCGCATGGGCCAATCACAGAGAGAGGACAGCTTGTTATCAGCAATCAGCAGACAAACAAACATGCTGGCTAAAAAACATCCATTTAGCCATAATCATTTTAACCATACACAGGTTTAATCAAACAAAGGCATATCAACAGTGATTAAAGCAAATAGAAACAGGGCTGAAGGTTTGACTTTAGCTCAGCTGGGTCTGTTATTCCCATAAGGGTCAGTAATGACACAATGGGCAATAACACCATTAGCGTGCTAGTGGGCTGGACATGCATGAGGCAACCGCAAACAGATGGTTGGGTAATATTCAGGGATATTGAGCCTGGTATGTTGTTGAAAGGGAAGATTCTAGAGATAGAGTGAATTATTCTTTATTTTTTATATTTGTCTTTCTTCTGGTGATGCCCCTCCACCAAAAAAAAAACTTAGAAACTTGAAATGGCTTAAAACAAATAATAACATACATTCTGAGCTTAAACATCCATACATTATATACATTGACAATAGCACCCTAAAAGGTAACAGTACGGTCTTTCTGGTATGCAGAACACAGCTCTTTCCAGCTCTTTTTTTTATGTCTTCAGCATTTCCCTTTGTCGCTCCATGGCGGCTTTTGAGCTGAGCCCCTCCCACCTCTGTCTGGACTGCACACTGACGCATAAGCAATTGAGACAGACTGAACCCACAATGTGCTGGACAGTGTTGACTCAGAGTGACATGTCTTCTGTACCTCCAATGACCAGAGGGCTAACCGTACGTATATATATGAAATATGCCGCAGCAGCGGCGTCACAACAAATAAACATATGCTGTATTCAGAAGGAAACAGGAATCTGTGTCGTCGCCAAACAAGGCCGACAACACAAACAAAGTGAAACAAAAACCTTTGTGGTGTCCAAATTAGAATGTCACTTCTACATTCATAAAGGTCAGCCAGTGAAAAGAAGCCAGAGCATATTAATGCAGCAAAATCACCTGCAGATAGGATTAACGTAGATTCTGACCCATATTGGCCATACGGTGGTCACCATCACACACACACACACACACACACACACACACACACACACACACACACACACAAGTCTCTCTACCTTATCATTTTTGATATTTCACAAAACCTCCTCGTCTACTTTCACAATAAGAGAAGCTGATTCTTTTGAAGGTCACGTTGACAGCTAAGCTGAATGAATGACATTTAGAGAACAATTTCCTATTTGGGACTATTTCCTTTAAAAGAGCTCACTCTAAATGATGTGGACTGTGGGTGCACACACCGTGCACACTACGTATGCACACACACACACACACATGATTATTTTCAGAAGCTACACACACACACTCACATCAACACACATCTACATAATGCATTTGTGCGCACATACACACAGATGCAATTTTGTTCTCATGCACTTACACATGTGCGCACACACATTAGATCACTTGAAAACATGCAGGCACATTTACACAATAAAAATGCTGGCTAACTTATTCAGTCACTTACACGCACATGCAGACACACAGGGGAAACAAATGGAGCAGCTTCACCTGTCATGTATCCTCTTGTATTTTCCTGAAGCAAATTTCACATAATTAGTCTGCAGCTTGCCTGGTCCATCGACCCATGTGTACTTCACCTTGAAACATATCAGCAACAAAACACCTCTTAGAAACACCACTGGACTCCTTTCGAAAGCCACCTTAGGTCAGATGGCGTTTGAAGGGAATTATTCCAAAGTTTGAATATCTGCCTTTTGATGAAGGTAACATCGGATCTAGTCACGTTTAATAATCTCAGAATTTGCACAGGACCGAAGTCCTTTTGTTACCATTAGAGACATATTTCTGATTACAGTAAAGATTACATATTATTAAATTCATATAATGACTCCATTGCTTTTGTAATTGGTCCACCACCAAGTCAGCGAGACCAACAGCAGAGCATGTGATCCTTACACACTTGTGTAGTATTACTGCACAAGTCGTCTTGTAACAAACACTGGTCTCTAGAGAGGTTTCGGTCATGAACGATTAGTTCAAAAGGAACAAATCTTTTAAGTGAATGAAATGTTTTTTTCATTGCCGTGCACAGATTCGTTATTTCAAATATCTCTCGCTTGTTAATGTTTGACTGCATTAAGTCTGATATGGCTTTCCTAGTTTTAAAAGACTGTTTTTGTTTCTAGCAAATATCCTTTTGGAGGCGGACTGTGGGCATATTTAGGGCCATGTCATTGGTTGGGAGAACTGACCTGACTGACTTGAGTAACTCTGACCGAATGCTGTTTCAAGTGTGAACATCGAGGAAGAATGTATGTATCGCTCAATGAACGAGAATGGCGCAAATCGTTTGTTCGTGAGTGGGAAACCAGACATGTCACTGAACAAGCCTTTTGAACGAATACTAATTGAACGGAGTGAAATTATTTTAATATTTAAAAAGTCTCAAATCTGTCACCTCTACTGGCCTTGCTACCATTGACTAAGTTACCTCTCAAGTGATTTCTGCAAGGCCAGTGAAAAAAATGTAATTAAACATCATCAGAAAGTCAAGAAAATTTGACATTTTTATGCTGTGGCGTCTTATCATCTGATGGGTTTGCCTATATGTCATACGCAGCAGTGATTACATTCACATTATGACAAAAGTAAAAAGGTGGAAGTTTCCAATTAACCCTCCTGTTGTGTTCATTTCATGTTAATTCATTTTGTGTTCCCAGTCCAAAATGACCACCCAATTATAGCTGATTATAAATCTATAATATAATAATTGTTTCACCTAATGTTGTGTAAGATTTTGCACGCCACAATCAAAGCTAAAGGCGGTCCATTAGATTGTGCAACTTTTTTTTTTGGCCAGGCACTGATCAAGAGCCTTACAGTATATACAGTTCAGTCGTTGTGCTGCCACGGAATGAATTGTGAGCAAGGCCTCAAAAAAGCTTTATATACCAGAGCTGCGAGAATAGTTCTATATATTATTCAACCAATGTGTGTGAGAATGCCAACAGGTGCGGTTCCCGTGGGTGAAAGATTCTATTGGGGAAAGGTTCCCGTGGGGGTTGACATGAAAGCCAAGAAGGGGAGGGAGGTGTGTGTGTGTGCGTGTGTGTGTGTGTGTGTGTTTTCAAACACACATGTCTGGGAGAAGAAGTGTGTCCATCTGATGAATGGGCATGTGCCTGAACAAACTTTTACTTGAAATGTATGCACTAATTGTAGTCTCACCCATTAATTTCTAATGACCAGTCAGTTTTGACCGGTCATTAGAAGTTAAATTAAGTTAAATAAAACACCCAAAATTTCATGAAAATTATCTCAATTTATTTTGTGTTCAGATGTTTGTGTGGACAAAGTCATTAAACCTTATGACAATAAAATTTAATGAACTACTTTTTTCAGAAAAAAACATGTAAATCGGTCCAATTCGACCGGTACACAAAAGGAGGGTTAAAAAAACGTAATGTTAATCGAACATGACTTGTTGTTTGGTCTGTGGAGCGACTCTCGTAGACGTCTTGAAAATACCAACTAGTTTTTGAGAATATAAGCATCTATAGATTTCTGAACATTTTACACTTCCATTCCTACTGTTAGAGCACAATAATTCCTTTAACCCTGTTAAAAAAGGACATCTTCTTGTACTTCCCATCCAGTATAATCAAGTCATCTTGGTCAATCTGTCTGCTCGTATCGCTCCAGCAGCCTGACCTTTATCTCCAGCTAAATCGTATTTGCCTTCAGGACTTTATAAGGTTTGCCACTCATTCATAATCTATTTGCAGTGTCCTACAGACCTTTCATTGCCATGACATTTGATAAAAAAAATATTAAAAACTTAATACTGAGATATTTCAGTCAGTGTTCTTTTGTGGTTGACTTTGAGTGGGTTCTTTTGGATGCGACAGATGGGGAACAGGTATTTTTCTCTGTAGTTCAAGGTGATTTTGTTTGTATGTAGTGAGCCCCTCAGAATTATACACACTGTACGTGCGCTTTATAAATAAACTTTGTGGACTTGATAAAAGCTGAGTGTATTGAACTAGGTGAAAGCAAATTAATCACCTCTCTGAGCATTTCCTGTTCCACCAACTTTTTGTCATTGACACAGACTTTTTTTTTCAATTATTTTCTAGTGAAAAGTGAAGAGGGGAAGAAAATGAAAACCAAACAGAGGGAATAAGTCATAACAAAAGAACAGTCAATCTAATTTAGCTCATTCTAGAATGTTGATTGTTGATGTTGAGTGAAATGTTTTGTGTCAACAGCATTGTTCCAGTGGCAGTGCTGGGTGATTTAGAGTCCCTCTCCTTTCTATCTACTGTAGTTGCTCAGTTTGTACCTGCTATGCTATTACATTCATAAATACAATGAGATGTATGCCTTCTGTTCTGTTCAGAATTACAGTAATTGGTAAAAGTCGTAGTGTGTAAAATCTAGAACAATTTAAAGTATTTTTAAACCTTTTTGGGGCAGGGTATTTTCATATGTAGTAAATGTATAATATCAGGGCAAATTTTTTAGTTTTTTCTCCAATCACCAATACCTTGGTTGAAAAGAATTACATTCCTTAATGACTGCACCATCATTATTTTCAAATGCACATATGAGGTACAGGACTGGACAAAGCACACATGCACATGGCACATGCCAATAAGGTATATGTTCACGGAGACCCAATTTTGCTCAACACTACCCTCTTGTGGCCATTTTGAATGTCCCATCTAAAGAGCTGGATTAGAAACACTTAAGTGCTATAAAAACATAACCACATAATTCCTGCTACACCCGTAGGACAAAATCATTTTAGTAAATGCACTAAAATGATTTTGAAAGAGGCCAGCCTGCAGATAAATGAATGAATGAATTCCAACCTCCCAGACATTGTATTTTATTGTCGATGCGATTTGTGTACAGTGGGTTTGTGCACTGAGAGAACTTATTCTGATTGTTCTCAGTCCACCAGCAATGAACTAGCCATTTAAAACCAGATCACTGTCACTAAAAATATATCTGTGAATTAAGAATATTTTCTTACTGAGAACACATCACTGTTCATAAACAATCAGAAGTGTGTTCTTTGCTGTATTGTGAATGGGAATAGCCTGCAGTCATACTGGGGGATGGACTGAATCAGGGGCATTCTTCAAGGCCAGTGTAGAATTAAAGACCAGCCTGTCACGCCTCTGATCATGTATTCACAGAAGACACTGTATAAAGAACGGAACTTGAGAGAGAAGCTTGCAGGAAATATTATAAATAACTGTGAATATTTATGACATAGCATATTTGATCATATCTGATCATGATCAAAAATAGCCTATTAGCGAGAATGGAGTTTAATACACTCTAGAGAGTAGTTTCTTTTTTTCATTTGCCCTCTGTTGTGGAGGAAGGAATTCATGTATGAAGGAATCCATGAATCGCATCATTCACAATCACTTCCACATTCTGCCATGCTGGCACTGAACTCGAATGGCACAGATAAAATACTAACAACCTTGGGCATAATGTGCAGCCAGGAGCATTTATGCAGAGATGAAATATATTAATAGTATTACTTTCAATAAGATTTCATATTTCACAGGCACAATATGTTGGCCTGTGACTTGTGAACATAAATTCAGGGCATGCAATACAGTAAATCGAATAATGATTAATATAACTTTCATCTTGGTTTTGCTTCACTTGGTGTAGCCTTGGGTCCTTTAATAGTCAAGTCGTGGCTGGGTGGGGGAATAGCTCACCATTCTATATGTCCTTCAAGTAAAATCTTTCCACAAGGCATTCTCATTGGATAATATACCACAATGGGAACCATGCCCTTTTTGTATCTTTGTTATGAAGAGTTCATCACAAACCTCCAACAGATCCTCCCAGGATTAAACTCTGTGGAGAAGTAGTGGGCAGCAGATCATACAAAGAAGTATTCATATAATAACTGTCTCAGGTAGCTCTTAATTCAATTGCCTCTCTTAAAAAGTAAAAGCTGTGTCAATCAATGTGCTTTGCTTGTCTTCAAAGCAACAGAATAGCCATCCATTCGGGCACCATTAAAACATCAATGTCTTATTTCTGCTAAATGGCAGAGGAAAGATAATTGGCATGCTCACATGCATATTAATTAACTGATAATGAGAAGATAGGGCCCCCTCTCAATCTGCAGGTGTGGAACTACTAATCAATTGGCAGCGAAATGGGGTAGAAATGTGCTGCTTTTTTTCCCACTACTGAAATTAAAAACCTATTTAGCTCTGCATTTTCAAACAAAGTGCTTTTCATTTATCTTCTCTGGCACATTATTCAATCACACTTTCCATTTGTATAATGGTAATATTTTCATGTAATTTCCCACTGCCTCTAAGATGGGGTTTTTTGATATGGCTTTGTAAAATGGCTATTCCATTCCAGCTCTGTTCAGTAGCTTGTAATAAACTTACAGCCTATATTTCAGAATAAATGTCTTCAGAAAATGGAACCAGCTTCAGAGGTTTCCGTTGGACAGAGAACTTCTGCTCCCTGGTGGGGATAGTGAGAACTACAGTGTGGTCAGCCTTCGCCTCCTGGTGGCAGATACAGAAAGTTCTTGCAAAAGCAGAACAAATTTTCTAAATCAGTTCTTGGCAGTGTTTTATTATTGGCAATGTAGAGCACACACTGCCTGCTTCTATCCAAATAAACAGCAGCAGCAGCCTCCTGATTTAGTATTATGTAGATCCTTCTATAGCTGCAGTGCTGAGAGGTAACACAGGCCTCACACAGAATGAGAGAGAGAGAGAATAAACACTTGACAGCTGTGAGCATCAAACAAAGACCATGTAAAGCACCAAAGAGGCTTCCTATACAAACACTTTAATTTGTATGTAATTCACCAAAGATGTTGTACAGCACTATTTATTATAACAAGTTAGTTTGTAGAACCAAATAAGAGGACTGGTTATCTATAAGAATATGCATTCATTGTAATGTGTATGAGAAAGGGAATAGGTGTGTGTGTGTGTGTGTGTGCGTAAGAGATAGAATGAGATAGTGTGCGTTTGTATGCGTGTACATGATAGTTATGTTCTCAGTGTCTAAATGTCTTTCAAGTATACGATTGTTTGCATGTGTCAACAGTGTGTGTGTGTACGTGCGCGTGGAAGTGTGTGTATGTGCGTGCGGAGCTGGCCCAGATGACACAGGCGTTGATGGACAGTTGTGCAGCGTAGCCTCTTCATGCTGACAGGCCCTCCTTCACCGCAGACAAGCCAATCTGTACACACACTAACACACACACACATACAGGCCCATGTCAGGGTGCACACAGCCCATTTGTCATGTCAAATCGCTTGAGACAGACACTGCGGTTAACTTATACAGGCGACAGCATCAAAGTGACCTGAGGCAGCGGTCATAAATTGCTTGTTTAAAGGTCACTGACATGAGGAAAGGAACAAAATGATGGTGATGGTGATGTAATAGCATCCATGTAAATGTTTCATAGTCTATTAACGTGACTATATTTGGATTGGCATGTAAGCCTTTAAAAATACAGTCTTGAACATTTCTAAGGGCAAAACTAGTTTCAGTTCTCACACAAAAACTGAAGACTGAAATGACTTGTAGTAGTAGTAGTAGTAGTAGTAGTAGTAGGTGCTATTTTATTATTATCGAGATTTATTAATGGTTGTGTAGTAATGGAGCAATCAAATTCTGCATAACTACGTACCCATATTTTTGACACTTAATTTGTTGGTTGAATTTGTAGATTAATAATATTTTAAAGTTTGCATTTTCAAAGGGTGGATAAATTATAATAGAGCAAAGAATAAAAACATATGCAATAATAACCGTACTGCCAAATACAGACACGAGAAAGTTTCAAAATAAAGTTAAAAATAACTAGCGTTCACATGTATGGCACATTACAGTAAAAAAAAAACCTGGATTCAGTCTTCAACTATCAGTCTTCCTCATTTGACTGCAGAACATCCACTTCGCCAGCAGATGTCACCCACATGTGCTATGAATAAAGCTGAACTGAACCAATTCGCAGTTGAATGGTTTAAACCTTCGGAAAGCCTCATTTAGGAATCACTGCG
>JAOEHI010000018.1:7776848-7818387 GCA_025447815.1 Percopsis transmontana | reverse complement strand
AAAGTTTTTGTTTTATCATTCATATTCTCTGAAAAATGACCAAGAAATCATAAATTCTGCCAGGGTATGTAAACTTAGGAGCACAACTGTATGTTTGAATATTAATTGGACACAGCACACGGTCCCATGCATACACATGAGCATGCCCCCATTATTGTGTGCGTGTTAACCATGGTTTTTGATAAAAGAGGCACAAAAGCTCTCTAAACAGACTATATCTATAGCCTCTTGTCTAGAGGCTGGAGAAGGAACAGGAAGGTTTGGATTAATTTTGTTTAGTTATTCAGTGTGAAAAATCATTAGTGTGGGGAAACTGTTACTGTGATTTGGGGTTTTGTATTTACAGTATTCAATTGAAAATACACTTAAAAGTGGTGAAAAAAATGACTTTTGATTATTTGTATTGAGTTTTGTATTTAGAGTTGTAAACTCTTACCATGAAATGGTAAAAAGAACTACCTTTAAGTCTGTGTGTGTTTGTATATTTGGTTTGTGTCGAGTTGGCGTCATTTGGCCGTGCAATGTCCCACCCCAGCTCACCTCTATGGCTCCCCAGGTATTGCCAGATGAATTATATTATTTTAATAAAATTATCTTATTCATAAGTTAATGTGCCAGACATTGGTACCATAAGGTATAAGAATTAAGTGCTTTTAGATCACCCCCATATTTTGAATATTCATACTAATCAGAGTACAGCTCAGTTTATTGAAGTCATACAGTATTAATAGAAAGTATCAAGTATCTAATATTTTGGCAACCCAGCCATATAAGTAACAGTAATTTTTTTTTTTAAGTTTTCATTTATTTGTTAGTGAAGATGCACATGAGACAATATTCTAGTTTACAACGAGCATAGTGTCAGAATTCAATGCTAACACCTATTAGCATTTTTGCCATATTGTTATTTATATTTTGTAGTCATTTCTATATGGGCAAACTTCTATCGGATGTCTTTGGCCAGGGCTAACCGCATACATTAATGTCAATAGTGACAAAAGGTCACATTTTAAACATAAATTACCAAGAAATGGGATTTGTCTTTTCTCCCAGAACTGCCAAATGCCAGCAATCTTATTATTATTATAAGCAGTTATAATACATTTTATTTGGGGGACACCTTTGAAGACACTCAAGGACATCTACAAGTAGGTGTGATTACAAAGAATTGTAATGCTTGTCAGAGAAACCAGATGCTAACACTAACAGTGGTAGTGATGGTGAATGGGCTTCATACTCCTCCCCTTCCTCTTCACTCTCCCCTTCTATGGAATCAAGGCCCACCTCTTCAAAATCTTTCTCTAACGCAGCCATGTCCTCCCTGGCTTCAGAAAACTCACCCACATAATTCAGAAAGGCACGCTTGGCATACATCAGGTCAGACTTGTGGTCCAGTCGTGCCCAAGCGGCAACATTCGATTATTCAAAAGGAAGTGCCAAAACTTGCATTTCCTCAAATGGCCACTTGGGGCTGGCTCCAAAAGTGAGTCAATCCCCATAGGCCCCCAGGTTAAAATGTCCAACTTTACAGCAGAAATAAACATGTTTACAGCCTGGTACAAAAAACGGTTTGGGTCTCTATAGCTAGTTTCCCTCTTCATGACAACTGTACGGGGGTGAATTTTTATAAAACTCATCAGTTGAAATTATATTAGGCCATCACTTTATCCATTCATTATACATAGCTGGGAGTTAGGCGGGAGTCTGACACTGCCAAGATGGCGACGGGCCGAGCCAGTACACTTGGCTTCAAACCCGTTCTTCAGAAACACTATGGGTGACGTCACGAAGGGTAATATAACCACAAACTGGATGGTGTGTATGGTCTTAATGCTGGCGATAGCTGCATTGACATCTTTGGGGACGACATCCACCATGAAGGCACAGTCAAGAGTGCTTCAGGGTGGTGTGGGTGGTGAGGATGGAGTTATATGGCTCAACCACGGCAGTGGACACCTGGGGGAGCTGGGCAGATGGAGAACTCCAGCTTGGACTTCTTGCCATAGTCCACAGACAGGCGCGCTGTTAGCAGGGAGATGAACCCAGAACCAGAACCGCCACCAAAGCTAGGGAAGACCAGGAAGCCCTGGTCCGCCTGAACAGAGAAAGACAGTTGTAGGTTAGAACAGTCCCTAAACACAAATGTTTGGATTTTTTTAGAAGTAGATTAAACATGAAAAAAGTGTCACTCACCAGCTTGCGAATGCGGTCCAGAAGCAGGTCAATCAGCTCTTTGCCGATGGTGTAGTGTCCGCAGGCGTAATTTTGTAGTCTACGTCCTCCTTCCCGGTGATCAGCTGCTCAGGGTGAAACAGCTGGCGGTAGGTTCCAGTGTGCAGCTCATCTATTCAGGACAAAAGCATTGTTAGATGAGGTTTAGTGAGTTAATTATTAATTAATATATAAAAATATTAAATACAATTCTGAGAAACTGAGAATGTTTTTCTGGTTTTCTACAAAATGTACATACAATATTTTAATGGTGTTGATGGTTGTTCATATAATTATGTTTTTATGCTTCATGGTATTCTATTAAAATAAGGGTGCAAGGACAGGATGTGCAGCATGTGCCCTGGGCAAATGCTTGCCAGCTCCAGTCTCATTAAAAAAAAAAGTGTTGAATGCGTCATCTCCTCCTCCATGGGATTTATCACTGGGCATCTGGCCGTCAGGCTGTATGCCATGTTCGAGACAATACAATTCCCAGCATGCATTTCCAATCTGGACCCCAGCCTGGCCAACATGGATGGAGACCGAGACGCACTCGCGCTAAATGGCATGACAGCACAACAAAATTAATTATAACAACAAAACGATAAAAATATACAAATCACATTCTATTTACACTTCTTCCAATAAAAATGAGGGTGCCGGGTCAAAGTTGATTTCTAATACTCGGTTTTGTTACAGAATGTTTTGGCAAAATATGGTACCCTCTAATAAAAGACGTTTTTCTTATCAGACTGCACCAAAGCGGACTTTCGTCTACCGGACGACATGGGAAGGTGTTAACTTGGCACCGATCGTATCCAAAGCCGCCAAATAGATGCATACACAAATATAAATCTCTTCCCGCCGATATTGCACGTTTTCAATTAAAGTGTAATCACTATGCTCACGTTTTTCACACGTAAAGGCCAGACCGAGTCGAAAAATACACCCCATAATTCACAATTGCTAACAGAATAACACACCCTGTTCCTTGGCGGCATAGTCTAACGTTACTGTATGCCTACACAATCGCACAAAGACCTGGAAGGTTACCAAATATGTCATTTGGCCGCCGAAAATATGCATTTTCTCCATTTCCATTAGTCTAACGTTACCTAGTTTAGCGCGCAGTTGTCAATGAAGGGGTATAACAACCTGATTTACTTGCATTTTTGTAGTTGTTTCGGATTTTCGATTTAGAGCAGAACAAATCTATATATCACATACATTTCCTATTGCCATGTTACTGATCTCATATTTATGGGTAAGTTACTTTGAAGATCTTACCATTTTGCTAATGGTAGCGTAGGGTATTGCCTTAGTACCGGGCCCTCTAAAGGTTACCTATCTGACAGCAAAGAGTAGATGTAGCATGTATTCAAAACGTTCTTCCGTAACCCGGAAGCGGGTTGCCAGCTACATGTAGGCCTAGTCGTAAAGCAAAGCCTGTAAGAATATGTATATTCTTTGGTTTAGGAAACTGAACATAGAAAAGACGTCGTCAAAATGGGACAAGCATAACTAACGTAACAACACAGCAAATGCAGTATTAATCAACATTATAACTATCACATCTATCCCTCCATCCTTGTATGAAGTGCCAAGTTAGATCCACTACCGGCCCGTAACGTTACACATTCATTAATAAGAAACACCAGTCTTTATGGATAGTCAGAAGAATATGTTTAATAAAAATAATTAAACCTCAATTTCCTCTATAGAACTTCATAGAAAGTAATCCAATAAATTACAAATGACTTTAAGACAAGTTCTCCTACTACATAAAGCAGTATTTGACTACACATACCACAACTTGCAAATATTGCAACTGTCAAAAAAAGCAACAAAAAAGACTTCAAGGTGACAGTTAGGATATTATCAAGCAAAAAAAAAAAAAATACAAAGAAAAATCATACAAAGGCAATAATTCTAGTTTTATCATCTCAGTGACCACTTTACACATAAACCTCCATGTACAGCAGTAGTGTGGCGTTTTGTAGTCCTTTCATTCTGGTCAGTTTATTGGTGTCTGCGTTTAAAACAGAGTTGATGCCGCTTCTAGCACTTGCAGTGCATTTGGAGTCCTTGCACACCGTACAAAAATTTCAAATATAAAAAGCAAAATCAAAGCAAATGGTGAGTTTTAAACCTTTCAATATCACTTGGTTTTCAAGGAAGGTTTTCAAAATGTCAACTCATATCTCACTGATGGACTGACAACAAAAGCTTATCCAATGAAAATAGTCAGGTAAATCACATGATAGTACTAGTTGTTTAATAGAGTACAGCTGTGGGTGTACACAAAAAAATGAGAAAATCCTTTCAGTTTATCGCTGAGATGTAAAAAAAAAAAAAAAAGTCAAGTGTTACTCAAGAGGAAAAATCTTTTACATTGCGAGCCAAAAACCAAGGTAAGGTCTACATAACAAGACAACTCTTCTACAGGAAGTCATTAGAAATCAGCTGACTCTTTTCAGTCTGGGTGTGTAGACGAGTTTAAGATGCAGTTGACTGGTTTCCATTCTGCAACACCTGAAGCACTAAGAAAATACAAAGGATTTCTTCACCGCCCGTGGAAGAGTTTAGACACCTGGATGTCCTTGTTGTAAATAAAACCAAAAATGTGTGTTTAACAGTCCACTGTATACCAGCAGTCCAAGAGGAATTGCAGCCTTCTACTAGACAGAATTAGAAAGGTACTTCGGTTTGGGTGAATTCCAGTGTAAGCGGCTGTCGAGTTTACAGCCTGAATGAACACATTTGTGATAGTTGTGGAGAATGCAAAGCAATGGAACTAGAGAACAGAAACAGAGAAGAAGCTGAGAGTGAGGAGGCACTTCTACATGTCTAGATGAAGAACCACAGGTGAGTACTACAGCCAACGTGTACACACACACACAGTCAATTCCGAGCAATTCAGCTGCTAAATCAAGCCCTTCCTGAATTACCTGGCGAAATGTACAATCCAATACTTGATCAATGACATTTACTGCAATCTGAGTTTTTTTTTTTTTCCACCTACTACTTTTAAGACTTTAGTGGGTTACAAACACGTTTTAACACATCCACAGGGAAGCAGAAAGTAGCTTTTCCATTACATAATGGACATTTCCACTCGCCATAGCCTCCCATTAGATCAGGATAAGCGTCCCATGCCGACAGATAACACAGAGCATAACGTTTTGCTGGTAGCAGAGGGCCAGTGGATCAACAGGCCAGTCCGGATGGACCCGGAGGACACAGGCAGAGCACAGTGAATGGAAGATCTCAAGAATGGCCTCACACACACACCTCACACCAATGCATGCACATTCATGGATATACGCAGGCATGCAGGTTAGTTAAGGTAATACACAGTCAAACAAGCCAGGGGTTGTAATTCTCGCCATGTGCCCTTTTTACTGAGGGAGACAGAACAATTCCAATTCCATTTTTGGCAGACAGTATGATTACGCTGTGTTTACAGTTTTACAGTTTTTTCCTTGGACAAACAAGCCGTAGTTAATGAGAACAGATGTAGAAGTGAGACATTAAGCCTAATAACGGGAGCTAAAGTGCACCTTGGAATAAACCATATGTACGTAGCTTTAGTGGGTGTAAAAAGCAAAAGACAGAAAAGTGACATCTTACAAAGACGGCACAAACAGACCATGGTACACTTTAAAAGATAGTGGATGACTTCCTAATTGACAAAGTAACACTTCTTCGCAGTAGGACCCTCTATTATTTAAAGATCAGTGAGCCTCGGGTCATTTCCTAAACAGCCGCCATTCAGTCATTCATTTAGAGAAGCAGTGAGCAGGCGGATGGAGCAGTGTTGTGGCAAATGGCCGACAGAGGGGACCTACAGCTACAGTGACATTCATTAGCTGCCCGTGTTATTGCTGACTTATCCAAAGTATGATCTGCAAAGCATAAGTGTCAAGGAACCTGGAAAAGTATATTTACAAGATAAACCAAAATATTTGTCAAGTTAAATCCCAAACGCTGACCCCGACACAGAAAATATATTAATAGTACAGCTCGACGGGAGCGTTTCATGTAGTTTCACTTTTTTAATAAAATTAAATCCTGACATGGTAATTACAATAATGCCATACTGATTTCTTTTATCTTCCCGTTGGTTGCAATTATACATCGTTGCGTGATACGGTTCACAGAGTTCAGAAATCTACTAAAGTGTGACATGCAAAATGTCTTTCAAAACAAGATTGTACCTTCTGAACAACACTGAAATTCTATTTCAGTTATTTTTTTGAGTCATCTTTTCCTATTTTTTTTGTTGCTTTTTAGTCTTTATTACACAACATCTCAGTTAGTTCTTGTATTTACATAAAAAGAAACCACAACATAAGTGCAGGAAAATCCATCTATATGTGTATATTTATATATATGTATACATTTCTAAGCAATACATAAATATATTTATATTTATAGATTCAAGCAGTCAGTTCTCGTCGCTAGAGTCGGAATCGTCCGACGAGGACGAGGTGCTCCCGGTCTCTGACGAAGATGAGACTGCTTTTCCCGAGCCCTCGGGGCCACTGTTGTCCTTCTGTTCCTCTTCCTCCTCCCCTTCATCGTCCTCCTCGTCGTCCAGCGCCTCCTCTCTCACCTTGTCCACTGCTACCGGCCGCTCCGCCTCCCGCGGTGAAGGCTTGGAGGAGGCAGGTCGTGTGGTGGCGGAAGGAGGCGTGGGGTCAGGGGTGGAGGTGTGGGGGGGAGGTGCAGACGCTGGGAGGTTAAGGCCGGGTGTGAGCAGCATCCCTGGATAAAGCATACTGGACAGTAACAGCGGGTTGAGAGATAGCGGCGCTGCCGAGGCAGCTGAAGCACTTAGTGGGGAAGTGGAGGAGGAGGAGGGGGGGTTGGAGGAGGAGGCGGGCTCCCCACCAGAGCCCTCTGTCCTTTCTCCTTTGGTGTCTGACGTGTGGGAGGGGGCTTTGGAGGCGGAGGACTCTCCTGTTGCTGCTCCTCCTGCACCAGCGCTCCCCTTGGCCTTGTCCTCAGAGCCTCCCCCTGCAACGCCCTCCTGGGGGGACTTGCCCAGCAGGCCGCCCATGCTCAGCAGGTTGGGCAGACCGGTCATGCCGGAAAGCATCATGGGAAACATGGCGGCCAGGTTGCTGGTATCGGCCGGCAGGCCCATGAGGCCGGCGGTGAGCTGTAGGCTCTGCAGGTTCTGCTGGAAGGCCTGCAGGCTGCTCAGGTCCATCCCAGACAGCAGGCCGTTGGCCAGAAGGGGGTTAAGGCCCAGTGCTGAGGCTGAGGAATTGGCTGCCACCGTGGCCGCCGCCTTGGCCAGAGGGTTCTTGGGTCGTCGCCCTCGCCGGCTGACTTCCTCTGGAACGATGGGGCCCGTCAGGATTCGGTCAAACATGCTCTCTGGCAGGTAGCCCTGTTACACACATAGGACATTTAGTAATTTACCATAATACACAATCATTGTCAGGTTCCTAAAGATTGTTGTTTAAAGGGACACGCCTCGATTTCAGCGAACTTCTGAGCAACTTATACCTGATCAATGGACCATAATTTAATTGATGATCAATGTTGTTATAGACTTTTATAACTTGAACAGGAACATTGTCAGAAAGGTAACGTCTGTCTTGGTTTCACGTTTTAAACATGTTGGAATGTGAACTCACCGACTGTTTGACCACATCAGCCCACTCAGGTGGAACGCCGTACTCTGGGTTCTCCTGAAGGAACCGACACAGGTCCTTCAGAGGAGGAGCGAAGGCACCTCCAACCTAAAGTCAACATGTAACATGAACCTCGGTGTATGAAATATAAACCTAGCTAACCAGAACATTTAATGTATAACCTGAAGACAATCTAATGATATCCTGAAGACAACCTGAAGACAATCTAATGATATCCTGAAGACAACCTGTAAACAACCTAATGACAGTTACAATGATGTCAGTAAATTTGTTCCATTTTTTTGTGCCCCAAATGTGGAATACTGGTCATCTCCTAGTTGTTAGTGTGTATAACACACACATACACACACCTTGCGTGCATTTCTGCGGTTGATAATCTGGACCCGCTCCTCTCCCGTGAGGCTGTTCACGTCAATCTTGTTGGGGTTTCGACAGCGATGTCTCTTCTGTTTGGGCCGTCCGTCCTGGAAGTGGAACGCCATCTGCATCTTATTCACCCCCTGAACAACACACAGCACACGGCCACGTTAACACACTAAAAACAAATAATCTTACAGGAATCACATTTTACTCCTTGAAAAGCATCTCATTTTAATTGACTCTGATATTACTACATAGTACTACATAGTACTACAGGTTCCTTGATCTAAAGATTTAAACCTTCAAACCAAAGGAATAGCTACTCTGGTGCTTAATGACAATGTTTGAACTCATTTAGATAGAATCCTCTAGGAAACAGAGGAAGAGATAAACAGCTGACTCACAGGGATGAAGGCCCCCGTGTCGGCCACAAAGCCCGGGTGCTCTTTCAGCCACTGCTCCAGATCTTTCCTCTGAGGGGCGTCGTCTCCAGCCAGCCGCGTGCCGTCTTTCAGGTTGATGACCGGGACCCTGCTCTCTGTGTCCGTGGGGGCCTGACTGGGACCCTGGCCATAGCTGGAAGCAGGGGCTGTGGGCACACCCACCTGACCAATACCACCCCAGCCTGGGGGCACCTGTGGGGGCAAAGCAGTAAGGGAAGAGGGCAGTGGTTGAGTGCAAAATGGACATACAGCATAATCCATAGTGACAATGAGATTAGATTTGATACTAATAATATCGGTAACTGAGTCAAGAGTTTATATAATACAAAGCAGTTCCAAAAAGTATAAAATGTATGTAACAATTATCAATATCAATCAATATGGAAATATTCAGTATATCATGAGAATACTTTTGGCTGTAATCCTAGTTTTAGATTTACATTTGGATGTAGTGTGTGTAGGGCCGGTCAAAGTGTATCTTTAGATCAGAGAGAGGTTGTGTTGGAGGTTAAGGAGGTACACTCCTCAATTGTGTTAGAGCGCCTCCTGGAACCCAAATGTCCTCCCCAGCTCAGTGTTTCCGTTTTGAAGCATAAATGAGCTACCGATGATCTTACTGGACATTAAAGTACACATGGCTGTAGGATTAGGGGTAGAGAAGACGGTGTGGGAGTGGCATGTTTTAAAACTGGTTTAAACTACGAGGGCAATTACACGATCTGAGGAGTGTTAAAAAAACAACAAAGGTTTCATCTAAAACAAGAGGTCAGAGGTCAAACATACGTGGTCGGGTCTTGCCGGGGCTCTGTTTTTGTTCATGAAGAGCAGGTCCATTCCTTCCACGTTCTTCCTTCTGCCTCTCCTCCTCTTCACCCCCGGCTGGCCGTCCAGTGCTCCATTCAGCCTCATCTGATCTGCAAAGCCACCTGGGAGCATTTTAGCACAACCAGCTTGTCAGCTCTCGACAATCTCCTCATAAACACATATCTATACAGATTATGTGCACTTGTTATTATATACAGGTGTTTTATTATTATTATTATATTGTTATATTATATTTTATTAAAATTACAATGAGGTCATTTAGGAGACACTTTATATTATTATTATTATCAGTGATTTTATTCTATTATTGTTATAAATATTGTAGTACCACTACTACAATTAGCCTTAACAGCTAACATGTCTCATTGTTGATTCCCACCATAAGCAGTAAAAACAGTGTTGCTGCCACCTGGTGGCTGCAAAGGACACAGCTAGTACTAAAATGCTCTATGTAAAATGTACCTTGTTGGAAGTTGGTCTGTGGCTTGGCGAGGTCAGCCAGCCCAGTGTCCGAGGCGGTCTGCAGGTCATGAAGTCGAGCCAGATACTGCTGCTGGCCCTGAGGGCCCTCTTCGGACTCCAGGGGCCTCTTCAGAGGTAGACCCCCCTGCTTCTGGAAGGTCAGCTTCAACCCCCCCTCCTGCTGCATTGACACAGTGCCAGATGGACGTAGGAGAAGGGAATTTAGAGTGGCAGGACAAACCTATAGAGAGCTATATAAATGTGGTTTTGCTAAAAGGCATATGCCAATAGTTATAGTCCTCTCTAATTGATAAAAAATGTTTTATGAAAATGAAAAGAACACAAATTCATGTATTTGCAGTTAGTGGAAGGGAGGAAGACACTGTGGGGAGATGCTATCTGTGCATTTAGGTAGAGCTCTAGCTTGGTCAGGTCACAGGGCAGCAGCTATCAGCATATTTACAACGTTTAGTCACCATTTTAGCGGTTCAGAAATTTGGGTCTGCAATTACACAACAGCAATAAGCACATGAAAGGAAATGGGGAACCTGCAGAGATAATCACCACATTGCCTACGGGCATATCTGAGAACGCCCAACGGTCAAGGGTCTCAATTTCAACCAGGCTGGAGGCCTTCAGTCTAGAGAGGCTCCACGCTAAACCTCCTCATTATATCCGTATGTGTGAGTGATTTCTGATGCTCTAAACACACAGCTTCAGAGCCCAATTCAAATCAAGCGTGTTGGAATTTGAAGTGGGTGGGAAAGCTGCTATTAAATAAATCCCTCCTCCAGCCCGCCAGTCCAAAGCGCTAATCGAGCCGGCGGAAGGAGAGCAACATGCTGAACGCTGAAAATCACCGGTCACGGTAGAGGGAGTTGCAGTACGGTCAGGGCAGAGCAGAGAAGAGCAGAGGGGAGTGAAGGATTGTGGGAAGATAGGGTTGTGGGAGCGAAAACGAAAAATCAACATACATCGTTGAGTTTGACTGAGAACTCCTTGTTTTCAGCAACATGCTTGGTCACCTTTGACCCCTGAGGCGAGGCGGAGGGGTCCTCGCACAGGCTGTTGGCGGCACTGTCCAGCAGCTTGGTGGTGTAGAAGGAAGCCACGGCGCCGCCCGGCTCATACGCTCGCCGAGTGCCCGGCCACTTGCCCTTCAGCACGGCCTGGCAGACGCTGTCCAGGCGGTTGATCATCACCCGGTCCTGGAAGAGGAAAACAGACAGGGAGGTCTGTAGCGTCTTTTTCACTGACTGGTTTACAGTTATGTGCATTTGTCTGCTTCAGTCTATATTGACAATAAAACACATCCAATGTACAGTATGTTTACATGTGCAGAACTTTACTGGACTATGTGGGCATCGAAGATCAACACAACAGACGGGAACCAATAAAATTATAAACTACATCATAAAATAAGCTACATCATACACAAGCTGGCTGGATGGAAAGGTAATTATAGATAGCAACAAATTTAAAGTATTTGTTTAATGTAATAAAATGAGGAAGTATATTTTTTGTTAAATAGCCAATTACAATATCCCATGTTTTGTAACCCCATTCACTTAAGAATGATCTAATTAGGGCTATTATTATATTACAAGTAGGCCAACCTACCTGAATTAATGTTAGATGTGAAAGAAAAGTTAGTTAGGTTATGAGCAGAACTCCAGAAACATCAGTGACTATAGGAACCAGTGTTCTCATTGTGGAGACACTCACAGCGGCTCTGTGGACAGGTGAGCTGCTTACCTTGGGCCAGTAGGAGGCGGCCAGCATGTACCCTCCTTGGAAGTGATTAGCAGAGTTGGCTGCGCCGTTCTCCGCCACATGGCTGTCCTGTGTTTCATCCTGCGTCGTGCCAAGGGAAGCCACACTGTCCTCATCGAAGCCCTTTACAGCGGCAACTGCCGCCACTGCTTGTCGGACAACAAATACCAGGGTCAGAGACAAATGTAGAGTTGCTACTGCTGCTGCTACTGCTGCTGCTACAACTACTAATAAAGATGTGGAATATTCATTTAATAGTTTTCCATGTGTACGACTTCCTGGGCTATGACGTCAACACCAGGACAAACCTTTAGCTTTAATATGCTTAAACAATTTTTTTTTGAAGGTAAATGGTATGTTGTTATTGACCAGAGGGAGGGGGAGTCCCTGCAACCACACACACAACAATGGAGCAATGGAGAGAGACAATATGGCTTCAATTTACATAAATAAATACAATAAAGTTGTTAATCTAGTATTATGTTGTAAAATATTTTGTTGTTCTTTTAATTACCTTTCTTCTTCCCCTCTCCCTCACTCTCGCTGTCCTCCGAAGAAGTGGAGGAGGAAGACGAGGATGATGAAGACCCGGATGAACATGAGGAGGAGGAAGAGGAGGAGCTGGACCCAGATCTTGAGGTGGAAGACGAGGACGACGAAGACGAAGAGGAGGAGCGAGAGGAGGAGCTGGAGGAGGAGCCATCTGAGTCGGACACGGAGCCCCGCCGGGCCTCCTTGCGGCCTCTCTTCCTGGCCTTCTTGGGTTTCTTCTCGGTGGAGTTGGGCGTCAGGGGCTTGGTCCTTGCCGCCACCATCCGCTTCTCACTCTCCCCCTTCCCCTCCTCCCCCGTGGGAGTTGCAGGGGCCAGAGGAGGAGGGCTCCAGCTCTCCCCCTGCTTACCTTTGCTCTCCTCCCCTTCTGAGGCTGGCTCCTCCTTGGGAACGACCGGCATGGGCTCTGCGTCCCGCTGGGCGGGGCCAGGTAGCGGGGAGCCGGTGAGGGCCGCAGGGGGCGTGAGGTACTGGGGCTGCAGGAGAGGTGTGGGCGTGCGGGCGTGCTGCTGAGCTGTCTTGGTCTGGCTGTAGTTGCGCTGGGCCGTCATGAAGCCCAGCTCGGGGTCTCGGAGGATGTGGTAGTCCGTGCGGCTCACGCCGTGCTTGGCAGTGCCGATGAGCAGGTCCCGGTCGTGGGGGCCAGGCTCCCACCAGACGGGCAGGTCCGAGCTACGCTGGCACAGGGACAGGCGCTCGTAGAGCAGCGGGTGGCGCAACACCTGCTCCCTTACCTGCCGAAGCAGCTCCACCCGGTAGAGGGTTCGAGATGCTCGCTCTTCTGTGATTGGCTGGATTGACAGGGACGGGTCCACAGTGGCATCTGAAACAAAGAGATGACAACAAGCCGTGAGAGAGTGAGAGTGAGAGAGAGAGCGCTGTAGGTACAGTCATAGATCTGTTTGTTTCCCACTTTATCTCCACTAATGATTAACCTTTATACTGCAGTGCCAGTGTGTTGACGGCACGCAACTAAAGCATTCTAAATATAATAATTGAATACGACTGCATGAGCCAGACCTTTAAACGCACTACATTGTACTTTGTTCATCTGGTTCAATACACAGTAGAAGTCAGTCCATTTCACATTTCACAGACTGCCATGAAATTGTACTAAATAAATAAATATTAGGTTATTTCGTTAAGAACACTGACTTTCAGCAGGGGTGCAGGAGTAGGTCTGCCACTCGCAAACTTTAACAGTATTTAAATTCAGGCTTGATCAGTGGGTGTGTGCAGGTGTGTGTACAGGGAGACCTCTGACCTCCGTCTTTAGGCTGCAGGCGGCACACCCGTCGGCACATGGCGGTGAAGGCCCACAGGTACTTCTGTAGGCTCTCATCCGTCTTCTTGTGCAGTCGAGCCATGGCCCTGAACTTGGTCCAGTCGAAGCGACCCAGGTCTGGGTCAAACACCACACCGAATGTGGACACCACGCGGTAGAAGTCAGCCTCCTCGCGCCTTGTCCATCTGAAGAGAAGGGGAAAGCAATTACAGAACTTTAGGGACCCAGTTCTGTCATGAGGTCGTTGTAGAAAGAATTATAAGAAGACATCTTACATCTGAGCAAGGCCATGTAACCTAATCTAGTACAATATTGGTGTAATCTTCATGATTCCATACACACATTACTATCCAACCATTTTTTAGATTAAAGTTAGGATACAAAATGTTCTATATCTATTATTCTATACAGTATTTTATAAAAAACAGAACAGGATAGAGTTGCATTTGTACTGGTAAAACCTTACAATATAACATAGTAGGCCATCCTCTCTGGTGGCCCAGCACTGCTATTTATATGGAAGAGATTGAGATTGTAGACCCCTTTTAGCTTCGTGGTCTCACCTCTGCTGCCGTTCGATCTTGGCAGCCATTTTGGGATTAAGCGTGTCGTTGAGGGCGGGGGGCAGGGGGCAGAGGGGAGCGGCCATCATCAGGGCCTGTGGGGTGTAGGTCTGAGCCTGGGTCTGGTGGATCTGTAGGATCTGCCGGCTCTTGGTGTAACGCTGGGAGGCTGTGATGAGGCGCCTCAGTCGAGCAGTGAGCACCGAAGAGGATGGCCAGTAGGCTGCGTCGCTCTCCATCACCTGAGCTGCATCTGGAAAAAGCACAAAAGAAGAGGTACAAATACACACATTAGGCTGTAGAGGTACAGTGACATATTCTACAATGACATACGAAGTAAGTAACACTACTCTCTCTAATTTAGTATACACAGTATCTAGTACACTAAAACATCAAAAACTAATATGAACACATTAAATTAAACATTCTGACACGTGTGTGTCATTAGCTTGATTTGTGAACCAATTTAGAGGGCTGGACTTTTCAATATTTTCCCCCATTATACTGTATGTTGCCAACATTGTGAGCTAGCTTCTTAAACAAACATTGGCCTACCCAAAAAATGTAACGTAAAATGGTGAGGAATTGTGTGGAGGAAAAGAAAGTCATGTAGGGCATTAAATAATGAGTATCAATTAACCATGCCCATCCCTAATTAAAATATTAAATTTTTTTTCGATATGGAGTGCGCCACTATTTTGAAAAGAAACATTCAAAGGCTTTTCCATGCACTTACATTACAGCAGTGATTTAAGTACCATTCAGTATGACAACAAATAAGTATGAAAGTATTCTGAGTACAATTACTCACCACCAGCGTTGTCGGTGACAACCAGGTCTCCAGGAGACGAGGCATCGTCCTGAAAGCAGAGAGGCTTGTATTGTTTTTGTAGAAAGACAAGGCCATTTATATTGTTAAACCAAGATGATATGATTAGTGGTTAGTCCTTTAGTAAATCACAAAAGCAAATCTCAAGAACAGTATTCTTTTTATCAAGCCTAGAGAAGAGAGCACTTTGTTTTTCTAACCTCCATGTCGTCTTTCAGCAAGGCTGGGGCAGGCTTGTATTCTGGGTCATCCACGTCCCTGAACATAGATAACAAGTCCCAGTTAGCAGTGGTCAACCAAGGTGACTGGTAGCACAGCTGAGACCCACTCCAAAACACCCACTCACATTTACACACAGGGAAATGTACTGATACTATATATCCAATCTCCAAATATGGTAAATACTAATAACTAGGATAACATTTAACCTCTTAAGAGTGAGAGTAATTTTCTTATTGGAGGGCAAATAGAAAATTACAACCATCAATTCTCTCAGTATGAGGAATTATTTTGCAACATGTTTTTTAAAGTGTTTTTGATGCAATGAACCCCATCCCTCTGGTAAAACTAAACAAAAACAAGGTAAAACAATTGCCACACAAGTATTTGCAACTGCTGTTGGCTCCAGATCAGTACCTACCCATCCATGAAGTCATTGGCTCTCTGTTCCGCAGCAATGGCCTTCTCGTCGGGCCTTCCTACGCGCTCCAGGAAGCACAGCGCAGGATCCGCACGTACAGTGTTATACTTCTCATAGCCTGCCAGGGCACAGCAGTGCAAGTTAACTACCCACTTAAATGCATGGAACCTGTAAAATATGGGCTGCATTATGCAAACTCCCTGCTTTCCCTCAACCTTGTGATATTCATGGAACAATGATATGCTATGAAAGGCTACATGTCAAATTCACTGTCTTGTTCCAATGTGAGATATCAACCACTGAAAAGTCAGATAAATTAAATAAATAAAGTTTTAGACTAAATAAGATCAATTATTAAGCAGAGTGCCTACCTATATAGGTACCTGTACTACCGGTGTTTCTTTAATTAAAAGGTACAGATTACTATGTATTTTTTCATCAAATAGGACATTTAGTGTTTAAGAATAAATGCTTTTCCTCTTCCTCTCTGTCCCAGGTGCTCTCACCATGCTTGTAGACACCCAGCAGAAGACATTTGTCAGAGATTGCATCCCACCACAAGGCCGGCAGTTCAGAGTGGTCCGGCTCAGGGACCCAGATGTTGATATCACTGAAGAAGACATGGAGAATGAGGAAGACCTTTCTTACAAAGGACATTTATAGATCCCTGCAGATATCTATTATCAAAGTGTCAATAAATATTACCCTGAGATGGGTTGACTTCAACAACAAAATACAAATAAAGTTTACGTGACTGAGGGAAATACTTTTGAATTGTACTATCTGTTTAATCTAAGTGGATCATCTCTTACTAATGGTGAACTACAGATTCACATCTGGCCAGCGGGTGGCGGTCTACAGCTTTGTTATTCCTCTTCTTTCTCAAGGCGTGCTCAGAAACTACTTCTCCTTTCAACAGGTTGCCATCTCATCTGCTCTTTATTTCAAACATTTCTACTACATAACAAATTACGAAACGGTCATCCGCTCTAGAGAAAAGAAAAAGCTAGCTACTAACTAGCAAATTCTGCTTTTGCAGGGCGGTTAGCAGATAGAGGGAGGGTACAACCAGTGCTGCTGTTGTTAAGCTTCTTATAAACTGTCGTATTATACTCTATGTAGCCTACTTATCTACTGTGTGTCTTGGGTACCAGGTCAGGAGAGCCCGTTTGTCAGTGTTACAGTGTTGGTTGCCGATTGCTTGTTTGTCTTTTTGAACAAATCACACAAACAATAACTCTGTCCTTGTATTACAGATATAAAATAAAGGGAATATTTCTATATCTGCCACGTGCGCAAGTGGAAAAGAAAAGCCTGTCTAGATGGGGAAAAAAAAGTTTGTGTAGTTCATCTCTCAGATGCAGCGGGTCAAAGTTCAGCTCACCTGGCATCTACGCCGTCCAGGACCTTCTGGGACTGGCTTCCTATCACCTCTTGTTTCAGGTAGTACAGCATTCTGACGCGCAGCAGCACCCTGCACACAGACAGGCCACTGGTCACAACCCACAAACGCTGAGCCAACAGAATTCAGAACACACACACACTGACACACTCACATGGCACAGCACGTGTTACTTAATGCATGAAAGCATACACTAGCAGGGATGTTGAGGTGCAGAAATACTGTATATAAGATCAAATCTCACCGTTGGTGAAAAGGAACCATAGTATATGCATGATCATGGCCCAAAAACAAATCGGAATATTCACATGCTTTAAGTATATATATATATATATATAAAAATTATATAAATCACACAATTGTGATGTGATTGTGAGGTATGGAAACAATATTTTACTGTAACAGCAAAAATATTTAAAAATCTTTGTCAACTGATTTTCACATTTACTTCAACGAAAAAGAGCATTGCAAATTAATTTAAAACAATTAATCCAATTAACCTCTAAAGTAGTCTAGGACAGCTGACAGTGAAAATATACTTTATGTACAATGACCTTTCTAAGTCAATGTATCATTAAAATATCAAGCTATCACTAGACAGCACATGCTATTTGAGATTGTGGATCTACAGTCATACAGTTCAATGTGGCCTTAAGGAAACATAATACTGTATGTGGCCTAACATTATATAGAGTTATCAGCGCATATAAGGACTGTATCGTTAGTGTGAGACGGCAAATAGGAAGTCACAAGCGGTCACAGATGAAACGCTGTTGCCATGGTTCTCAGCTGGGAGTGTGTGTGTGTCTGTAAGGTCTGGACGGACGGGTTGTTGACAGGCTGAGTCACCAGCTCTGTGACGCGTGAGCGCACAGCCCAGCCTACAGACTTGGAGGAGGGCTGAGTGAGAGATGGGGGAGGGTCATAGCCGTGCTGCAGCCAAGGCTCCATGTCAACATGCCAAGACAAAGTGTTACAGTGAAACATGGTCATGTCTGCCAGGGCTTATATTTCCACTCTAGCTGATTTTCAGTGGATAAATCATTTGTACCTTGAAAACACGAATAACCTTAACATGGTTACATGGTAATTGTTTTAATTAAATATATATTTTAATATTGTTTTCGAATGGATCAATGGATATACTAAG
This sequence comes from Percopsis transmontana, assembly GCA_025447815.1. Lineage (NCBI taxonomy): Eukaryota > Metazoa > Chordata > Actinopteri > Percopsiformes > Percopsidae > Percopsis > Percopsis transmontana. The sequence continues at coordinate 7,800,226 of JAOEHI010000018.1, read as the reverse complement.
CTTATTTAGGGTGGGGGTGTCAGATTATGTTATTATTATTGGTTTGCGGCCAGTCTGTATGTCTGTAGTATACATATAAAATCAGGAGAAATGAAGATTTATGTTTAATTATAATCCTAAAATAATGTTAAAATAATATCTACCAATAATATCTGATATACTGTCCGAAAACCAGTTTTCAAAAATAAAGGCTCTAAACAAGTCACATATCTCTGTAATGGATATGTCAGGCCAGCTGTATGACAGATGAGCTTTATCTATGATTATACGTTTTATCTGTGATTATAGTGACCTGAGCAGGAAAACTATGGGGCAGTTATGTCTGTCTGAGTGATGGAAGGCTCTCCTGACCAGAGAGACCAAAGAGAACTGTAGTAAAATAATGTCATGAACAGCCTTAATCCTCCTCCCATTCCACCCCCACCTCCCCTCTCTTCTACACTCCCCACTCCTTCCCCCTCCTCTGTAACCGGGTTGGCCCAGAAGCAGCTGCTGTTTCCTCTGGCTGTCAGCAAGGCCCTTCATCTTCCTCTGTGTGACTCACCCAGACAGGCCAATGTGTGAGCGTGTGGTTAGATCTCAGAATGGCACACAAGCAGTGGAACGTCTCAGGGGAACGTCTCAGGGGAACGTCTCAGGGGAACGCTCCGGTCCGCGTCGACTGTGCACAATCCACGCAAACCTTGCACGTCGACTGTGTGCATGTACGACACTGAGCGTGCTCTCTAGGCCCATGTGTAGGCTGGAGGTAGTGGGCATGCGTTGAGCTTGTGTCCGCAAGAGTAGTATACTTTAAAGAGCCCGAGCGCTTGTCCGCGTCCGCATTGCGCAGGGCCACACATTTGGTACTATACTTTGGCCTGCACCCATCTTCCATCTTTTCATATTAATGTGGTTAGCGTTGCTTATTAAGCATTCATTAGGCCTTCAATAAAATCTTCAAGTTCTACAATCAAATATGCTATAATGCATCAATAAAGACAATATTTAATGTCCAGCAGAGGTTATGTAATTGCGCATTACGTTAGACATACATTATACGGTTTAAGGTTTAATGACGCTTATATAAGAAACACGTAAAAGTCCTAAACAGGTGATTAGACATATAAAGGAAAATACTATTGACTGATACTGCACTTGGAGGTGTATGCAAATTAAGTCCAATTATATTACAATTATATTTACATCTGATCAGGGTGGGTTGAACACTGTTTGATTTTGTAGAAATAATTCAATCCCTTTGACGCGTGCCAACCCAATTTCCTGTTCCTGAAAATACATCAACAACTAGCCATTTCACAGGGACTTTAACATTGGAACTAAAATTTCAAAGGTTTTCTTCCTCTTTTCCAGCCGTGTCCATTTATCTCTTTCCACATCACACCTGTGACCAAGAGCTGATGGTGACAGTGACTTTTCAGTGGCATGGTAAATTACCCTCACATTTTCCAAACGTCAGAAGATTTATTATTAGATTCTTCTTCTTTAAAACGTGGCGGAATGTCAGAATCACTTTCCATAATTTCTTTGTGCTCCCCTTCTAGGAGAGACTATGTCAAGTCTAATAAGGGATGATAAATGTGGCATACCTATGTGACATAACTACTTATGTCAAGGTATGCCACATTTATGAACCTCCTCTTGGACTAGAGTCGACTAGAACAACTGAATAAAGTCACATGGTTCAAGACCCCTCGTTCATAATGCACATTCCTGTTAAGGAGGCTGGGGTGTCATACAATCGCCCGTCTGCCTCATCCACCAAATTCCAGGCTTGTGGAGTGAAAACGCTAAGGTCAGCAAAGCCCGCTTGAGTGTGTCCCTGTCTGACCGCTGTATAGCATCAGACAATTCCTGGCTTCAGCACTACTGGGCCGGGGAACAATAGGGAACATTCGGTGGATGCCACAGCACTGTGTGTCCAAAGCCCTGCGGACACAAGCCTTGTGCTTTAGAAAGAGCCAGCTTGTCTCAAACTTTTTGACTCACGACCCCCAGAAAGAAGTGTTGCATAGCTTGCAAGCAGAGGGTGGGGCAGGCTATGAACACCTTTTCGCTGTGCAATATATTATAATACAATATAAAATAAAATGTGTACACAAACAATCATAATTTCCATGATAGAAACATGCACCTTTTATTAGGCGATAACAACTCATGACCCCCAAAAAGCATCTTGCAAGCCCTTTGATGTTCCCGACCCACACTTTGACAATCACTCCATTCTAACACAATCACTTCCATCCCTTCCCCATGCCCCTGTCTGAGGAGAAAAGAGATCTATGACGGCCATTAGCTGGGTTAAAATCTCATTAAGGTTTGTATCAGTCAGCTGGTCACGATGTGATGCACGGCCTTAATGAATCAGTGAACTGTCGCCTTTAATAGAGGCTCCACTACCTCCTAATTATGGCTGCTTAGAGGTGCCAGACTCAAAATGTGTGCCATGTGCAATTATCATTTCCTATAGTTAGGCTCCATGCTATTAAAGACAAAGTGACAAAAATCTGAACCAAGTAAGACCACCTGCCATTTGGTCTAACAGGATAAAGGTTTAGAAACATGCACATATTCTCTCTCACCTGTACATCCACTAACACAGACAACACAGACAAAATCATCACAATCATGAATAATATCGGCACAGAACTAAAGAGATTGTTGTCCTAACTGTCCCCTTTAATCAATAACTGATTCCTCTAATGTAGTGGTTTTCTAAAGTTGGGCCATGACCCCACAAAATCATCTTGTGACACCCCTTCAAATCACTCAGCAAACCTGCTTCTACAGAAGAACTCATGAACTGAGGGTGAGTTAGGTCAGCGTCAGGTAAGGAGGTTCTTACTTGTTGCAGTGGTGTTTGAGGTGTTTCTTGTAGCCATCGTCTTGTAGCATGTGCTCTGGGTTGTGCTTCCTAAGCCACTCAGCCTTGTGGATGTCAAATGTGCTCGACTGGCTCTTCATCTTCTTCCCCTTTCTACCCCGTGGCACTGGGGTGGACAGCCCTGGTGACAGGAGCAGAGATCAAAGATCAACAGTGGACCCAGACACAGTCCAGACAAGGTGGAATATGACTGCTAGCTTTAAGAAACGCGTGTAAAAAAAGATGACCTATCCGACCTATCCTTACAATTGTTCATAAAAGACATTTGTGCTCAATATCCTCATGTGAGGCCTGTTTAGAAACTCAAGTACCCAGGTGGTTCTGTAGCTCCTTCGTTTGTCCGTCCTCCGTGGGGGCAATGAGGTCCCACATAAAACTCTTGATCTTGTCATCGCCACGGTAATGCACCAAGCAGTAGGCCAGAAGGGCCCTGCATATAGACTCCACGTCACGCTCCATTAGCTGCTTCTTAAAGCGCCCGTGATTGAGTATGTCCTTCCAGCGACCCCACCTGGACGACAAATATGAGGGGTTAGGAGATACTGTACCACTGTCATTTTATCCTATTCCCGATCTCCAACGTTTTGACCTGTGACAACATTTCTTATTGGTGGTGAACCATTAACTGATTAACAATTTAAATTAGGCACTTTTTGTATTATAACTTGATCTAGAACAGAAGAATTTCAATTACAACCCTGAGGGTTTCTTTGTTGAGATTACTAAACCTTGTGCTGTAGGCATGTACGCTCTACACACCGCAGGCTACAATGGCTTCTGTAGAGCAGTTAGCAATGCACATGTACTGTCTGAATTTTTCGTTTTAAGCCATATATATACAAAAAGAAGAAAGGAATAAGGTTCACTAATTATCCACAACAGCTGAAATTCCAAGGCTGTGGTCACATGAACAGGTCTGCGTTGACATGTTCTTGAATCGCTCTGATCCGATCTCCTTAGTGGGATAGATTTGCACCAAGATGCTCGCACCAGGTTGTAATATGATGCCATTTCAGCAAACACATTTCTTTCATTCTGTTTTTTATACATGGGACTGGGACTGTATGTTTCCATGGAAATCAATCATTTTTGGTGGTTTTCCACATCCGGCAACGCATGTGTGTTCTCATTGAGATACATTGGTGATGTTTTGTTTTAAATGCTAACTATTGTCTCTCTTAGACAGGGGCTTGTTTTTAAATGTTACAGCTGATGCAACCTTCATTATCCTTCAATATAAAAATTGAAAATACAATATATACACATCATTGTTGTGGTGGTAGACTACGGGGGGTTGGCTTATTGGCTTATTGTTCCCATTCATTTTGTCTGCTGGTATAATGCATTTTTCCAAATAGGCAAATGAAGCAGTAGGACTTAGTAGGACTAGCATGGGAATCACTGCCACGAATGAACCCTCTTACCCATAAACAAGCAGGTTCTTCTCCACCCTGAAGCACTCCGTGCGTCCATAACTGTTGAGGCGGTCGTTGGCTCGTCGTAGCTTGGGCTTGGTGTCGTCACTGTCGCTATCGCCCTCCGACAGCTCGGCCAGCTCGTCCTTGGTGGCGCTAAACGGTCGCGTCTGCTTCCGCACGCGAGGAGTGTCGATCACCAGGCTGTTCTGTAGGCAGAGAAAAGAGGACAAACCAGCTTGATGTGTTAGATAACTACATTATCTTACAGAATGACTTGGTGTAAGCTAGGCTTACACTAAGGCACCATTTCAGATCACTGTATGTTCCTGTGTAATACTAATTCATTAATAATATATAACAATATAAATAAGCACTGGTCCCATTCTGCTGACAAAGTACCAGAATTAACTAGTTTTAAACTTCCATGATAACAGACATCGCTAGTACAACATTTGGTACAAATAGTACTAAGCCTTACAGTAGAATCTGTAGTTACTACAGTTACTACTATGGATGTAAGTCAATGTACATTGCGGATGACTTACTCTGCCATTAACACTATCCACATCGATCTCTGCCTTTTTGGCCCATTTGTCCCAGAAGTTGGGGTCATCCAGAGAGATGTCAGTGCGGTTTCCAGAAGCAACAAAACTGGCCTAAAAAAACAGTCACCAGAATCACGTGAACACATAATCACATTCCTCTCTTGCTGGGTCTACTTGGAGAAACTCAAATTTCATTGTCTAGTTACTGCTGTTTTGCTGCCAACCTTACAAAGAATAGCCAATGGTATAGTGATATAATGGCACATACGATATGTTCAAGAAAGACATCAAGATATTTGCTCTAAACTAAAGATATTTGCTATGACTAAAATAATGACTATAACTCTTACCATGTGTTTGACAGAGTAACTTATACCATATATTCCTTATAATGAAGGAAATCGATGTTATAAGTGGGCATATAGCAGCATGATGATGAAAGCTTTTAAACAATATTGTGTCAATATTTTCCAGGTTTTGAATATACATTTTCTGTTATTACCCTAGATAACAGTTTTTTTCATTTCCGGTTTATTCACGTTTATTAAATATTATAGTATGTGTGTGCGAATAGGTTAGTACCTTAGCAAAGGTGGACCCCCGTCCCTCAGACTCAATGGTGATGGTCTTGGTTCTGCGCTGGAGAATCTGGTCTATGTCCTCCTCGCAGAATTTGGCACCTTCGTCCTCCTCATCCATGATGGCCCCGTAGGCCCCACGCCTCAGCAGGTCCTCTATCTCCTTCTTAGACAGCTGCTGCTGCACCGCCTGGGGTAGAGAGGGCAGGGTTATCCTGGCTGGTATGGTGGCCAACACTGGTACTACAGCCAAATTATGTTTTGCCCAAAAAGCCCATTGATGGCCCTTTTGGCGCTTTTCCACCTCATGGTACCAACTTGACACGACTTTACTGAACTCTACTGGCTTTTGGTACAAGGTGAATTGTACTTAGATAGTACCCCCTTAATGTAGCAGGTCGTCAAAGCGACACTCCTTTATAGATCTGTAGTCACTTTTAAGTTGTGGTATGTAGGCACAGAAGACACTAATGCACATACTCTATGCTGGTTCCACGAGATGAGAGTCTAAACATACAGAAGTCAGGAGAAGCATTCTCCGTTGTATACGCTGGCTGAGCATGTTTTACTGAAATGAAAGGCCGCCATTTTGACATGACAATATCCAGTTCTTCTATCCATGGTACAGAGAAACTGTTGGTTTCAATCATTCACCCACCACATTTACACATCTACAAGACTAAAGCCAATGAAACCCCAAGCAGCACCACTAAACTGCTATAGATGAATATGAAATGCCCATGGGCCACTTAACAGCAGAGTCACTTCTCCTCAGGCTCCCCCTGCTTAAAACAAGGAGATTATGAATGCACATATAGATATGGCTTTTATAAATCTTATATGTCACTGGAAGACGACATACCAACACTCAACAAACAACAAGACACACACAGCGGCTTCAATAACAACAACGCCAAATAAGAAAACAATCCAGCCATCCTCCGTGCCACAGACATAAAGACACGTAAATCCAGGGCGTCTAGTCCTACCAGATCACAGGGTGGCTTGGGACCCTAGCCTGGTATATGACCCCAGGAGTTTAGTATGCAGATCCCAGCGATGTGTTCAGTCGAATGTGGAGGCCTGCTAATAGCTTAGCCTTCTCAGAGCTCAGCTAATCCCCAGAAGCCACAGACCACAGCCCAAGATCCACCTCCACATTTCACACCCTGTTGTCACACTTTCCACACCAGGAGATTAGACTCTAGCACCAGAACCAACAGTGGGCCACTGGCTTTCCAACTAAGCAGTTTAGGAGCCCACTCAAATATCTGAGAACACTGATTCCTCCGCTTGGCCTGTTCTTAGGTTGTTCTGTTTATCAGCTGTGTATTCATTTGTGCAATTATGTCACTTAGGAACTGTAATATCACTGTCACTGGAATGCATTTTCTCAGTTGCTGTTGTTGATTTTCTATGTCTTTATTTTCATTCCCACTCTACAAAAGCATAAATTGTTAATTTTCAACACGCTGTCACTCTGATTTAGTCGCAGTGGGAGTGAGATTTTTAAGTCAGTAGGCTAGATTAGGAAACAGGAGCGCTTGGCTGTCTGATCAGCTTTAGATCAGATATTTAATGACTGTTGTGTCCTTTAGCAAAGTATATTTTAATTAGTCCTGCTGTCGTCCCTGGTTACATTTCCCTGCACATCGCAGTATGAACAACCCACTCATCTGCTCTTATCAAAATAATAAAAGGATTTCTCACAGGTGACAATATTAGTGCAATTGTACTATAGGCTATACTAATACGATTAAGAACTAAAACTACCATCAACATTGACAGTAGTTTTAATATAACTAAGGTTCTTAAATGTTAGATCCTACATATTTGTTTTTATTTCAATCTCCTCGATATGATTAATCTCTATAAGACCTACACAACCCATTCCAACCTAACAATGTCACAGTAGATATAAAGATATACAGATATAAATCTATTGTTATCATGTCTTGTAAGCAAGTGGCAGCCTCCGGTGCTGAAAAATGAATCCAATGTGGAAGTGCCAAAATCTGCAGGTGAATTTTTATATAACTCATTAGTTGAAATTATATAAATCCATCGATTTATCCATCCATTATATGTAGGCAGGAGTCAGACACTACCAAGATGGCGACGGCCAGAGCCAGCACACTGTGGGTGATGTCACGGAGGTTTGGTCCACTTATTTATACAGTCTATGGTCGTAAGAAGCGTGTGGACTTACCCCTCCCCCGGCGCCTGCACCCAGGCTGTTTTCCCGGCCACTCATGCTCTGTAGCACGGCCTTGTCCAGGCCCAGCTTGAGGCTGGCACGGTCAAACATCTCCCGCTCGTACGAGTTCCTGGTGATGAGACGGTAAACCTTCACTGCCTTGTTTTGACCAATCCGGTGGCAGCGAGCCTGGGCCTGTGGACAAAAACAAACACAGGAGTTGGACATGTTAAACATGCAAATTATTTTTCAAAAATATCTCTATAAAATTGTTTTAACAAAATCTATTTATGGTGATGGTGAGTAGTCAGACAGAAACCTGTCTTTTTAGGATTTAAGACACAATAATTTCGATTCAAACACAATCAAGAAAAGGTAAACGAAAAGGCCAGTAAGAAATAAAGTGTGTAGCAATGCTGTTGCTGATACAGGCAGAGCATTTACATTTTTACATAATTTTTTACATTTACAGCATTTAGCAGAAGCTTTTATCCAAAGCGACTTACAATTAGTACATTTGTCGACAGTTGAACTGGTTAACCACCAGTTTTTGAAAGCAAAAAAAAACATTCTCCTAGAATAAGCGCAACATCATGTAACAAGGTTAATTCACTTGTGCATTTTTAGAATATTTCTCGAAAGTTATCATTCGCTCCTCAAGACAGTCAATAATTGCAATAATCAAAAGTTATCATTCACTCTTCAAACAGTCAATAATTATTTTAAGAGCTGATCTAACAGAGTAGAAAAGAGGAACTTTTTTAATTTTTGTTTTGTTTTGTTTTGTATTTAGCAACAACTGTTAAGTAATTTGCCTCTGCTGGGTAATTTGTGCCTCCAATTAAAACAGTAATACAAAATATGACAAAGCTGAAAAAGGGCTTAGGATAATTAATGAATAATTAATTATGAATACACACAATATGTGTATGTGTGTGGATGCTACCTGCAGGTCATTCTGAGGGTTCCAGTCGGAGTCAAAGATGATGCAGGTGTCTGCGGCCGTCAGGTTGATTCCCAGGCCCCCGGCTCGGGTACAGAGCAGAAAAACAAAGCGATCCGAATCGGGCTTACTGAAGCGATCGATGGCTGCCTGCCGCAGGTTCCCCCGAACGCGGCCGTCTATCCGCTCATACAGGTACCTGAACCCGGATGGAAAGAAAAGGTAAGCTTAGGAAATGCTAAATGTACATAAAAGTACACAAATACTCCCCAATGTATCAGTCATCCACCTTTCAACAGGGGGCGCTGCAAGTACAGACCGGGACTTTTTAAACCAACATTACCCCAGATTCACCACTACATTGTTCCTTTACAGACTATTTTAAATCCCTGCTTGGGAATACAGCCTCATTCAGCTGCTGACGTGGCTTTGCTCCCAGCTCTTCCCAAACCCTTTCTACCTACCACTTGCCTGCCTTCCTCCCTCCAGAAGAGACCTTCTTCCTGTCAGGAGCTGTCCCACAGACCCCCCCTAAGCCACTGATGTGGGAGAGCCCTGCTGCTGAACCCAGGGCTGAGCCCAAACAGAGCTGCATGTTTACACATGGCTAAGTCTCGAGAGACATGGAGGGAGGGAGTGAGAGAGAGCGAGAGAGAGAGATCCTATTGGGCTTCCTTCCATCTCTACACTTACCTCTGACCTTCAATCCACCTACACTTTAATCCTATCCTAATCGGATACTGTTAATTTTGCTTTATTTGACTATGCATATTTCAACATAAATTTCTTTGTTGCACAATATAAAAGTGGCAATTTGAAACATATTACTGGTCCAACAATGTCATTATTAGATGACATGATTATCATGCAATAATATACACTACTATAAATTAATCATCCAAGGTTACGCGGAGGGGAGTTTTTTTTAGCTTGGTTGCTATGACAGAGGAGAGTGCTACTATTAGCTGTGTGGGTGGCCCAGGACAGACTTGTAGGCCACATCCAGCATATCATACCTGCAGGTATGGACACGCTACAGTCACAACTATAATTAGGTCATTTAGCAGATGCTTTTATCCAAGGTGACTTACAAATACATACTGCTCGAGCGGTTCGACACACGTATACATTTCCTGAAATCGCTGGGCGGCCTTCAATGCTTCTTTCATGTTTTTATTGGGGGGGGGGGGGGGAATGCACTTGTTCTAAATATTGAGGGGGACGTAACCACTGCATCACCCCTGAAATCTACGCCTATGCATGTTGTGTAAATTTCATTTACTTATCTAATTTTTTTTAGAAACACTGTTCTCATGTTGTTATGTAACCCTTATTTTCTGTAGAGGGTTTACATGCAAGGCATGAGAATAGCTAGGAAAGATATGGAGGAAAGGAAAGAGAGAAAAGTGGTGAATAAAGACAGAACAGAGACAGAAGGAGAGATATATGAAAAGAGATAGAGGTAGTGGACATACACTTTCGAATCCCACTGTATATTGATTATTATATTATTTATTATACACAGCAACACCAAAGTTTCTCCCTCATCAGCAAAAATGAGTGGGAGGAGGAAATATTTTTCAACATCAATCAATGAACATATTTTCTCTCAGTGTTATGACCATAAATCCCCACACAACCGCCCACTGTTGCATTCAAAAATAAGTTAGATATTTATCCTTGATCAAGATGCCTAACCCCTATTTGCTCCTAATACACAGTACATACTTGTGCGTACTGTTAGTCACAATGGATAAATACATCAGCTAAATAACAACGTTTTAATAGTGATAATTAGGCAATTAAAGAGCTACAAAAACAGTCATCTTCCCTCTACACATGCCCAAACCGATGAGGGCAGAGGAATTTAACTTGTGGCCGTGACAGAGCACAAAGCAGTGAGAGAGAGATGTGTTAAAGTGGAACAGTACTCCGCCTGATCCCAGAGATCATTAATAGCTTTGGTACTGTGTTCATCTGGTCTTCTCTGCCATCTTGATTACTTCTCTGCGTTGGGTGGGCAGCGCTGTACTACAGTAGAACCTGGTTTTAAACTCTTTGCTGTTCCCCCCACTAGGGAATCATACTGGCAAAATATTGCCAGCAATTAATTTACAATGCAGCTATGAGCAAACACCAGATAAATTAGGCCTAAAGTGACAGACCACATTAAAAAATAAATCCTCAATGGAGCGCAACTTGGTTTTCCCTGCTTATAAACCAAAGGAAAAATTCAAGCCGTTAACAGAAAAATGGGTTCAACGTATTTTCCTTTTCCAAATCCTATACATACAAAATGTCCTTACTGTACTTTTACACAAAGATTTCAGTCCCTGCCTCTGTGGGCCCGTTACCTTCTTTGGATGAGGTAGTCCTCCAAGATGTCCAGGCAGCGCACCATCTGGGAGAAGATTAGCACTTTATGTCCCCCGGCCTTCATCTTGGGCAGCAGTTTGTCAATGAGCACCAGTTTGCCGGCAGACTGGACCATGGCCTGGAGGTGGAAGTCCATAGCTGTGGGGCTGTATACCTCACGGAAGTCCTCCAGGATCTTCTCCTCTGCACCTGACATAGCAAAGATGTGGGAGATGCTGTATATGGCTATTTTGATTAAATATTCTTCAATATTTCATACTGTATCCGGACTTATTTTGTTTGTTTGTTTGTGCACATGATTGGTAGGGGGAAAAAATGGGGGGGCTGAGCTGACAGCAAAGCAATGGGAGATAGTAGCGATGCTTTATGTCTTCTCCACTTCACATTACGAGTGTTTAATTATACACATTTGTGAGTAGCTAGGCATTGTGGAGCTTGCAAGGCTTTTGAATATCACAAGACTAAATGTAAGCGATCTGGAACACTAAAATCACGTGGGTTAGGCACCTTACCGTGAAACCAACAACATTGTTTCTGTAAAGTCTGCAGCAATAAATTGTGATTGTCCCTTTAACTTTCTAGAGACTGATCTGATACAGGACTGTTACTAGATGGCTAGGCATTGGATTGAGAAGGGATTCTGTGTGCTGACAGGTTCAGAAGAGCTACCTCCAGGATGATCTGTGGGTCCGCAGTCTGCCTAATGTGAGATAAGTGGCTTAGTCACACATTTCACATGACACGTCATAGTATGGCCTTTTAGTCACACGTTTCACATGACACGTCACAGTATGGCCACTTCAGAGTGCCCACAGAAACATTAAGCTCAAGATATGTCACCGGGTTATCTACTAACATAGAATATTATGCCAATCAATAGCATATATCTCTTTTACCAACAGATCAGTTTGGGTTACGTACTGCAGTGCTCTAGTTCTCGCTCTGACACGCAGTCATTTCTAATATATTGACCTTTCATATATTGAGTCAAACTGAGTAGTGACACACAGTAAGGCAATTTGGCACTTGAAACTCAGTAATTCAGCATAACAGCTACTTAGCTGCGCCAAAACTACAGTGCTCTAGCATCTATAGCACTCAGACAGGCTGGGCTGGAACCACATGATTTGACAATAAGGTCTGATTGGACACGCCTGGTCCTGCAGGAGGAGGTAACGGTAGACACTAGTTTAGGCAAGCCCACATCATTTACTCTGTGTCAAACATACAGTGTGTGTGTGTGTGTGTGTGTGTGTGTGTGTGTGTGTGGGAGAATTGGTCTGTCCTTGACTAAATAAACCGAATAAAGACATTCGTCATCGTCTGTAGTAGGGCCCGACCGATATGCAATTTTTGAAACCAATATTGATAGTAAGGAGCAAAATATTCCGATAACCGATTTATTATCTGCCTCTATATATTTATTTATTTTACTGCCGATCTTTAGTTAAAAAAATATACACCCGTCAGTCAAATAGTGCTGTATTTAGATAAAACACATTTATTCAAATAACAATTTAAATAACTGAAACTCTTACCAAACATGCAAGACCATTTCTAAACAAAGCTATTTAGAGTAACACAAACGCACAATTAGGAACTTTGCATGTTGTTTAAATGTAATTAAATATTAGCTGACTACCAAAGCACTACTTTAGTAGACAGCTGCCTTGAATGGCAGCATCTCAACTGACAAGGCGCCTCAAAAGGTAAGGTTGAAATTGCTGCGTCTGCCCGAGTGCACTGTCCTCAGCCACAGAACACTGGCGTTGCTCGCAAAGACTGTGGTGCACCGTAATAGTAATGTTCTAATGCGTGGTCTGTATATGGCTGTCTATGCAAATTCAGTCCAGATTCGCATTCGCAACAGCCAACCTCACCAAATAGCAGAGAGGTGTCTGCACACCCAGGAAATGCAAAGCTCATGCAAAGCTCATGCTCAGTGTACATTTTGTGCCGTTTTAAGAATATTACAATTATTTCCTCTCTGTGCATGTAGAAGACGTAGTTATGCTAATTCTAAAGCACTCTCATGGCATATAAGAGGGGGATACAGGGGGGCTTCAGTGCCCATCACAAAGCAAGTCATTAGTCATTATTAGTGCCCCTTAGCGTCCGTATCGGCTATTGTTCAAAATAAGGTCAATTAATAAGCTATTATTTACTTGAGCCACGACTTTCTGGGCGCTGTATCGGCAGCATTTCTACCGATGCCCGATAAGAGTTTTGGAATTCTAATATAGGTCAGCCTATATATCGGTCGGCCCTAGACTGTGAAAGTTTTCAACATGCAACAATGAAGAAGGATCCTTTTTCAGGAAATTATGATTTATTTATTAACTAAAGTCTGACCAATTAGTCGACAACTAGTCTAAAAATGTAAGAGTTAAGTGTAGTGGTATTTGTATATTCTCCTTAGTCTTGCGGGGCCAGACGTGACTACGGCACTACATGACAAGAGTGCACATACATGGGTAATTCTGTTTAAAATTTGTCTTAAACGGAGCATTGAAATCTGGCGCCGACTTGTTGATTGGTTAGTTTCGCTGGAACAGGCCGTAGCGGGGATCCTCTCCGAAGTCAATTTCCTCCAGTCTGTATAATTAATGTCCAAAGTGGAACACAAATCTAGCCCCCACTAGCAACCACATGCAAGCGAATGCTATACTGTACATTTATGAGGTAATAATCACATAAAGCTTTCTCCTTGATTAGTAGTTTCAAAATGGATAGTATAGAAACATTTGATTCTGTTCAACTGCAAGAGTGTTTGATGCACAAAATTGATTCAATTATACTCTCGGCCAAGTCAGAGCTACAAACTAGCTTTTGTCAAAGTTGCTGGAGGGACTGTTTTGACATGTGCACCACTGCATCTTCCTGTTTGAATCACCACACCTATTTTGAACTGGATTGGTTTAGAAGCTTCAAACTCTGTTTACTGCCCCACCTACATTCAAGCCAAATTGTCTGATACTTGTAGATGTCCTTCAGATGTTTTATACTCTGAAGCTCGATCCCAAGACCTTCCAGCTGGGAGTCCGCCGGGAGTTTTTTTTTTGGAAAGGGGCTGTTAACCTGAAACCTACCTTTGATGAGGTAGGGGTGGTTACAGCACTTTCTCAGCTCCATCATGGTGTTGACGAGGTTGGGCACATTGGCCTGGCCCACTCCCTTTGCCAGAAAGGAGAAGTTCTTCTCCAAGATGGCGCGGTAGTACTTCTTCTGAATGTTGGTCAGCTCTACCTCAATGATGGTCTCCTCTTTAGGGGCCAGCTTCTTCTCCACATCCTCCTTCAACCGACGCAGCATCATGGGTTTCAGGATGCCTTGGAGCTTTTGCACCTGGAGGACATAAAGTTGGAGTCGAGTTGGAGGTAATGTTAACCCGTTATTAAACCATTAAACCCTGTGTTGTGTACTTGTTACTTATTTATTCTGCTTGATCTTTAAATAGAGTGGCAGGATTTCCAGCATGTATTGATATAATCAATCAATCAAACTCTTCATGTATACAGTAGGTTAATGGTATTTGTCTGATTCACTATATCATTACCCATATTGTAAATGTAGTGTACACGGTCTCCTTCACCTCAAAATATAGTCACTCACTTGAAAGCGGAAATAATCTTACTTCAATATGACTTATGACCACAATATGACGAAACTGAACTCACAATTGAAAAACAAAACATTATATTTTTGTAATACACATGATAACAAGAACAGTTACGCAATTCAAAAGTAATACTTTTGGCTGATTTAGAGTTTAGTTCCTTTATTTCAGAAGCACAAAAATGACTGACCTGGCATCTGTTTAGTGTTTCCAGCTACAAAACACAATAATTTTTCTTGTGCACAATGATGTAATTTGGTATTCCAACAATCAGTAGCATAACCCATATTAGCTGATATCATTAGCCCCCATATGTTGGTGAATGTGCAAGTGTGGTTGTACGTGCTCATTTGTGCAACTACCTGTATGTGTGTACATCTGCATAAATATGTGCATGTGTTTTTGTGTGTACTTGTTGCAACAAAATGTGACCTAGAAAGAGTTAGAAAGAGCATCGCTTGAAGAGTTCCATCTGTAGCAATAGGACCTTTAGCTCCACACACCAAGCAAACACCAGGTGCTGTGGTGGTTGAAAACAAACACGCCCGTCCCCTGATATAGTCAGACACCACATGGTGCACCTGTATCTATGAGCCCACAGCCATTGGACAGAGACTGTTATACACTAACAGTTACTTAATAAACCATTATGTCTGTAAAGATATTATCTATAGTAGTACAGTACATATAGTATTTTATTACCTATAGTATGATGCTAATGGTTCTTTATTTTTCTTAGTTTTTCCCTTTTTTCCTCCCCATGAAAGTCCACACCCACCTGTTCCTCGGTCTTAAGGTCTCCAAACTCCTGCATGAAGGTGTTTTCCGAGGGGAAGCGGGCCGGTTCCAGGAAGTGGAGCAGACTAAATAACTCCTCCACTGTGTTCTGGAGAGGAGTTCCTGTTAGCAGGACCTTGTGCTCCTACAGATAGCAGAGAGAGGGTCACAACAGCATGGAAACATTTAGCTTAAGACTAAATAAATACCTGAAAACCTAAATTGTGTACTTAACACAAACAAGGTGATTAGATAAGGACTACATTTTTATTTGTGGGTGAAATATTCCTTTAAAACAATTATGATTTTATCAATTTTAAACTACATTTAATTATTATGTTATCAATCACAAACATAGTGTTATTTTAGCTACATTATACAGTTTTAAATCTAAATATGGGCAGAGGGAGCAGATACTACACAAAGAGCACAGGTTGAATTTAAATCAACATCCTGGCACACTGAGCCACCAGGACACAGCTGAGGTGTCTTGTGTACTAAAACAGAGGAAGATAAATTCCAGGGAGGTGACAGAAAGAAGGTCTAAGCAGGCCATAAGCCATGCATGATGTTTTTCCTAAATATGTCTGAAAAAATATGAAACTAAATATAGCGTTTATGTCAGCCACATTTTTACTCGCAAGTATTGTTTCACAAGTACTTTATTCTGTTGGCGAGAATGGCGAGAATGCAATATTTTGTACCTTAAAACCCTTGTTTGAGGGGCACTACTTTCAACAAACGTTACACCATGATTAGGCAAAGGGCACATGCATAAGGCCTCACATGTATGCACATATCCAATGCAGTGTCTATGTGTTAATGGGGCCTTGTATAGGCTCCACCTTGGTACACACCACCACTATAAATAAGGGTTGTTTCTTAGATGTTTTTCGTACCAGGCTCATGAGTTTGAAGCCTTCTAGCAGCTTGCAGTTCTTGTTCTTGAGGCGGTGGGCCTCGTCGATGATCACACAGCGCCACTCGATGGCGTTGAGCTCAGGACAACCTCCGAGGATCATCTCAAAGGTAGTTATGACAGCCTGGAACCTGTAGGCTCCCCGCAACACTCGGCCCTACAGAAACAGAGCACACGTGTTGAAATGTGTTCATTAGGATAAGCCCCTTGAGATGGATCTTCTTGTTTTCAAGGGGGTCCTCCAAAAACAAGTACAGAGTATACAACACAGAAGACAAACAACACTCTTTAACAAGACATTGTTACAAAAAGAAAACAACACACACACAAAGTATGTACGATGTATCGCCCGACTAACAAACAAGGTTTCACAATGATGAATTTAGAATACACACTTATTTGAATCATGAGCAGTTAGTATTGAGGTATGACAGTAAGAAGGTTTTAAATAAACCCAAAAGATGTAGGTGATTGGGTAGGTTTGTCCACTAACATGGAGCCATTAATTCAAACGCTTCTCTTCCAAATACTTAGATATATGTGGATCTAGTTAGGTTAAAACTGTTCATTAAAGCCACTACAGCCTAGATTATTGCATCAAGTGATCATTACGTCCAGCCATTAGAGATACAAAACCAGAGTTTATATTTGCATATCCGTCACCATGACAACAGCCATCGAGGAACCCTCTCTGTCATTTAGTAACTACCTCCAGATAGACTCTCTGATGTCTCTCTGTCTCTCTGATGTACTTGACAGATTTCCCTCTCTGGAGTGGCGGAGACACAGCCTGTCGGCAGCTAAGTTCCCTGCTCCTCTTTCTAAAGCTGGTTTACTCTGCCTACAGCACGTCTGCATGCTAACAGTTCCTAACTGCCTGTCACCGAACATCACACTGGTTGGGCTCGCCAACCATAGCAAGCCTGTACCGTATTATCTACCGCCTGCTAGTTGATACACTGCTTTCTTTGATTCTTTGAGAAATGCTGCGTTGATTACCAGCCTCAGCTGTGAAAATGTTCTTATCCCTAGAATTAAAGCTGGAGTGTTATGAAAAAATAACACTCCAGATATATTCATATCATTTATTTATATGATTTTAAACTGGTAGATCACCAAAAGAAAACCATTACAATTACTAGACACTTTTATCCAAAGCAACTTTCAGTGAGTAATATTAAATAAGTATTATAAGTATTAAGGAGCCAGTAGGGGTTAGACATCTTGAGCAGGGATACCACAGGCATGTCAAAACTATGTGTATCCCTACACTGGAGGCATGTGTTATAAGTGTTTGGTGTTATGCATTGCATTCACATTCTCTTCAGTCTCGGCGTCTTATCATAGTGTGAATGAAACCTTCTTCTGTGCTGCTGACACCACACCGCTGAGCCTGAGATGTAATACTACTACTTTAATGGAGGACAGAAACACACTGGGTGTGATTCTTTTTGTTATTTCTTTTGTAGATTTACTTCTCCTTTTTTAATGAGTATGAGATCAGATAATCACACATTGAATCATTTAGCAACAGTGATGAATAATTCTGAAAATATAAATTTAATGAACAAGGCAAACACTATCCCTTATTATCTGAGCACTCATCCATCCTTATTAAGGGCCACTAATAAATGAGGTATTAGATGTTTTTTAATTTCAATATTGGAAAATGTGTTAGAGGAACGATAAATTATCATTTGCATCGTTGCGATAACGGTGTGCAATGTGTTTTGACTTGGATGGTGTCCTACCTTGCATTCACACAGGCAGTGACAGTCGGCTACAAAGTCACCATTATTCATTTCAATAAGTGACAGGGAGCGGAATAGTGGCTAGTGACAAAAGCTCAGCGACTTGGTGACAAGGAGAGTTGACCTTTATTGAACTTTATTCAGATTTCCAGTGACGCGGGGTAGCATCTAGCGATGTCCAATCAGAGGGCAGATGTGTCAATGAATGCAAAACCAAGTGAATTACCATTTGAATGATACATTGCTTAACAGCATACATTGACTGACAATGAAAATAATATCTTGATATATGTAACGTATTAGCAATGTATTAGCATTTCTTTAAAGAAGTTGCTTTGTATAGTGGACCGATTTGCTGAAATAATGTACCTATGTTTACTGAAATCATTACTGTGTTGATAGTGTAGCAGTGTATTTAGTCAGTAAGAACATAGCAACATACAATTGCATATAAAATTGAACAAATATAACTACACGTTTTCAAATTTTTTAATTCAGAGTTTGTTTAGCCCATAGATGTAGCAAGGCAGACACACAGTACATAAAGTTCCCCCTCGAGCGACAGCTTCAGGGCAGGCAATGAGCTACAAAATCGCTGCCCGTGTGAACGTAGGGTTACACCTCTACGTTTTCATTTTGTTGTCCCACTGGCATTGGTTGCAATTGCAGCTAAAGGGACTCCTCAAAATCAAAAACAGCCAGTACTAAATAAGGGGAAGGAATACCATGCTGAGGTACTATCCGCTTCAAACTACATCAGTACACCACTAGAGGAGAGATCTGTGTGTGTGTATGTGAGCAGCAGACACTAATGGGACCAGGAAGCAGAGTAGATAAAGTGCGAGAGAGAAATATGTAAGTAAGAATATGATGGAATCAGCCGGATCACTAAAGACTAGTGAATTTCAACAGAACAGACCAGAGCGTAGGGCTGCCGCCTCATAGTCCATAAGTCCAACAATTGGTGCGTGGGTCTTAGTTGACCCAACAGATTTTATGTTATGTTTATGTTAAAAATCGAAGGTATACACTATAATTAATGTGGTATTATTGTAGAAAATGTAGAAAATTCTAATTTGTTTAATGAATTTGTTGATATATACTGTGATTAGTCAATAATTTCTTGACTAGTTGTCAAGAATGTCTTAAATTGAGGAATGGCCTGCTACAAGGAAATAAATATATTAGCGTTCATTTCTTCCCACCCTTTTTTTTTTTAAGTCCACAATTAGTGTTTTAGTGTGATATTTTTCTAAGGCAGCATATACAGTTAGTTTTTATGTAAAAGCAGGTCTAGTTGTTCTATTTGTAAGAGTTTACTGCGCATGCAACAATGTTCCTACATTACTGCCACAGAAACAACTTCCTGTAAACTGGTGAAGTGTTTATGTCTGGCTTGTCATTCTAATAAAGCTAGCTTCCTTCTCAGAACTAACTAACCAAAACGTCCAAAACAATTTTTCAATGCAACTTCAGTGTTGTTGACAACCTCCACAGAACCATGATTATTATTATAATGAGCTGCATTACGGCGAAGCCCCATTACATACAGCAAAAATGGGACCTAGCTCCGCACTCCATTCATTGTCTATGGCACACAAGCCTTATGGAGCTCAAAGCAGGTTAGGATAGCATACGATGCGAGCAGAGCCTCCGATGCATGGAGGGCGCAGGACAAAAGCTAGAATCTTTTTAAGTTTATGCCAATTCAGTCCACATTCGAATCTTGCCAAACATCACATCTGTGTTGGCACAACCAGGAAATACCCTGCTAAACTCAGTGTAAACTTTGTGCCTTAGTTAGTTTTCTGAGCATATAAAAACATTCTAGCGAATCTCTTCGTAGAACAACATTGTGCAACATTGTGCTTGTGAAACAGTTTGTGCAGGTATGCACTCTGGAATATGGTATTTTGCATACAGAAATAGCTGACACACCCATATGCGGCCAGTTGTATGTACTAATGTAGTGGGGTTACGTCCCACTACATTAGTGTATAGGTGGTTTTCTAATGTCAGTAAGCACTAAAGCACTTCATAACCTGCATTCATTCAACCCTTTATACTTACGTTCTTCATTTAGCATAGTGGTTACACAAACACACACACAAAGCAAAATGTTTCATCATCTCACAATCCCCAAACCTCACCATTAGCCAAGTGACATGGGCAAAGCCATGATAAGAGCTCGTGGTGCTATTTACATCCCACACCTGCGCTTGTTTACCTGTGCGTCCCTGAAATACATCTCGTACTGCTGCAGCATCTGGCGGCTGACCATGCTGCCATGGTACACGATGACGTTGAGGTGGGTCCAGGTGTGGAACTCGCGCTCCCAGTTGGCGATGGTGGAGAGCGGGGCAATGATGAGGAAGGGCCCCTTGATGCCCATGCGGTGGATCTCTTCCAGGAAGGTGATGGACTGGATAGTTTTCCCCAGACCCATCTCATCTGCCAGGATGCAGTTCCGCCTGGCCAGGTGGAGAGACGTGCGCAATCAGGGAAAATTATATTAATATTTATTAAAAGAGAGAGAGAGAAAGAGAGAAGGGGGGTCAAGACGAATTTAAGATAAATGGAAATTGGGATTGTAAGAAAACCCTGGAAAATATATTATTTACTTTCTATAACATTTATTATAATAACTGTATAAATAACCCTGGTGTACAGTATCTCTACTGGTGTGTGCAGAGAGAAGGAGAACAGAGGTGGATAGAAACAAGATGAGGGTACTGTTGAAAAACATGGAGGCAATATATTAAGAGAATATAGAGAGCGCAGGAGGTAGAAAACGCCATTATTAGCTGTAATGACAGGCCTTGGAAACGCGATGAAACACAACAGCGGTAAGTTCAGGCGAGCCATTTATCCGGCTGTCCAGTGGGTGGGGGTATTATGTCTTGATGCTAATTGCAACGTGCACATATTCCCACTGGCCTCCTAAGCAGCTCTCCACTTCTGATAAATCTCTCTGCGTAGGTGTACACACACACACGCACACACACATACACAGGCACAACAAGAGCTGTGAAATGCATCTAGTCTAGCTAGCACTGGTGCAATTGTGTTCACCTCAATAGGAAGGCAATCTTGCCCCACCGGTCTAAGCACATATGAACTCAGCCAATCAGCTACCTATAGCTATCTAGCCTATATTTAGTCTGCACGCAACACTGCTCAGATGACTGATCTGCCCAAGTCAAAAAGCCAATCGGTTCATCAGACTAGGATGGGGATGAAAGCTGAATGAGACAGATAAATAGATCCCTTACATCCCCAGCAGCATATGGTGTTATTCTAATGCAATACAGCTAGAGAGAGACAAAAAACATAATTATAGTACTTCTGTGAAGCCGTTCAAAGGTGTTCTTAATCCAGAAAAGTACATTATTGAAATGTTTAATCTGGAATTGGAATGGTATGGTAATACTCAAACTGTGTATTACACAAATAGAGCTAGCTAAGCTAACCGTCCTCTGCTCATTTCTAAGATGAACCAGTAAGTTAGACCGGCTGTAGTTATGAGAGGAAAGGTCTGCTTTGTCTTTCTTTTACATGTCACAATCGCCTTCTCCAAATGTGACTCGCGAGCATCCCAATCTGGCATGGGGCAAACCCACCTCAAATCAAAGTGAGTATACAGAGTATTCCACACTAGTACGTCAAGCATTCAAATTCACACCAGACCTCTTTTGTTTGACCTATGCTGACTGCTGTGTGCGTGCGTGCGTGCGTATGTTCTGCTGACCTGTTGTACCAGTTGAAGAGCAGCCAGTTGACTCCCTCTAACTGGTAATCCCTGAGGCTGTTTCCGTTCCGGTATTCCCTGGATTGCTCTCTCTTCTTCCACAAGCTGGCAGGGGGCCGCTCCTTTAAGACAGAACCAGCAATTAAAGGGAAGGGTCACCATTTTTTCCTCCGTCTTGTGCCAACATCATGACAATAAGATATACATAATTGAAGAAAAAAACTAAACAAAAAAAATTGTAGGAATTAAACATAAATACTTGATGATGACAGCAGCTGGTTGTTTGTGGGGGTGGGGGCGTGGTTTAGCTTGTCTGTGTGTGGAAGTGAACATGGGGAGGTGTGGTTCACGGGGCTAGGGAACAGGTGTGTGTATTTATGTAATCACTGGTCTTCCCTTTTTAAACAGTAAGGGCCTACAGCTGAGGAGGGAGGCCAGAGGCAAAACCTGGCGGTTGACCAGAGACATTCACCCCAGCGTGGCGTGTGCGTGCGGCGGAATAGAATTGTGCGATATCACATGAATTATCCCAGGCAGTGTTTAAGTCCTGTGGGATTGTCACCTTCCAGGCAGTGTTCAAGTCCTGTGTTGGCCTTATTGTGTGGAATAAAGCCGTGCAGATGCATGGATAACCCAACAAGCCCGTGTGGACAGTGAGTGTGTGCCACAATGTTAAAGAACTTTTCTTAAAGATCTAGTTGCTCCAGGGACCCATAGTCATTGCATTACCCCTGGAATCCCAAACAGGGGTTCTGAGTAACTTTGGCTGGTTAGACCTCTACTCAGGACCGAGAGGGCATGGACAGACCACACTGAATTAACTTTATGATTCGTTCTTATCAGCATATTCAACTTCCAGCCAAATCCATCCAAAAATCCAGATCCAGACAAAAATAACTCAAAATCTGTTGAATTAACAAGTAAAGAAACTAGCATAAATAGACTCTAAATAGATAGTCTCTATCTGAATTTTTATGAATTTATAATTTGTTTGCATTCAGTGATATAGCTGCGTGAGAATGAATAGTGACTACTGCTGTTGACAGCAGTTCCCATGGCAGGCAGCACTGGAAGTGGTATGTTAATATACGTGTGTGCACGCGTTCACGCACACATGTATATGTTCCACAAAATAAATATTTTGCTTTAGATGCCAAAGTACCACTAACACAGGGAAATATAAATACATATGACAATACCATCAAAAACAAAGAGAAGGAGATAGAAGAAAGCTAGGGAAAATAAAAGAAGAGATATGTGAAATGTGAAGAGAGAGAGAGAAAATTGGGAGAAACAGAGTGAGATTCGGGACTCCCTGTGGGGTGAATTTACAAGCCGTGAACAAGACCTGCCTGTTAAGACATTCACACATTTCTACTGCAGTTTAACCAGAGAATGACCCTCTCTCCACACACACATACACAGTTACAGTAAGTGTAAAAACAGTAAGTGTGAAAAGGGCATTGTGTTTAACATGGAGGTCTCCACCGAAACACATTGTGGCTTATAGACACAAACAACCCTTCCGCCACTACAGTCAACAGGAGACGGACAGAGAGAGAGAGAGAGAGAGAGAGAGAGAGAGAGAGAGAGAGAGAGAGAGAGAGAGAGAGAGAGAGAGAGAGA
>JAOEHI010000018.1:7702582-7768961 GCA_025447815.1 Percopsis transmontana | reverse complement strand
CACATAACATTGTCCGATCTTACTCTGTGATCCGTATTGGCCTCAAAAATGCATCGAGGGGCGTAACTACAAGTAATGCAGGTGTTGCAATTGCATCGGGGCCCGCGTCAGTCAGGGGCTTGTGAGCGTGCATCCCCCTAACGATTAACTGGAAAATCCAAAGTACACAGTAAACAGTTCCCATGTAAAACTTTGACTAGACTCTGCCCATCCTGCATTAGGGCCCGGTGTTGCCTTGTTACGCCACCACTTGCATCCCTAAGTGGTGGAGATGACTAGATGCTCCTAACACATCTGTGTTAAAACGCGCCACACAGTACGCTGTCTGCAAGAGCACAAAAGTAGTGATGAAATTGAGCGTCAGGATGCACCTTGCAAAAGATCTGACACCACATCTATTTCTAATAGACAACACAAACACCCTTGCATAACAGACACACACACCGCGAGTAAAACCTAGAACCTGTCACAGTTTCTGTCTCTTCCATCTTCGGAATACCCAGATAAAAGGTCAAATTTCACAAAGCGTCTTTTGTGCTTTCTGTCTGTCTCTCTCTAAGAACAGTCTCACCAGGCATGTCCTGCCTGAAGACTCAAACTAAACAAGACATTTGGATAGAAACATTACATACATTACATCAACACACATGATAATACTCGACGCATATGGAAAACGTGGGCCAGATAGCCTAAATAAACACGCGTCGAGTCGACGCAACTGAAATGGTGACCACCATGCCGTGGTCAACCTGCTGCTCACATACTGACATGTGAGCAGAATTGTTCTCCACTAGCGTCACTTATGTTTATGGAAACAGTATAAAGTTTCATAAGTACGATTTCATAAGTATTTCAAAAGCAGGGTATACATGCATAGTGTTTTCTCTAATCATATGAACTCCTTAATTTAAGAGTTAACTACTTTCAGATAAACACACTTCTGACCGCCACCCACCCACAATGCCACCGTTATTGTATGAGTGGTGTGAGAACCCACTTTTTCACCCCTAGTGGCCAAAAAAAAAAAAGCATATTCCTATTTTTAATTTCCTGTGTTTAGAGGCATAGCTGAGTCACGTCTTACAAAAGTGTCACTGGCCGCTGGATCCACCTGTCAGAATCAGCCTTGAGCTTTGGAGCGGGAGCCAAGCCACATCCCTCTCACTGTGTCAAATTACCCCAGTGGTCAACCCCAACCAGCACTGTTGGGAATCAGCTTTGGCCAGAACACCTGAACAGTTCTAAACAACACACCGGACGCTCCAAGTAACCTAGCGATGCGCGTTAACTTTGCAGGATTTAACTAAACCCAAGACATAACTGAGTGAAGTCAAACTGGCCTTTATTAATGCCACAGCTTCATAATTTCTCCTGCCACAGGTGCGTATCATCAAACAGCCTCTGTTGCTTCTGTAATGACACAGGCATTCCCTGCTGCCGAGGAACAAAAGACAGAAAAAAATGACCTATGCTCTGAGAAACACTAAGCAGCGACTTCCATGCACAAGCCTCCTGCACCTCGACAACCTGCAATACGCTGCTTGATGCAAAAATGCCTAGGAATGTCAGACAGGTAGGTGGAGAGGTTCAATTAGACCTCAGTAAATTCAAAACACAAACGCTTTAAGCTGCCTGACTGACTGTCTGGGTTTGAGAGAGACAGAATATATATTCCCACTCTCTGTGTCAAAACAACGGGGGGAAACAGACAGAGAGAGAGAGAGGAAACAAGCCCAGTCAGTGTTCACATGCTTGACTGGTCACATGGCACCGAGCACCAGCACTCCTTGGCAACCCAACGGTTAATATGCAAATGAAGCTGTGTGAGGGGGAGTGGTTTCCCCTAAAGACAGAGAAGGGAGGGGGCGAGCTAGAGGAGGGGAACAGAGACCTGGTGAGAGAAAACGAGAGAGAAAAAGAAGAGGGCGGTTGGTGTGTGTGTGTGTGTGTGTGTGTGTGTGTGTGTGTGTGTGTGTGTGTGTGTGTGTGTGTGTGGAGGATGGGTTGCTGCAGACACAGGTGTCAGTCTCTGAACACTCCATTATTACCTCATCAAAAGGGCCTGCATTAGCGCGCCACTGCGCTCAGCTCTTTCTGCGCCACCCAGAGAGAGTCCCCACTAAACACACCATTAGGGAAATGAGAGCAGGGAGCCAGTGATGCACCGAGAGGTCTAGGGTGGAGCTGGCAAGACAGAGAATGCTTGCGGCATTTCACAGGCTCCCGGTAGCTGTTAAGCTCCACTCCAGACATCTCCATCCATGTTCCACTGGGGTCTAGTCTCTGGAGTCTACCGACTCAGGAGAGAGGCATATGCATGACATTCTTACATTGCAGAATTTGGCCTGTGAAAAGGATCTTGTATCAACGATCTTGAAGCTTTGGGGTTTAGATTTAACCCATTAATTTTTTTCACTTTACTATCACTATATTTTTCACTTTAAATTTATTTGACTTGTTTTGGTGCTGCTGTGGAGAAATGTCCTTTCAGGGCTGAAATTATTTTAACTTTGTATGGCCATGCCATGATCATTGAAAAAGGTAAATGTAGCATCTCATTGAACAACATTACGCGTAACACTGCCATAATCCCTACCAAAAACAGGATCAGTGTGATACCTAGGGGCAGGATAGTCTAGTGGTCTAGGTTTTCAGTGTGTAGCCAACCTTTGTGCTCCAACTATAATTACAATATGCACAGTGCTGTTGTTTTTAACAGTAACAGAGGGTCACCTCCCCATCCATAACCACAGCCCAAACCAGGGGTCTGCTTAATGAAATATAGATTGCACTATCAAGCCAGGGGAAGGGGAGAAGAAAGGCCCTGCTAATTAGGCCCAAGGCTGTGGGCCAATTCGAATGCAGGTTGGGGTGTGATTTAGCAGCACAGCTGATAAATGAAAGGAGACGTGATGCAGAGAGATGCTTCCTCAACCAATTATATACAGCATCAGGCCTTAATGACCCTTTATGTGAGGACCAGAGCTATGGGAAAGCCTGTGTGCAGTGCCCTGGAGAGAAGCTAAAAGGCTGTAATGGAGGATTAACACTGCACTGGGCTTGCTCTGCTCCAGCCCTTAGGTGGCTTCAGGTGAAATCCAAGACCTTCACACACAGGGCTGAACAGACATGGTTTAAGACAAAACTCAATAGAAATATTCCCTAGAAAAATTTCCCTTTTCCAGGACTAGGTTTAATCTATATCCAGAAAACCAACCCGTCATTTTCTTTTAATGGGAAACTTAAGCTTCATTTTTTACTTCTTTATGGGGAGAGTTACTCTAAATTCTCTGTGAATCACTGTGATCTAATGCATGAATGTGTGAAAGAAAGAACACACTGTGGCATTATGTTTGCTTTAAATGCAATGTTCAACTGGTTTCTAAAACAAAATTAAGTTAACTTCCATTAGGCTTTAACTGGGAAGTCATATCAAACAATGCAGATTATATATTGATCATATACGCATTAAAAAGCATAATTCATAGATCGAAAACATCACAGGAGAGTAGAAAACTGGAACTATAATGAAATACCCAAATACAAGACAGCCTTGCTAACCCCCGTGCACATCGTCAGCTTGAAAACCACACACACTGCCACTTCTTCATTTATATATATCTAATTGTAGTCAAACAATAATAAATATATAAAGCACTTAGCTTTCCATTACTTCTTTTATAGAATTGTACATCGAATTGATGACAAAGAAAATACAGGCCTACATTTGTCTTGGTGACATTATATATTAATATTATTTTATAAATGCATGAACAGATATTTATAGGCATTATGGTTGTTGATTGTGTGTGTTCCTCTGTCTGAGATGGTAAACACATAAAGCTTAATAGACGGGACAGAGAAAGACACTTCCTCTCGTTGACACTGTCACACATTCACATTATGTAAGGTAACCATAACCGACTGCGTGTGATGGGAAACCATTAGCGAGGCCAGTCGTATCCCTAGAACCTCACGCAGACGGCAGCAGCTCCCAGCCAAGGGGGCCCCATTAGACCACCATCAGGAGGTCAGCTATTTGACACCTTCACCTTGAATTAAACTTAAGAGGGCCACCATTTCCATTGTTGGTATAATAGAGTTTAGAAGTGTGGCCGGATGTGAAAAGAGGATTACACGTATAAGGTGGACCTAGTCAAGCAGCCAGGACAATGATGGACACCAGGGGGCGACTGTAGAGATATCATAAGAAACTAGTAGTGTAGTCGTGTTAATTATCCATTACACCTGTATTCTGGAAACCCCATGATGAAATTGATCTTTTCTGTGTGTTACCTATCAGAGTCCTGCGTGGGTACCTGAAAAATATCCTACTGTGTAAACCCGACGGGTCGGGTCGGACAGAGGGGGACCGTGGGTCGGAATTGCAACTCTGTTTTTAGTAACACATCCCCAGATGTTGAAGACAGACAACGTATAGCCTAAGTTTTCATCTTGTAGGATAGGCCTAGCGTTACTTCAGCCGATGTTGGACTCGTAGTGTTAACAGTCATTTGATTACCTCTGTGTGACCAGTGAGGCAATAAACATTGTTTTGTATCTGATGTAGACGTTTTTTTTGTTTGAGTACAGGTTGGGTTTCGGTTCTATTTAAAGTGGGTCGGGTCGGGTATGGTATTTAATTAATGCTGCTGCCGGTTAACGGGTCGGGTGCGTTTTAAACACAGCGGGTGCAGGCGGGTGCTGGTTTACAAAACAGGACCCATGCAGGACTCTGTTACCTATATCATGTAAAACTTATGAAGATAAAGTAAGATCGCTATTATAATCGGAATATGAAAAATTAAGAAATAACCCACAATGTTCTGTGGTGCTAAATGAGCAGTTAATTCCTTCTGGCCACTCAAAGAAACATTGTTTATTTTTTATGTTATAATTTTTAGCAGGCTTTAATGAACACCATCTCTCACAAGTCCGTGGCTGTCACTCACCTGGCATTAACCATGGATAAACTGTGCAATTAATGAATAATGAATAATAAATAATTAATACTGTATTAAGTTAATCCAGTGTTGCAACAACCCTTGTATGTGATGAGGAACCCTCCTACAAAAGGGCGAAATTAAGCACTTTCAGAGCAACAATTGTAGTCTGGGGCAAAAACAGCACCATAGTTGTTGAATATTGGAAAATAATTTTAATTTTAAGTAGGCCCTACAACCCCAATCATCAATCACGTCATAGTGACCCATCACAGTAAATATTTCTCCCTACTTGTTTGGAAACAACTGCCCAAATGTGAGGTGGCTCGCGCTTGTTTCAACCAATCAGCCACTTTACAAATTACATTGTGTTCAAATTGTATTGGTAAATACGGTGGTGGGTGCCCATTTAGAATATGAATATGAATAATATGGTAAAATGTCTTGGGTTTTTAGAAGTACCCACACAGAAACAGCACACCATTCATGCCAACATAGTCCCAGAGGGCCTTCTAACTTGTCCACTGCCGTGCGTCCTGAGTGTGGAACAGTTTGGTTTGGCAGCAAAGAACACTCATCATCCCGTCGACCCCTGCCATATAAACGTCTGACCTCAGTTTGAGGGCTGAGCAGAGTACCCTCAGAGTCCAGACAGGCCAAATGAGTGACGAGTGAAGGAAGAGAGGGTTTAACCGGGGCATGTGCACCTCTGCAACTTTAACAGTCAGTTCAATGGGGGAGCAGTCGATCAGGAAGATTTAAGGCTTTAAGGCTACTTGGCTAGTTTTAGGGCTACCACAGGCTGTGCACACACACAAACACACACACGCAAGCATAGGTGCAAGTGAGAACAAAAGGCAATCCATCAAAGGAGGAAGCCCTCTCTTTACAGTTACTGGACATCTAAGTATAGACATTACAACTGAACACACAACTGAAAAAAACTTTACGTTTACGATAGGAGACTTAAAAAGGTTTGGGGGATATTCATGCAAATGTCTCTGTAAAGTTTTAGTTTAATATAATAAATATGTCATGCCAAACCACACATACAGCCTTGTGAGACCATCCTGATCCCCTTTAAAACACCTTGTGGTAAAGGTGGTGTCATCAGACGTTAGGAATTCCAAACAGGCGCATTAGGCAATTGGACCACCTTCAACCAATCAGGACAATGTTATATATTTGAACACAGGCCGTTGTCATCAACTGAACTCCTCATCAGAACACAGGATTGGTTGATTGATCTAAAAGAGTGGTAAGAAAAGCTTATCCAAACTGACTTGCAGAGTCAGAGTTGGTCTCACAAAAGGTATCATACAGTGCTTAAAAGTCAAATACGGTTTCCCTCCTGTTTGTGAACGCAACGAATGAAAGCAATCTTTTACAGCCTCTGAGTACAGCTATGTAATTCTCCTCAATGTCATATAACAACAGCCTTGAAGACACGCACAATCATTTTTAACGTAAAAAAAAAAAAATCAACAAAAATAACTCAACAAAACCCTACAGATCTTCAATTGCCAGAATAACATGGCCAGTATTAGTCAGTGATTTAACAAGGAATTGAACTGCAATTAAACGGAGAGCCCTGCAGGCATTGCTTTGATTCCCTTAAAGTTCCTTATCAAGACATGAACTTCAGTTTTTGTACTAGATTTAAAATTGACCAATTTTGTATTTCATTGCCTACGTTTACACCCACATTCCATTTCAGAATACAACCTGGAAACGGCACTTCTGTATGGATATCTTGAATAAAAATGTTACATTATAAAGTTTTTACAAAATGTTGTCGTAATACATAGGCCGTAGCACAAAATACATGTTATACAGGCAATTTATGTTGATGGACATGTAAGTGGGCACATCAGTACAATATCCATTTTCAGTACCCATGCTATGTAGAACTATTGTCTGAATAATTCCCAGAGGGGATTACTGAAGTGTATCATTATAAAATAAAGCAGGCAAGGTGTGAAAAAGGTCAATATTTTGTGCACGTAAATGTAGTCATTTTGAAATGCCAAAATCATTTTTACACTGTAAACCATCCGGCATCTGTAAAAAGCTTTGAAGACACTCCGTTTATTATAAAGATATGAAGTTTTTGTGTGAAACAAAACAAACTAAAAAGGAGATCTAATGGTTCTCTCTGTGTTATGTCATGACACCCTCTCTGTCAGAGATGGGTGGCTGGAGTGTAGAAACAAGACGAGCTAGATGATCCCTTTCATTATTGGCAGCAGCGGTGCACGCTCATGAGAGGAGGGCCCGGAGGGGGCGAGACAGGAGCGCTAGTGAGAGAGAAAGAAGTGGGGAGAGAGAAATCAGCAGGCGCTCACTAGCAGACCTTTACAACTCCTTCATTATTGAAGCAGTGCAAAGAGAGCAGGCCTGCTGGATGTGTATACACACACGGTAAATATCCATTCATTGTGTGCGCATGTGTGTGAGAGTGTGTGAGTGAGAAAGAGACTAGTGCAGAGGATATGCAAGGCATTTATTTCCTGCTCCAATATCCTTCCTCCAGACCAGCAAACATGCAGAACTGTTATCTTAGGAGCCATTAGATAGATCTATCTAGAAGCAGAACATTTTCTTTTATTTCTTTTGTCAAGTACCTCTTCTTACGTGCATTCAGACAAGAGGCGGCAAGAGCGTCAAAGAGACCGGAAGTCATTCATTTTCTGTCAGCCAGCAGCGGCATGAACATTGGCAGTGCATCTTGGCCGGTGTGGGCATCAGAGTCTGGGCAACGTTATGACGCGGTTCGACGGCAACCCACTGGAAGTGCTCCGCTCTAGCGAATTCTAGAGAACACAACCGTGTCTACTTTGGTTCCAACCAAATATTAGTTCCCGAGCAAAATGAAGGAGAGGGTCATCATTGCTGTGGCGGGTTTCCTGTTATTTATAATCTGTCCCTGTGTGCGTACAGGGACAAAATTTGACAGCAGGCTGTCAAACTGGTCCCTGTCCAGCCTGAAATATCTGTGGAAGCTGCCATCATCCAGCCGCAACTCCTGCACCAGCCGGTGAATCTTCTGAAAGCAGAGCGATCTCTGACGTATTTTCCGCAGGTAAATCAATGCAGCACCAAATGCAACAACCTCTCTATGATCCATAGTGACATTGTAAATTTGACAAGAAGCGCAACACTATTTACGCTTGTAAATAAGCAGGAATGCAATTCATTTGCTCAAAACAACACAGATTTGACCAATTGCACTAAACTTCAACCAGGACCAGAGTTAATGCAAGGTAGGCTAAACACAAATTAATGTTTATTAAAGACCAAGGCTAGTAAACGTGTCCTATAAACTGCATGTTAAACATTTGACTTAACCATCAACACAAGTCAAGACAAGTCACACCACACAAATGGCTTTTAATTTGTTTATTTCGTTACCAAATATGTAATCATACTTGTTAATTTCTTCATCGATCAATTTCTTACCTTCATATTTCAAAGATGTTACATATGGCACTTTCCCACTGCATAGTAACGGCTCGACTTTTTAGGTTTTCCTTAGGGCAAAAGTTGTACCTGGTACTTTTTTTGGTATCACCTCGGTCAAGGTTCGAAGAAAGCTAAGGCGATAAAAAAGGTGATGTGAAAACACTGTAGACTACCGATTGTTCAGAGAGAATCATTACTGCATCATTGCGCGACACGGGACATAGGCTACGGCAAGTTCCTATAGCAGACGCAATTTTTTATATTCACCTTTTATTAAATGAAAACCCACAAAACCACGCCGTGATTAATAAAGGAGGTGCATATGTCCCTCTGTTTGGTTGCCGAAGAAAGGATTCAGAAGAAGGGCTACTGAAAGGTCTCTGAACTGTTGGTCGCACACGGCTACCAAAGAACATTCCAACAGTTGAGTGAAAGTTTAAAATAAAACTAAAAAGTGACTACAGAAAGACCACAACGAAGTAGAAGCAGAAGTGGTTCGACGCCCAGCTATATTGAAGGGGTACTATCTGCAGTGGAAAACAAAGAACCTGGTACCAAATGTGAGTAGAGTCGAGTCGAGCAGTCAAGCCGGCACTATGCAGCGGAAAAGCGCCATTATACCCTACTTGTGGAGTCAGCACAAAGATACCGGCTTACCGGTGTTTGCTTTGTGGCCCCTTAAAATTAAGTTTGCATTCCGAACAGTCAGAACGTCCACAAATCTTTGACAGCGTTGTTGGCAGGGCAGCTGGAGTGAATTTTGACGGTATAGCCGTCTCTGGTCTGAATGCACAGTTAAAGATAAACTGCATGACCAAGGGCCATGTAGGGCACATGTGCAAAGCTGTACATGGTTAATCTCTACTTTCTCTGTTTATGTTCGTTGTGTACAATATATCTGAGAGTCACTGCATTTACACCTCCAGGTCACATGGGATTGCAGGCCACCAATATCAGTCCCACAATTTAAGCTACAATGTCACATGTCTGCAAAAGAACACTAATAATAAAAACAAACACTGAAGCCATGCGTGTGTAGTGCTGCTCTGATGCCATCTTCCCCAGCCAGTAAAGACAAACGAGCTGGCTGTACCACACTCACAAAGCCCATTCAATTGCAGCCATCTCAAGGTTAAATACATAACGATGGCCACTTTTTGTATCGTTAAGAAGTGGTTGCCACTGAATATACCGGAAGGAAATGAATGCAGATGGTTTTTTTTTCATAAAATAGGGGAAGTTGAATAATGTCCTTGGAGGCCTTCCGGTGGAGCAGATTAGTAGTAGACTGACATTCTCTTTCTTTCAGTTTTATGCTACATGGACCCAACCTAATGAGATACCCCGAGCTTTTTGTCTGACTAAGGCCAGGCAGTGTGTAATGGTAAAACAACGCCACAATATTCTCCACACTGAAGATTATCCCCTGTGGCAACCCTGCCCTCTAAAGCATAGATGTTGTGAAATGAACTCATAAACTCCCTAAACAAACCCTTGCCTTCCGCCCTCTCTAACCATGGCAACTGGCAAATGACTTCCTCCCAACACCTGTTGGAAAAACCTGTTTGCTGAAATTACTAATGAGTAACTAGTAAACTATCCACAGTTTCTGTAGACAATAGCTGAAATGGTGAAGTTCTTTCAAAGTCAAATGCTGTTGACAGTGTCAACAAGAACAAAGTCACTACCACATCCATTGTGCTACATTATTCCAACTTTAAGTCTAGTAAAAAATGAAGGCTGTTGCAAGCCATCTCTTTCTATTGCACTAAATGTGCCATTTTAACTATAGACCAAGTCTTTGTAGACTGCTGGTTTCATGTCATCTTGAAAACCAGTGGTAATTGGCATTTGACATCTTCAAACAAATGACTGATCAGTCTCACTTTAGCTGCCTTTCCCTGTCCAGCAGTGAGAAGTTAACCCTGGTATGAGGAGGTCAAACAAGAAAGCCTCGCATTCCAGCAAAACAAAAACCTGACCGCTAAATGTATACACACCCCCCATTAGAAAAAAGAGAAATGGAAAGGCCATTTAATCCTCTCTGAGGGAGAGAGAGAGAGAAAAACTGAATAAAAGAGAATACTTTATATTCTGACCTACTGTGCAGTTTGGGCTGGCAGCGTTCCCACATGCTCCCAATAGACTCTGTATGAGTAAACTTCCCTCCCCTGCCTACTGCTGTCAGACCACTCCCCTGTGAGTCCGCCCCTAATGCCTCACTTCCTGTTTACCTCTGACCCCCTGGCTACAACCCCCACCCCACACACACCCCCTTCCCATTGCTCTGCCTGTCTGCATCCGGCCTCAGCCTGTCTATTGGAGGCCTGCCAAGCAGGGTGTGTGTGTGTGGAGGGGAGGGGGGGAGGAGAGAAGCAGAGAGAGAAAGAAAGAAAGAGAGAATGAGCATGAAGGTTCTTCGGGAGGAGGGGTGGGAGTGTGTGAGAGAGACAGCCTATCAGCACACGGCCACAGTGGGGGCAGGCTTCCCAGTGGTGACGTGGGAGTCAGGTTTCAGAGCTTGCCGACTGGCTGGGAGTTATATAAACCTTACTAAGGAAGGTCAGAAAAGCAACAAAGCTAGCAATTCAGAGGGGAGCCCACAGACAACCCCCCAGCTACACACAAACAAACACACACACACACGCACACAGACTAACCCCACAGACCACAGGCCGGGGGATGTGAGAAGGGAGAGAGCAGCGACGCTATTCAGAGAATCTAAACCACTGATGCAGACAGCCAATGGGTGGCCACCTGTTCTGTGTCCCTGCCTGGGGAACTGTTAGTAGTTAACATTTCAAAATAATTGTATGTACCCATTTTAGTTTTATTATATTTAATAAAATGTGCATACTTTTTTCGCAATGGTGTTTACGGTTAGTTGGAACAGCTGATCAATTATATCTAACAATATAAGCCAATTGGAGAGATGCCAGATTCTCATAGGCCAATCATTGGATTGCAGAGTGACATGCCAATGCAATATGGGGTGAGAATTACCCAATTTACCCACTTTATTAAACCAAGTGATAGCAGACCTGGTACCATATGGGAAAATAATAGACAGAATAGGCTAGTGGTTAGGGTTTTCGACTCCCAGCCAGGTTCGATCGCTGACATGCCCGGCCTACCTTTAAGAATCCTTGAGGAAGAAGTCTAAACTGCTCCTTAATGCTTTTTTTTTTTTTTTTTTTTTTAAACATGCAAGTAGTGTTGTCACAATACAAAAAATGTTTTAGTTTTATTTTCAATTTAAACTTTTTGATTTCAATGTAGGTTGGCTGCTTCAGTGTAGCAGGTCACACTTTAGATTGCACAATTGGTGGTATTCAACTGCATACTTGTTAACACCTGATTTTTAGCAGCTTGCAAGTTATGATAAAGTTAATGTTGCTATTGTGAGTGTTGCATTTGCATAGAGATGTAAGCCACATTGGTAAGTTAGCAAAGATGATAAAGCCATGATGAATGATATAATTATGTTATCTATCGCATTCGCCAAGCTGTCAGTCTTTTAATTCTTTATACAGCTCTGCATATCTATCAGCAAAGTGCTAAGCCACGTTTGAGGTGTTCCCTCCGTTGGTTTAGCTTTTTATTTTTACAGACGGGCCTCTATGGTGTCTGTAGGCTTGCCCTCACTGTTGGATGTCCATATTATATTTATTAGGGTTGGCTCTTGTAATGCCTCTCGTTTTGTCACATCACATGAAAGCTGCAGCGTGCATGACAGAAAGAAATGGCACACCCACAGGGAGGCACGGCAGGCACGCCTGCAGATTGGAAGTAGAGTGCCGCACTTACACACACAGGAAATACAGCTCTTATTAAAACATTTAAATTACCGATACTAATAAAGACTATCGTAACATTTTTAACGGCAGGGTATCACGATACCTTTCTAGTAACGGAATACCATGCAATACTACTTGCAAGTCGCTTTGGATAAGTGTCTGCTAAATGACCTAAATGTAAATTGAAAATGCAAGTGCTCAGATTTAACAGCAGCTTAGAAACACTGACATTATTGAAAATAAAGCATTTAAAATCTCGTCCTTTTTTGCTGTTGGCAAAAGGGGTGTCGCAGTTCACAAACCTTATCATGACAGGGGGACCAGTTATGTAGTTCTTGTTTCTCCATGTCTTGTAAGGTGTTCAAAGGTTTGCCATAGGTAGGCACATGGTTTGACATTTAGGACTCCGTTAGGCTAGAATTACAGATGCTATCAGATCGACAAAATAACACACAAACTTCATGATTGTTAAGGATAATATCTGTTTTGAAACATTAACACCATACAGTATATTACAATGACTGTAATGTTGGAGTGACCCGACTAGCAATTAGACAAATGGGCCTACTAAGATAGCTACTAGCTTGTGCTTCTGCTTGGATACTCGAAGTTTGATTTAAGAAAAATATTTGCCACACTTTTACATTATCATATGCTACAGTACACGTGTAAAGCAGTGCTGCAAACTGATGTTTTATACTGTCCTAATCACTGGTGCTTTGGTTTCTTTTGGTTTCACTGGCGTTTTGGTTTGGTTGTTTTATTCAATCCCAAACGCATACTCTACCGTGGGTGGCGTTACATACAGTTGGGAATTTTGACATCAACCTTGAACCCGTAGTTGGTACCAGTTGGATTTCTAATAAAAACTGTGCTCATGAGCAAGAAATCATAACTGTTAATAGTATTACATAATGACTCACACAACATTCAGCTGTATGCAAAAATGCCAACCATTAGTAGCTAAAATAAAATTTGAGTTGAATGTGTGACAATAACTAGACTTAAGGATCCATGAAACAACCTGAATTTTAGAACTATTGCTATTTCAACAAATATTTGAAGCTGTGGTTAATTAAGTGCACGTCTTAGTAATGCAGATTATGTGACAATCTTCTCCAACTTTGGGTTATCAAAAAAAGGTTTGTTTATGTATGCGCTTTCAGCAGCATGACACCAGTACACACATACACACATGGGTGGTGCCCAGCCAACTACTTTAGCAAGGCTTTGGCCAGGCTTATTAGCAACTCCAGGTTGGCAGACAGTTGACAGTTTAACTGCCCTGAACAGGGGAACCCCAACTGTAGCCTTGTAAACATGTTAGTCCAAGTTGTAGTCATAGCCTTGCAGCTGAACATTATTGCAGTTTATTGATTGTCATTCTAGGGCTGTGATGGAATAGAGTAAAATGTATTTTAAAAAACAAATTCAAAACGTGTGGTAATAATAAACCGGACATTTGTGTTTTGACAGCGAAACAGTCTACTGTACATAATTTTCTCATCTTGTGGGCATGTAGCCCATTTTTGTAGCACCATATGCCAGAGTGCATTGGAATTAGCAATCTTTATAACTGTCTTCCTCGTGCACAAACTGTTTCACAAGCACAATGTTGGTGTAATTAACAGATTCACCAAAAAAAAAAAGCTTTGAATATTAACTAAGACTACAACTCACACTCCTCATGAACTTCAGACTAGGGCATTTCCTGGTTGTTCAGACAAGGAAAATACAATCGGCGATCTTTATAAATTATTTTTCTATCAGCACAAATTGTTTCCCATGCACAATATTGGTGTAATTAAGGGATTCGCTGATAAGAAATATTTTTTATATGCTTTTTATATGTTTAGTGCTGACCGATAGAGCCCTCAGAGGCAGCAATGCACTAAACGTGCCTAGTCTGCCAGAAAGAATAACGGACATGCCCTTGCCCGCATAGCATAGCTTGAAACTACAAACTATCGAGATGGTAGCCGTGTGGAAATTCTTTAAATTGGAAACCTAAAGCAGCCCAAAAGCTAGTAGGAATTGCAGCTCAACACCGCGGTAGGCATCACATGACTGCGATATTACAGTAATGCGGTTACCGTCACAGTGCTATGTCATTCATTTTGTAATATTTTATGAAATAAACTCAAATCTATTGTGACAGGGTTTTTAGAAGACTCATTGCTTAATTGTTCCAGGTTTTAACCACAATACAGTACAGACCCCACCCCATGTGATCACAGACAGAGAAACTCTGCAGACTTGCTCTCTAGTAATGTGAAAAGCACCCAACCAGAGCTGAGCACAGTACAAGTACAACTTGCTCTGGCTTGGCTATCATTAGTAAAGAATTCAGTAGGACAGTAAGAGCAAATAGAGAAACCATTTACTCTGAATAGGCCACACAATAACGAGTTATTCTTCCCTAAAAACCATGAAATAATCCCTCACTATGTCTGTGTGTGAGGATTCAATGATGCAGTGTCTGAAATGCAGAAAAGGCTCAACAATGAACTAGGCATTATCCAGTATGACACAATATATAGTGATGTAATTTAACAAACAAAAATGTAAAACTTTTACCCATACCAATGTTTTAATTTAGTGCTTGAATTTAAATCGTAAAGAGTAGCTGTCACTTATTCAAAATGGTGGGTGAGTTTTGGGAATTCTAATTTTGGTAAAAAGACCAAGACTTTTTGCCTGATTGATATTAATTTGTTCGTGCTATTGGACTATTTAAATTCAAGAGTTCACAGAGCTGGCACAGTAGAGCAGATGCACTGAACTTATATTAATTAGCAGGACAGAAAAACAAAACTAGCTAGCCTTACTAGCACTGATCAGGATTGCCAAATTACACATAATTATTGTAATTACATCGATATGGGGAAAACAGACAAAAAAAAAAACTGCTGGCATGGACAACAAGATAGAACATTGTTAGCCCATTAGAACAGATGGTTACATAGAAACACAGTCTGTGTGCAAGCCCACAGTCTAGCTAGTGTGTTATATAGCAATATAACAACTTTGACCTCAAACTAGTT
Source organism: Percopsis transmontana (assembly GCA_025447815.1). Taxonomy (NCBI): domain Eukaryota; kingdom Metazoa; phylum Chordata; class Actinopteri; order Percopsiformes; family Percopsidae; genus Percopsis; species Percopsis transmontana. The sequence continues at coordinate 7,753,715 of JAOEHI010000018.1, read as the reverse complement.
CTTCAGATGAAACCCTACCAGTCACAAACATAATGAGCCAATGCAAATTTACCAGAAAATAGTTCATGCTAATGCATTCAGGAGATCCTGATCCATAACAGTACATATGAAAACATTATACCGTATTTTCTCCATGCAAACGCAACCCATAAAAATCAATCGAGCTCCAAACATTCAGCACAGCTGCATCTGACCATCAGGACTGTCAGAAGTCCTAATTGGCCGAATCCACTGCGGGGGAGTGAAAAGTGGGCAGCTATCCCTTGATGCCTTGCCTATTCAGCAAACACACCATCAGCAGACTGTTCACACACCAGTGCACCTGAATAGCCCTGTCATCCCATAAGCAACAATACAGGGGTGAATGTTGACATAGACAGGGAGAGGCTGGTCCGTGTGCCTGCAGTTCACATTTATGGGTGGACAAATGGCCTGGCTGGATAAATGACTAGAGGAGCCACCAAATCTGTTGTATCCTCCAGTGTTTGCTGAAAGGTAGCTGACGCTGAAGTGAACAGACAGGATCTGCCTTGGCTACCGAAGCAACATGAGAGTAATCAGCAGTGAACGTTCACTAAGACAACCAAGTCTGTTGTGCTATTCACCTAGCATGAGCAAATACAGAAACGCCGAGCTATGGTAACGTAAATAACTAACTAAATAGATTTAAAAAAAACATAAAAATGTACACCCTTTGCCAGCAACAGTTCACAATCTCTACACAGTTATAGTACAAGCACCTTCAAAGGAAATGGGTGGCAAAGTACCTTTGACAATAACGATGGCCCAGGGCCAGTAAAACATAACGTGGGGAATAGTAAAATTTGTCCTGATCGAGCCATTGCAAAATAAATTGATAATTGTATTATAAACTCGCCATCCTCTAGTTGTTTCGCTGTCTGGCACATGCATAAATAACTACTTTGCAGCGCACCATTGGCCAAACCAGAGTTGAGTAGTGATCTGAAGTGTGTGTCAACTTTCGCAAACGCTCACCAGCCATGCCAATAGCAGACAGTTCTTCTCAGTTAATAGACAACGTGTTTGACAATTAACTATTTTAAGCATCCGTTTATTTACTCCTAAACCACTTTATATGCCAATGTGGGGGAAAATGCATCAGTTCCAGCGTTAGACTGTAGCATTATCGTTAACATTGTGTAAAGAAATAAAGACAAATTTATCACAATGTTTTACTGCTAACATATATTCAAGCTATTTACAATAGCTTTACAGTCTTTCCAAGCCTACCAAAGCCATTTTCACTTACGTCTTCTTCGTTACTGTATGCCTACTAGTCATACTAGACCAAATGCACATCTAACGTTGTTCAAAGAGATAAAATATTGAACTGTATTCAATTTAATGTTTAAAATATTATGGTATGGTATATACATATTAATGGTATGATGGGAGTATGGAGTTTACTTAATTCATGCAAAAACCTATTGGTTATTATTAAACAGTGGGATGGACACCTTCTGCCATGATTTGACCCCACCAGAAAAAAAATGCAGTGGTACCTGGCTACTCTATGTATATGAAGCTATTATATATTAGCATTGAGGTGCCAGTTTCAGCCAGACAGCATTGTGTTTGTTGTAACACTGATATACTACAACTTTTGGAGGGAGGGATAGTAAAAATTGTCTTGGGGCCAGTAAGTTTCAAACCCACTGGTCCAGTAGCAAACATTTTTTAACGTTGAGCCCTGACCTTGCTCAAGGTGCGGAGGGAAGGGAGCACGTTCTCTCATCTACCCAGAATTTTCCCAGCCACGAAGGGAGGATTGCAAGTCTAGTGCAATGGTTCTCAAAGTAGGGGTTCACAAGATGCTATGGTTATTTTCTACATAGTTATATATTCATTTATAAAAATAAAACAGCATAAAACCAATAACTTGAAATAAAAAAACAAGGTTTTATGGTTAGCAAACGATTTTGGAGGAACCTGGGTCAAAAAGTTAAAGGCCCATTTGTTGACAAGAATAAATACTGGCACAGCACTGTAACGGTTACTAACATATGCTGTTAAGCCACATTAGACTCGGGGATGTGTCCAGAGTGGCATCCTTTATTTTAAGCGTCTGTATCTCGCGGCCACGGAGCTCTGTAAATGTTGCTGTGTTAGCGGCCAGCTCAGCTCCAGGAACCGCCTCAGGCCTGTCGCAGCCGGCTAACACACTCTCCCAGCCTCCAACCTCTCCCTCTCTCTCCCTCTCTCTGTTGTTGCTCTTCTCTCTCACGCTATCCCTCCCTCCCTCTCTCTCTCTGTCCATGGCTCTCTGACACCTCTCTCTCCTAAGCTCTGTCTCTTTTCCACAAGCTCTAGCTGTCTCCCCACCCCCTCTCTCTCACCCTTTCAGCGCTCTCCTCCCCACACACACACACACACACACACACACACACACAGACACACACACACACACACAGACACACACACACACACGGAACCTCCCCCACACTGCAGCCAGGCAGTGTGCAAGTGCCTCTGGCTTGCCCTGACCCACATCTTGATATAGCCTTAAGTATTCTTACAGCTAAGTCCTGAAGACTCTCCTGAACTCTTAGTCTAATCACGCCTGACCTGCTGTCGGCGCGCTGGCCAGATAAGACAGGCCAGACTGGACAGATCCTTATCTTTTTCAGCAGGAGGCTCTGAGCACCGCCTCTCCACCCCACCCGCCCACCACTCCACCACTGATTGCAGGTTTCAACCAAATAAGCACACACGCTCTATGGTCGACCTGGTTAAACATTAAATGGGTGACTGGCATTTGTGCCATGAAATACTGGAAAAGTGCACATCACTGCTCTCTCAGTTTCAACACAGAAGGGATCCCTGTTCATTTAGCAGACACAAATTCATTGCAGCATCTCATTTGTCCAATTATTTTCAACAACTAATCATTCCCTGCTCACCTTTCAATTGAAATTGAACTAGCACATACCGACAAGAGATAGGCTTGAGAGCAGAGCCATGAATAGGCCTACAAGCTCTAAACACTTCTTCCATGTACCTTGTACATAATGAAATGAATATCTGTGAATATGGGGTAAAACAGCATAGATAATGGTCTTTTCTATTTTACAACATCCAAATTCAGAACATAAAACAATAACTGTGAAAGAGAAGAAAAACAGCAGAGGATTGCATTACCTTTTCTACCTTGTACTCCACATGTGGTGGTTTCTTGTCACCCCGTCTTTCCTCCAGGCCACCGCTGACCCAGGAACAGTTTGACTCATCTGGTTGGCTGAGAGCCGCCTCTAACTGTGGCAGCAGGTCAGGGAGGAGGTCGGGGGCCACCAGGCCATCAAAATCTCCCCCCTGAACCTCTGACGGCAAGAGGCTCTCTTCCAGGGACTGGTATCCGTTAGTGGTGGTGGCCGGAATGACGTTGACCCCGCAGTTCTGGGACTGCTCAGAGGGTAACTGGCTGGCCACACTGGGGAAGCAGCTCATAGCTTGACCAAACATCTCAGAGGAACTGCATGTCCCCTGGCTCTGCCCAGAGCAACGCAGGGCCCGGAAGGGACACACCTCAGCCTGGTTAACCGGTCCCTCATGCTGACTCATGACCGGTGCAGACGGGAACTCGCATCCTACCACGGGCACTGTGGAAGCGAGGGAGGTACTGTTGTGGGGCCTGGATGAGGGCAGGGACTCTTGGCCAAGACTAGGCAAGTCTGGCTCTCCAGGGTAGGCAGGGTACTGGGAGGGCTGATAGGCAGTGGCAGAGCTGACCGAGCATGCAGGCAGGGTGTGAGACACAGAGGATGCCTGACTGGAGAAGGATAGGCTAGGGTCTTCCGGTCTTGATCCAGGGAAGGTTTGACCTCCCCTGGCTAGCTGATAGCTGCCCTGCTGCTGTTGTAGGTGAGTCCCACCCAAAGATGCATTTTGGGTCTCCAAGTAAGACTTGGCAAGGACATCCCTAGAATGGAACCTGGCTCCTCCTACAGTGAGCTGATGTTGCACCTGTTGCTGACTATGGAGAACAGGCTGCTGACTCAGTGCGTGGCCTCCCTGGTGAAAGGGAAAGTTGTGGTGCTGCTGCTGAAGGGAAAGAGCTGGAGAGTTGATCTGTTGGTGCTGATGTGGATTCAACATCTGTTGGTGATGAGGTTGTTGCTGATGTAGCTGCTGCATTCTCTGCTGCTGTTGGGTTTGTTGTTGATGACAAGGGAGGTGGTGTGGTTGCTGCTGTGTTTGCTGCTGTCTGAGATGAAGGTGCTGGGTGTGCAGTTGTTGTTGATGTTGTGGTGGCTGTTGATGTTGTTGATTTAAGGGGTGGTACATATTCCCATTCTGGTCCTGGTTGCCCCACATTGGGCTGTTGCTGTTGCAGAACAGCCCGTTGGCCTGTGATGCTTGGCTCATGGAGGTGGCGTGGTACTGGCTGTGTGTCTGTGCCATCATAGCACCGCCTCCGCCCCCTGTGCCCCCGGAGCCAGGAAAGCTCTGCCCCATGGGGTTCTGTGCCTTAATGGCAGCATAGTGGCCCATCTGCTGTCCATAAGCAGCAGGCATGGCCTGTTGGGAGGGTGCGGATGAAGGTGGAGGAATCATGGCCTGGTGCTTTCCTGGGGCCAAGGACTCCACGTGGAGGGGCTCAAAGTCAGCCCCAAGGTTCAGCTCATCCACCAGTGACGGTCCTGGGGGAAAGCCCTCCTCATCCAGCCCTTCCAGCCCTCCAACAAACAGGTTGGGGTCATCAAAGAAGTCCATAGTGAAGCCTGGAGTGCCAGCAGGGGGCTTCGAGTCTACGTTGGATCCAAGCTGGTGCAGAGGAGTGTCTATGTCTCAGAACTACAGTATGTCCATTCTACTGAATCCCTGTGAAAAAGCAGAGTGCGTTCAGGAACATATGGGCTAATCAGTAAACAAGAACTGTACATTATGATCTAGCAGGAACTATGTTTGAGTTCATTTTACACACAATACTGTGTGGCTTAATTAAAGATATGGCATTCATAATGAAGTTCATAACACCCTTGATAACGCCCTTGGGCAGTTATTTAACAAGACCCTATGCCTAGAGGGATGTTTTTTTGGTATACTGATCGGATCCATTCCATATTTATAGCTATGGATTCCGATTTGATTTATTAATAAATATTTAAGTACAATAGTCCTATAACTGTACCATACTAGTATATCTACATCCTGTTTCAATATTTTGTAATGTACTGAGATCAACTTTCTTACTGGATAGCAAACTCTGTTGTGAATTTAAATAAAGTTAATAAAGAGCCACTGGAGAATATAATAATATGGAGAATATAGTAATAAATAATAGAATTCATTGATTGAAGTACGATGTACGATTGACTTGGATATAATCTTGAATATTTACATGTTAATGTAATGTTGGTATATTATTTAATGATGGTTCCACCTTTTCCCCCCTTCACCAATTAGGCAATGTAAAAAGACATATGTATATAGATATTCTTTGCATATTCTTTGTAAACTAACAGATATTTACTAGGCAGAAAGCTCATTCATAGACAATAGAAAGCCAGGTAATAGCTAGATCAAGAGGGTCCACGATAAATTTGGCACTATTACTTATCTATCATCAATGGATTTCACATGCAGGGCAGAGCAGCTGATGTGAACCTTCTGCCAGGCTACAACCAAGCCTCCTCTTCCTGTCTCAAGTACCCTCCACCCCTTCTCTCCACCCCTGCCCTGTGAAGCTGCCTGCTGCTGCAGAGAGCGTGGGAGGTGCAGACAGCTGATAGCATTTGAACAGCTAGGGCCACAGGCAGATGAGGCCGTTGTGGGGTGTGCGTGCGTGCATGCATGTGTGGTTGTGTGCGTGAGTATTTTGAAACCACAGACAGGAAGAAAATGGAACACCATTTTGCTCAATCATCTTATGACCACATGCACAAATATGCATTGGAAAAATCAAAACCCCTTCTTCAGCGTTGTAGTAGAGTACTATTTAAGGGGAAGAGGCTTGTTCTCTCCATCTGCTTTCATATTCCATTGGTCTAAAAAGTGTTCATAATGTTGAATTCCTTGACATTTAGAATCTTGTTTATTCTGACTTCACTTCAGCATTTGACAAAGATTGGATTTCCTGTGCAACAGCATGCCAGAATCTGCTGCTGAATGGGAGACTAGCAGCCTGGGAGTAAATAAAAACAAAAGTTAAATGCTGCTGCTATATTGGTGCCTAAATGCAGTATCAAAATATGATGGGATAGGCTAGTGTATTTGTGTCAGAGTAGTAGACAGAAGGAGTAGTGGTGTGAGGTTAAAATCACAAAATAGCATGCTCTAATCAGGGCATTTGAATGAGCAATAAAAGTTGTCAGCACACAGCAGACATGTATTATCATTTTAATCCGGGCCCATTATACACTTTGGGGGTTCTATGTTACAGTCATTACATTACACCAAAAGTGTAGCATTTGGTTGTATTAAATTTTTTTGGAAAGAGTCTCACTTATTACATAAGGAAACATGAGGGAAATATCATCACATTTGACCCTTGCCAGAAGAATAAGACATAAGAACCTATGTTTTAACTGACCTGTAAGGTCAAATCAAAAAGGTAAAAACATGTACTAATATCAGACAATAAGCAGAATTCGACAAACCTTCCTAGAAAACCTTTGCAGTCGGTCAGTTAGAAGTGTAAAGCAAACATTTATATCACATAACATTGACCTTCTCCTACCATGTTTTAAACAAGGTATAAAACCATTAGATTATTGTTTTAAATGTTTAGACTATTGACACAAACAATTTCTGAAGAAAAATAAATAAACCATTTCCAAAGCACAATGTATGGCCAGCAGACACTGAAAAGTACAATACCCTAGTAAATAGCTGCAATAGTGCATTCAACTCTACAGTATTCTATAGCTTTTTAGCCAACACAATATGGCTAATTAAGCAGAAAGCCTCCTTGGACGATGCATTTTGGAACGATTATCTTGAAAAGTCTGAAAGGAGTTGATAAGATAAATAGGAGGTGTTTATAAATTTAAATACAAATGTTGTTTGTGGTTTAACAACAACTGCTCAGATCATAATGTTCTAAATGCGCTCCACGAGGAACCTGCAGCGAGAATTAACTATAGGCAAAATCAACAGGTCCCGGTGATCTGCAAGGCAGGCATGAAGCCATTCCCGTTCTACTTTGTACGGTATGCTTCCTACCAAGAACATCCTTCTCACCAAGACAAGCCACCAAGCTCCATACGGCTCTTCTTTGTTTACTATCATGTCTGTCAGACTATCATGCAACTGGCCTGCCGCGAATACCACTTGTTTATTCTCTAGCTTCCCCGGAGGCACACAATAAATAGGCGTCGTCCCGATTTCTTATCTCATTCGGTAAACAAAACCTAAACCGGAGAGAACTGTAACCACTGGCCACCCAACAGTAAACAATACAACTTACCGAGTTGATGGAATTAATTCAAAGAAACCTAGCTCACTGGCTAACATGCTAACCTATGTCCCCTTGCTGCCCTACAGGCACAGTCCAGTCCACAAACGCAGTGTCGTGCCAAAAATAACCCCCCCGCCCGCCGAAATTCAATTTCCTACATTTCGGATTATCTGCAACTCAGCCAGGACGATTAAATTAGTATTATGTTACAATTATATCGGAATACGAGTTTATAATTACCAGTTTGTAATATCTTTATTAATAGCTAATGTCATGGCGTTTATAGACTACCCTACCCGTTTGCCTTTACAATTTCACCATGGTTAGGGGGGCAATGTAAGTTAGTCACGACGCTTAGTAGGTGACCTCCAGCTGTTATCATACCTCAGTCACGAGCAGCACGTGCATGATGCAACAAGATAAATTCCCCGAAGTGGCCGATGATCCCAAGAACAGATGTCTAACATCTGTCTGCCCACTTCCCCATGTGGACCCGGACCCGCATCCCCCAAATCAGCATCCTCCACCTCTATATCGCATAACAGTTAACGGCTTCAGCTCCTTCTGAAGTTAATGGCTTCAACCGTGACAATGTGATGCGCCCCAAACTATTGCTCAAGTGGAAACAGCAAAAGCAAGCCCACGTGGTTCGTATGTTTTCCAGTACCGGGCCGTCGTTTATCAGTTTATCAGAACCAGGAAACACGTGTTCCTCCCCGGATCACCGCTTTAGTGTGAGCCACGGGATTCAAATGGTGTCGTGACGCTTATCGGAGGAGGAGGGGTGAAGAGAACAGGGCGGAGATGGATGGAGACTGGAGAGGTCGATACTTATGCATGAATATAATATGACTTGTCAAGCAACTTTCGTATTAGTGCGGGATTTAGAAGCATTTGAGGTTGTCCGCTGCCCCGCGTCCACGTTGCCGAGAGCAAACGTCGTGCCGAATTGTTTCCCCTGCCAAAGTTGTTTTTATGCTTAAAATTCGGACTGTTGTTAACCCCGCCAAAGTGAGTATTATAAAGTTATATTATTAGTTCATTAGTATAATGTACTTAAACTTGAGTTACATTTTGCTAGATTTTCTGTTTGACTTTAGATCATAATGAAACTTTCAAAAACGGCATTTACAAGCGGCATTAAAATAATAAAGCAACAATAAATTAGCAATAGACATTATTAAACTGAAAATCTGGTTCGGCAACATGCTTTTTTCTTATCGCAAACGAACATTTGTATAGGTAAAGGAACCCTTTTGGCTGGGGGAAAAGAATTTCGGCAGAACACCAATGAACAGATGCTGAGCTGGCCGGTCTCATTCCGCTGGTCGCTGTCTGTTCAGGACCACCGTACCGAACCACTAGTTAATTTTCAGCCACACGCATATTTTCACTTACCTGACAAAACTTTGCTAACTCCGTAAAACTATCGCTGCACGTCGGTCTCCTCCTATTTGTAAAGTGTGAGATTGGATATTCTGACCAGTTTGAAGACACACCAGCCTCGGTTCTCTCGGGAAGATTCACACTAAGCGAAGCAGGTCAGTGACTGTCAAAATGACAGCTGGCCCCAGTGAAACGTTACACACGAAGTCCAGGTATCTAAGGATAAAAATCACGAAACAGCGTTATAACTTACCCGTATGAAACCGGAACTTCAGATTAAAACGTCAAAAAATAAGAATATTATCGGCGAAGTTATGGCTATGTAGTTGTACTCCTGCTGGCGACCACAGCACAGCGACTCTACCCTGACGTGACGATGATAACACTTAATTTGCATATCTGCTATCTGCTTTCTGATTGGACCACCGATACATTTCCATGATTTCATTTTCCATGACACATTTAAAACTGGTTCCCTCATAATAGTATTTATTTTATAAAACTGTACCCCAAACCACTCACTGATCAATTATTAAACCTCAGATTTATGAGAAAAGTAGCTGTGTTGACACATTACACAAGATGGCCGCGTACACGCAAGAGCCAATCGGACGAGGGTTTACTTGTATGATTAAACTCCGGTCTCACCCTGCAATGTTGACGGGAGTGGGCAGTCCAATCTGCAACACGGGTATATGGCGATCCCTGGTGGTCAAATAATATATTTCAAAATAGATTTGAAGTCCATTTTTTATTGAGTGAAACATATTAAATCGATATATTAATATAACAAAAAAAAAAATCAATATTTAGTTACAATAGTGCCATGATGACAATGATTTGCATGGTTGGGAAATTGAATCAGTAACATTTGTACTACGTTTTATATATATTTCCTAAACAGCAGAGCACTGCCATTGACTGCCACTGGAGAAACTGAACTAGGGTTTCAGCACAGATATTTCTTGCTGTTGTTGGTAATCTTTTTGCAACATAATTTTAAGTATGTTTGAATTTGTTTGGATTTTCATAATTATCCCCAAACCTAATTTTCATGTAAGGTTTTCATATTGAACTCAAGCTGACATTATGCAGTTTAATTGCAATTCAGGCCAATTACATGTTCAAACTATGTTCAAAAGACTTAATTTATATTATGTATTATATGATAAAGCGAAGAATTGTGCATAGTGCAAACATTTCAGCGTATCTACCCTAAAGGCCTTCACAAATGAAGGCAATTTTTTTTTGGAAGATGGGTATTTTTGAAAAAATTATCTACTGGATTAATACACCTGTGCATCCATCAAACTTTAGAGTGCAGTAAGAATAACAGGTGTTAAAAGGGTAATTCCAGACAATTCTGACCTAAACCTCTTTTGCTCCCCTCCATCTCTTCTAACTGTGGCATTTGACCCATATCTAATCAATCTTTTCAGTTTAGAATTCTGGCAATCTCCGCTGTCAAGACTTCGTAGATTATAATAAAATAAAAAATGAACGGTCATCACAAAAGCCCAATTTACCCAAAGCATGTCCCTTGCAACATTAACAATGTAAAAACATCCCAGGATGTACTTGTATTTTCTGGTTTCAGCTGTAAACCGCTTCCAGATTGCAGTAAATGCATGAGATTCATTACAGTAATGTACACGCCTTCACAGTTGCGCATGCCTCCGCAATGGTAAAGATGGATGTGAAAAATGGCCAAATCTCTAATCAAAAACAAGAAAAACAACCACATCCAGTGCTATTTTAATGCTAGACCTCAAAAGGACACTTTTTGGAGAGTTTAGCAGATGGTCATGATTATTTCTATTATAGATGTAGTCTCGACAGTGGAGATTGCCAGAACTCTAAACAGAGTTGTTTGATTTGATTTTGGTCAAAAACCAGAGATGTGGACTCGAGTCATTGTGACTTGGACTCGAGTTGACTTGAGTCAATGTTTGATGACTTACAACTTGACAGAAAATAAATGATAAATGAGACTTGACTTGGAAGGTAAAGATTCGTGACTTGAGACGATGACCTGTCAGTTATATTTTCAGTTCAAATATTAATTAAAAATACGAGCGTACACTGGGAATGGCATTGTCATGATTGGATGACTACCGTCAGTCAAGCTCCTCGTGATGATAGCTGTTGCTGTGGATCATATCAGAATCCTCATGCCTGTGTTATTTCTTTCTTTTTTTTTTGGGGGGGGGGGGGGGGTGACTTGACCTGACAAAACCTGTTAATTTACCAAGAAAAAAATGACACGAGAATTGCTTGAGAATTGAGTCACATGTCTGTTCAAAAACAATCACCACATTTGGGAGAGATGGTAAAAGGTGATCCAGCTCAAAATTGGCCAGAATTCTCCTTTAATGAGAACATTACCATGAAAACACTCACTATTCTTTTTGCCAACCTGCCTGTTAAAGTAAAACCTTTGCACAGATGTCCTTATTTACACATCAAACCTTTAATTCATTAAGGACAAATAAATCAATTACATGAATGAATTAAAATGAGCAAAATAAGATTTAACTTAGCATCTTAAAACTGTACGTAACTGCTCGATCTATATAATAAACTATTTAAGACAATAGTTTATGCAGTTTAAACAAAACAAAAAATCCAATAAAAACACGCCAGTCAAAGTTGGTGTAAAACCTGGCAAAAGAGGAAAAAAATATAATCTCTTTGTGAGTCCATTCACAGAGCAGAGATTCAAAACTTGCCACCAATAAACTGTCCTGAGCCCATTTCCATTATATAGGCCACTACTTACAGTACAAATGCAAATAACTTTGCAGACACTCGTCTCCTTTTGGGAAGCCATCTCATCCTCTCATTCCCTAGCAAGGATCCAAAAAGCAAAATGAGGAGCTCTGATTGAATCACAGTCTAGCAGTGCTGCCAAGACATTCAATCATAACTGTCGACTTACATGATACAACTTTATTCTAAGCCAGTTGAGCAGATGCCTAAAATCCTTAAAAAGCCAATAAATAACATTGAGTTCATATGAAGTCAGTTCATATGATGCTCAAGTGTGGGATCCAATTTGCTGAAACAAGTCTAGCGGCATGACATCCTGCTCACAGCCCTCTAGTGGCTCATCCTGTGTCAGTGAAGGTTCAGCTCTGGGGTGAGCTGTCATCTTTGCTGAAGGGCTGTGTGGAGCCGGGCTTCACCCAGGACAGGCCCGACACCTGCACTCCCTTCTGGTGATCTTCTGGCCGTCTCTAGGGCAACAAAGGCAAACTACCAGTCAAGTCACTGGAATAGATCACATTGCTAACCCATCAAAGCTGCTGATCCACTCTCAACCCTAAAGAACAAAGACACTGGGTGTTACTCAAAGTCAAGGAAGGATCCTTAACGGCTGTTATTTCAAGGATTCTACGTCATCAAATCCCACCGAAGGACTGTTCCGATGTCTATGATCCTAGGATGAAGTCTACCAAGTACTGAGTCCTTCGGTCAGAGAATTTAAGGATGCATGCGTGTATCCTCAGCGTTCTTAGAGTACCCACAATCCTATGCGCACCTACGAGATGAACTGAAGGTGGAACCTTTTCAATGACACACACACCTGCACACTTGTTAGACTGTTCCATTATGTGTTCTACGAATTCTAGAAAGGAGTCTTGCCTAGCCTCTAAAGGACCCGACTTTGAGAGACCCGTCCTACCAAGGAAGCATTATTGACTTTGAGAAACACCAAATGTCTTCCAGCTCACTGCTTCGTTTGTACACAAATCATTCAGCAAACTGAGACAGCAAGACAAATAAGCAAATAAGACAGCAAACTGCTGTGGTTTTGGAAAACTCACTTTGTTTGTGAACATTCGCTCCTTTGCATCATCATGAACAGCTGGGTTCCATGGAGAAAAACTAATACAGGAGAATGAAAGGAATGTTGCTAGTGAAAAGACGCACACAGTATAGAAGGTGTGTCTTGTTTATATACACAGTAGTGACAGAAACTGCATGTTTCACAAACCTTATTGCGTAGGGATCTTCCATCGTGGGCTGGTCGAACAGATGGCTATTGCATAGTTTCACACTGTCTACCACCTTGCTTTTGAAGAGTTGCACATCCTTCTCATACCTGTAAGTGAGGCACAAGACTGAATCAGAAACAGCTAGCTTGGCTTGAGTACGATTTACAAAGCCCTTTGATCACAGTTCAAATTTCAAGAGACTTCACACAAAACACTACCTACGGTAACTAACAACCAACAACCATAAGGAAAACCTAAAAAAACAAACATTCTTGCCGACACTTGAAGATAAAATAAAATAATAAGAATCATCAAGACACAGTGGCGTGCAGTACATAAACTGGGCACCCCATCAGATCTAGATTAGCTCTAGACTCACAGCACAGCAGCCTCTGGGTTGAGTGGTTCCATGGTGTTGATCTTGTAGAAGACTGTGCGTGCATACATCAGGACCTGCCAGATGTGGTTGTGATTCCGTCTGCAAGGCAGCACAGGTAAGAGAAGGAGGAAAAAAGAAAAAACCCATTGCCATGCAATGAGGAAATAAAAGACAGAAATGGATGACCTCAGAAAAGTACCACATTATGAATGTACTAGTATAACAGAAGGAATCATTTAATTTAAAATCAAGAAAAACTGGTTTTAGTTAGGAATGTTATGAAGTACAGACCTCCATTTGGTGAAGGCCCTTCTGACATCAAGCTCTCCAGACACTGGGTCCACAAGGGGGTGGAAGACCGGGATATCAAACACCACCCTCTGAAGAACAGTACAAATATGCCATTTAGGTTTTCTCCCCTATATTTACAGTGGAGCTTCAATAGACAGTCAGCACAATTAGATACACACAATACTCCAATTACTGAGAATAATCAGATGAAAAGGAATAGCTCAATATAAATGTTTGGTTTCTCCAATAACCAAGTTCATTTGTATTTATGTCCTCCAGACGTTGGATGACTAAATGAGTCATCCGGAATGTTGTTTGTATTGTCAGCACATTTTTATAACGATTTAATTTCTTTAAATAAAATAATATAAATATATTTAATACGAGGGATGATCAACACCCACTTCACTGATGTTCACTTGCATAGTTCTAAAATGTGTGTAAATACACATTTTATACAAATGCACATTTAACCACATCCAGATCTTACTTGTTACGGATCATTTTCTGTAATTTCCTCAGGCCAACAGATATTTGGCAGGTTTTCAATTAGTGTGGACCCTGAGCAATACAGGTGTGGTTGATATCTTATTTTAACCTCAATTTGTACAGTACTCACCGGAGACTCTCCATCAGGGTAGTTATCTGGAATATAAACTGTGAACTTAAAGACTCCATCCTGGTACAGGCCACTTCTGATAAATATGACCCCAAACCACACTGCAAAGACAAATTGGGCTCTTAGTTTTGTTACACAGCTAGTAATGAATCACAGCCACTTTTTGTGCAGATTTATTTAAAAAAATAAAAATAAAAAATTTTATAAATGAAGGTACAGGAGACATTATTGAAATACAGAGCAGAACTTTTGTATCGATAACAACTATCGGTATGATTTAACCCGTTGTTTGCAATAGGTGCTGGACCAGAAATTCAACCAGAACATACTTCTATGAGTCAGGTTCTGGCGAACAGTTGATCATGATCAAAAATCATGCCAAGTATACGCATCTGTATTATTACAGAGGAATTATATATGAAGATGATAATAATAATAATAATAATAATAATAATAATAATAATAATTCTTACTCAAGGCTGACTTGTAGGATGGCTGTACATAAATCCCTGGGAGTTTCTGCTTTATGACAAGCGTGCTGTAGGCCACACAGAGAGATCCCATAATAAGTTAAATCTTTCTGGATATTTATGTGTTCCCATTCATCCAACCTATGAGTTACAATTAGCTTTAAAGTGGAATTTCGTCCAAGATCGACTTTCTCCCACCACCTCCATCATGATACATGCCTTCACGGTGTGTGGTGACAGACAGTTGGTGTTGGTCAAAAATGGCTGGAAATCCCCTTTAACTGTAAATACCACAATGTCCCTAAACATGCGTGTGACCCTGTGGCAGTACTTACAACTCAGCCAGCAGTGAGTACTCCAGGTAGAAGGGGCCATAGGAGGCATGCGTGCCGTTGGTAGAAGGGACAGAGGTGGCTGTAGGTGGCTTTGTAATAGGGGCTGTATTCTTAGGGATGGCAGGAAGTTGCTTTTTGCCAAAGGGAGGCCGGACAGGGCTGGCTCTCTGCTCACCCTGCCCGCTCTGTTCCTCGCCATCAGGTCTCTGCTGTTTTGTACAAGAAATAGCAGGAATGACATAAACAAAAGGATGTAGAACAAAGAGTCAAGAGGGATTTCTAGAGGGAAAAATGTCAGTTACCAAGGTTAATTTCCTGACCAAGTAAAAGGGTATATTAGATCACCCTGTATAAAGCAGACTACCGTTTATGCACACCAGTGTTCACGAACAGCGACCATATGCTATGACCAAACACTCAGGTTTCACTCACTGTCTAGCATCTGTTTTAATGCTTTGCAGGGACAGGGTCTCCATGCAAAAAACAGCTCTCTAATGTACCGGCTCCTGTCCCATCTAACTGACACTCTTGAAGACGGCAGGAATGCCAGCAACTTCAACATGCAAAAAACACCCCTTTCCTAAATGCTATTCGCATTTGGAAAAGTTGTGTAAGCTAGGCCAACAACAAGGGCCAACTTATTCACTATAGCAATTTATTTAGAAATGGTTCTGGGACACGCGAGCAGTTTTCTTAAAATTAAACCAATTTTTACAAAGGGACACAATCACTCCAAGTAGCAGTCAGCTTTGGAGAAAAACTAATAAAGTCACACCTTGGAAGGTTTACACAACACAAATCCAGTTCACCAAGATTCCTGGGTCAGTTAGGACAAGTGGGAACAGATGCAGTAGTGCACTTTAACACAAATATCTGTACTTTCTACTCCTTACATTTTCAAAACAGGCTCGTTACTAAAGTATAGTTTTAATACATTTGAGGGGAATTATCGATTATTAAAATTTTTCACCACTGCGTGCCTTAACAACGCAACAAGATGAAACGGACAAGAAAGGGAGACTTGACGAGAACGGGCGTCTATTGAATGCGATGTCCGTGACAGGGAGAACTAGTATCGACATGGCTGAAAGTGAAATTTACTTAAGTAAAGAATGTGTACTTTTGCCACCTCTGCCAACCATTAAACATGCTCTTCCTTTGAAAGGGTGAGAACACAATATCTCACAAAGTAGCGAAAACTGTTTAATATTCCCTTGCATTAGGAGCGCAACATCGAAAATAGTTGTCAAAAAATGTCATTATCGATTAGTTGATCTATGTCAAGCACGGCTAGCTAGCGATGTTGATTACCTCATGGTTAAAACTAGAATAGCATTATGCTGTTTAAAAGCTTAAATAGCTTAGCTAATATCTAAGTGATATTTACCCTGTTCAACATTCCTTATATAATTGTTCCTGCAATATGCAGATGTGTATTCCTAATATGTATATTATGCTATAATTATGTTATTAGGTCAATTATTATTAGGTCATTACTGTTCTATAACCTATTGAACAGGTTAAGCCACTGTTATTTATAAACCGAACCTTCAAATCTATAAACCGGTGTACCTGTAAACCCTACAATAACAATCAGTGCATTAAATACATTTAACTCTCTTAAATTTAACTGATGTCTCCATGCTCTCAAATAGGAGAACTGAGGGGTGTATATAGTTTTCTCGCCAGTCATCATATTCAGGGTGAAAACCCAACACACGCTGTGACCTGTGACATGCACTATGTCACTTCATTGTATTGAGAAACAATAAACTCACTATATATTATCTGGGGTGCTTTATGAATACCTATATATTTTTTAAACCCACTGTGTTATCCTTTATGAAAACCTGTTTGTATTTCATGCATAAATAAATCTTTAAAAAAATATTTGTATGCATGTAACTAATCGATTAATCGTAAAATAAATCGGCAGGCTAATCGATTAATAAAATATTCATTAGTTGCAGTCCTGCCTTGCTTATCAGCAAACTTGTGTAAACCTTTTAACCAGGTAGGATTTAAAGCTTTACCTGTGAATCCTAGCAATGAGGATAGAGCGGTTCCATCTGATTAGTCTGAAGCCTTACCTTACGACTGGTATTGGCAGACATACTCCAGAAGGGGTTCAGGTTCATTACTCATAGAGGTAAAGCTGGTGTCCCTCAACAAGTGATCCCTGGGCCATCCGCTGCTGTGGCTGGAGATAGAAATGAAGACCGAAATGTTTCAGTTACGTCTGAGGCCAAAGCAATTTGCATTTAAAAACACACGAATATCCTGTCTAAAATGTCTTGTATAAGAAACAAACTATGTGAGCATAATAGGATCTGCCAGGGATATTTCCTAATACAGTGTTGTCTGTTGGTCAGCTTTAGTCAATTTGTTAGTGTTATGCAAGTCTGTGGTGTGCTGCAAGTTACTTTCTTTTATGATGATCCTTAATATAACACGATATTCGATATTTACTATGAAGAAGAAAAAAAAAAAAACTTAATGTAAGCGTGACAGATATTATAGAACTGGCCTCTTGTTATTTTCGATTGAGTGTGATAAATCAAGGTTAGCAAACAACAGCATGCAACTAACGTCACTAGATGTTGTATCCATCTGCTGACATAGATGGATATAAGATGAACGTCTGGCACCTAGCCCGAATACTTTCACGATTACACAGATATTTATTGAGGCTAGCTGACCGTCAACACTGTTAAGTTACTATTGGCATTTATCAACGTTAGCACTTTAGCATTTAGTGCCCTGCATTTCTACCACGTTTCTCCAATGTT
Source organism: Percopsis transmontana (assembly GCA_025447815.1). Taxonomy (NCBI): domain Eukaryota; kingdom Metazoa; phylum Chordata; class Actinopteri; order Percopsiformes; family Percopsidae; genus Percopsis; species Percopsis transmontana. Next base: position 7,736,031 of record JAOEHI010000018.1, on the reverse strand, counting down.
AGCTTACTCGATAAACGTTGACAACTCACCGTCTCTAACCAAGAGCTAAAAATCTTTAGGTTAAAAACGTAAACCTGATTCACCAGGACGAGTTTCGTCGCTAACTATCCGTCTATATGTCACCCAGGAAGCTAATCGGCTAACGCTAGCTAAATAATTTGACACACAGAGAAGCAACCAGCCCGGAATTCAATCCAACATCATGAGGGGCGTTTCTTAGTACTAACGCGACGTTCTTATAGGATGAAAAGCCTCACTAGTGAATATTGATTTGGTGAATTCTGTCACGTGAAAGAAAAAGTGGTCCCAACTGAAGCCAGAAAAAAATTGCTGGCTTGCTGTCAATCAAAATATAGGGTGCAGTTTTTGTTTAGTTTTAATAGTGTATCTTTTTAGAGGATATACTATATGCACACAGAATCATTATATTTTACTACGTCTTTGATAAGGTCAGGATAAAATGAAAATATTAACAAACATATTACACACTTCATGCAGTTCATATATTTGTTACAAACAAGATGGTTGCATTTCAATGTGTTTTCGTTTAATTAAACTTTATTTTGTACTTTCAAATACAAAGATTCCATGAATCAGAATGACAATACAATAAATGTTGTACATAACATGTCAAAAGAAATATAGTAACAGCACTTCAATGTGTGGCCAGAGTGATGCGCGACTCCCTGTACTAAATCACGCTGACCTAGTGTCATGGTAGCAATATCTGATATCTTTGTTTGTCCTGATCAGTGTTGAGATACGGATGGGTGTGACTTCAGGTTATGTATCACAGAACATTTAATCCCACATCAGGATTACAGTACGAGTTTCTCAAGAAGAGCTCCAATGACTGTTGTTCATGCTTCATCGTCATGACTAGAATAGAACATTAGGATCTGGTTAACGCTTTAAATTTTTAAGCATTCATTTTACACGTTGTTTTGATGTTTCTCTTTTGTAGACTAATTGTTTTACTGTAAAAGTATGATGCAAATCACAATTATTTCACCTATTGCACTTTTTATTTAATTTTATGACTTGAAATATTTAATTGCTATATATGCTGTCTTCATTTCTTAAGCATTAACGACATCTACCTGTTATTTTTATTCAAATTCCAAACAAATAAATAAATATACATTATTCTAACCCAACACACAATCTAAAGCCTAGATTATTTTTAAACCCCCTGAATAAATTTTTGGTTGTTGCCCCCTTTGTAAATGTCACACAAACACACAAAACAAACACAAAGCATACACAAAAAAAAGGTCTCCTCACACAGTAAAGAGCCAAGTTTTGAAATGTGCACTTGTTTCTGACGCCCTCTACTGCCACACTTTTTCCCCTACACTGGCCTCAGAGAGTTCAGTCCAGTTCACACAAAATCTAACAGTTAAGTGACCCAAACACTTAAAACGTAAACAACTTTCCACCATTTTGTCAGTGCACTGCACTGCACGGTTAAAGCCTCCCGGGGAAAGTGCATCCAAGCCATCTGCATCACACATTTCTTAAGTTTTGACCACGCTTCATTGTCAGTTCATTCTGTTGATTGATTGATTTCCTTATAATTACTCTTAATTATTGTTCTTAGGGGAAAAAACTAATTTAATGCATGAGTGATTGTATTAATTAGAAGAAATGACATTGCCCAAGTTTGAGAGTAAATACAATCTATTGACTTCATTATTGTTATGTGATTGTATATTGTCCCAAGTGCATTTCACTGACAAAGACAATTAGTGTCCTGAGTCTTTATTAGGGCAGCAGAAGCTAAAGGTCACATCACACTGTGGCACACAAACACCACCTCAAAACAAATAACTTCATGTCTGCTTTGCCTTAATCGACATTGAGACACAAACAAGGCTCAAAATATCCACACCATTGCTCTTTTTTTTAAAAATGTTTGTGACCTTGTGTGGTCAACAAATGCATTAATTAATGTAATTAAAATGGATCATTTGATTAAAAATGATAAAAAAGTTACCCTTAGTGAAACTAAAATGAGATTTTAATTAATATTAAAATTAAACCCACCACATTTAAAGATGCAATATTGTGGTATTCTATTCGTCTAAGAATACATCCAGCAAATGTAAAATGTCATGTTTTTAAATATGTCTCCTCATTCTAGTGCCATGAAATCTCTTTGCCGTGGCAACCATAATATCTGATTCACATTTCACAGTGGCTTTTGTGCAGCTGTGAGTTTTACTACAACCCATTTTGAAGAGATGAAGAGCAGCATGTGACCAACTTCTACTCTGATCGGAGGTCACTGGCTTTTATTTAAAAAACAAGATTTATAATTTGTGATTTAAGAATTAAACAGCATTTTGTAATCACACAGATCCAGTCTGCCACAGGTTTGAACATGGGGTGAAATATGCTCTCTGCTTATGCTTCCTGTCAGTCTATTCCTTCAGAGAATGTTAGGCCTGCCGATTCAGATCTGCAATTTGGTTTAAATGACAGTAAAAAATTGCAATTGGCAGTCCCTGCTGAAATCTTGACAGCGCAGCCACAGCGAGAACAGATGACTCCTCATCCACATAATAAGTCATAACAATGTTAGTTTGTATAAAGAAAAAAAGAAAGAAAGCTATAGATTCAAATACAATATTCATTTTCACAATATTAACATCTAGGAAGTAAAGATAAACATATATATACATAAAAAATACATATAAATAAGAACAAAATCAACCCAAAGCCTTCATATAGCAATAGTCCTGCCTTATCCCTGGGGCTATGGCCTGGCTAAAACCTCAATGCAGCAATTATTTGCTGTAATGACTGCAGTTCAAATGCGCCTGGAGATTTTATTAAACCAAATGAGAGAATCGTTGTATTACAGTATCACCAGGTGATTGACAGTGACAAGTGCTGGGCAGGCAGGGATGTGAACATGATGAAGAGGCTCCCGGCAAAGCTCTCGATAATGTTACCCCTGATAAAGTCACCTGGCAAACCCCAGCCAACAAATGGAGAGGAGAAAGCTCCACGCATATTAATTCCAATTGTCAGATCCCCTTGCTGGGTGGGTGTGTGTGTGTGTGAGGAGGGGGGGGAAGCCCCGCTACCCCTCCATTCACTGACTGGCATTTTACACAAATAATGAAAAAGAAATCCATTGCGCTGATCATGTGCATATAGATTTCACTCTATAATAATGATAAAATAGAAATATTCATAATAAAAGTAAAGGTCACTCGCCACTGCAGCTAAGCTTCCTAAGCTGCAATCTTTGCATAAGCATTTGTCAGTTTTCACAGATAAAATGGGGGAAAAGGGCAAAGTTTTAACCCTGCAGGGCCGGAAGGGTGGCGCCATGCGACCATGTAACTACCCGGCTTTTTGTGCATTCTGTGTGATGTCCATTTACAGTCAAAAACTCTTATAATCCGAAATGATATTGCTAAATAAAGATTATACCCTTCCTGCTTAAAGTTGAGTTAACTAGCAACTTTTACTGAGAGAATCAATATACACCTTCTTCTGGATTTCTCTAGCCAGGTTGATAGAGTAAAGGAAATATTTGAACAACCACATTTCCTTTTTTCATTGGTTCAGTGTGTCTGTCTCCCAATGTAAGTCACTTGGGCCTCCTTTGAGCAGTAGAGTACGGGCGGTTGGAAATGCATCTCTCACCTCTGAAGGACAGCCACAGCGTTATTATAGCTTGCTGTGAGCACCGTCTGCATATGCATCACACACTGGCATTTATTAGTGCCATGCACTAAGTACAGGCCATGTTATTGGATTTGAATATCAGCTTCTAGCCACATTCTCCGGACCTGGAAATATATTATATTAAGATGAAGCAATCTCATTTAATAAAACCAAAACTAATAAAAGGAGCGCGGATTGGAAATTAAATTTATGAATATTGCTCGGCAGCAGGAGTTATCCAAAAAGCCGGTCTTGGTCTGTCATATGCAGACATTTCATTGCTATAAGTCTGGGCACTAAAGATATATCAGACTGTCTAGGAATATCACAGGTAAATGTTGAGATATCTGAAACGCTGTAGATATATTCTCTGTGTTGAAGAGTTGCACATCTCTCAATAGGTTATTGAATTTAAAGTGGACAGGGTTGTCAATCATTGTAATCAGCGTTCTACAAATGGCTCACACACAATATGAGCAACAAAGGCCTAAAGCAGAATAAGACTGTGATAAATAGCACACTGCAGCCGACTGAAACCTGTGGTTCAAGTGCAACCTTATAAAGCCTGTTTTGTTGAGAACCCAAAGTATGATTTATTATAGTAACTATAAGTTCTGTTGAATTTCATCTGTCATCAACAGGAAGTTCACTTGATCCTTGTCAGATAGAGGACGGAGGAAGCAGGCCACTTTACCCCAGTGGGAGTTGTATTACAATAACAAGATATGAAAATAATATTTTTTAAATTCTGTAGTGTTGCACTGGGCCCACATTGTGTAATCCATAATGTTCCTCCCTGTGTAGTTGGTAGACATCACACTGTCTGTCAACGTCTGAATGTTGCTTGCAAGACAGTGGCCATTTGCCAAGACATCCAATCTGTGTGTGTGTATGTGTGTGTGTGTGTGTGTGTGTGTCTGTGTGTGTGTGTGTGTGTGTGTGTGTGTGTGTGTGCGCGCGTTTGTATGTGTCCCTGTGTTGGGTCCCTGCGGAGTCGTGGCCGATGCTCACTGCACGGCCAGCCATGTGCCAGGCATCGATCTCCACATATATCTTGAGCTGGACTTCCCAAACCTTCATCAACAGATGCAGCAACAAGATTGATTTGCGGTGAGTAAATGACCAAATCTCTTTGGAAACATTTTTATTTATGTTTGTGTTTACTGTATGTAGATATCTTAGAGGGCCATTAGCGGGATTACCTCTGAGACTTGGCTGAACAACAGATGTTCAAGGACAACTCATCCAATTTTACTTACAAGACGCTGCAGCTGCAGAGAACAAGTGAACAAGGGGAGTCTGTGAGAAGGGAAAAGTGTTCAATAAAAACCTTCAGGTCTGGTATTATGCCGTAGTACAGGAGCTGTACAGCAGAATGAATCCTACAGTAGGACTGTTTTATTGCGGTAAGATCACTAGAGGGCACCCTAAGACCAGGCCACAGCTGCTGTGGCCCTTTTCCACTGCATGGCCTGGCTTGGCACGGCACGGTTTTACTCAGCACGGCAGCCCAGTGTGGCTCGAATTTGCATTTCCATTACAACAGGGCTACTCGCTTGAAGGTGTGTCTTTAACTCTTGTCTGTCCGCCCCGCTGGTGTTATTGTCGTCAATTGTGGTTTCTTGTAGCCTCAGCCTATTATTGACAGAGTTTTAATTTTCTCTCAGCACTGCACACATTCAGGATGCCTCCACCTTGCAATGTCTTAGTAGTGTGTCTTTATTATGATTATGGAAATTTATATTTTTATTTATGTATTCAAAGATATAGACATAATGTTAAATAATTCCGGTTTTCTGAAAATTATAGTTAAGTTTAACATTGAATAAATGTGATATATGTGCACACATACCAATCATAGGTCCAATCATAGGATCCTGGTACATCTGACGTCACCGTGGCCCAATTGAAGGTGGGGCCGGCATGTTTTGGCCCGACTTCGGCGTAGGGCCACGCTTGACACGGCTCAGCGTGGCTCGGCACGGCACGGCACGGCACGACTCGACACAATTAAACTGGTAATGAAAACGCAAATCAGCATGGCATGGTTTGGCTCGGCATGGCCAAATGTGCCAGTGGAAAAGCCACACTAGGCTTAAAAGTTTATCCTATGAACAGGATTTAATGTTTGTCTCTTCAGCAATCTACGCTGTATTCAAATCTCACTCATTTAAGTCAAGTCAATTTTGACTAATGCAATTATCATGTACGATTAATTTAATCAAATTGTCAAAAAAAATATTTCTTTTGTATTTATGAGCTTTAGGCTCTGTGCTCATAGCTGTCATTTATTATATTTGAATATCAAGAGCTGAGTCATGCACAAAGCAAATTAGTTTGGCTGCTGACGTTTAGTAATAAATATAATGCATATTTATTTATTAAAGGCAATTAAGCCCGGGGAGAATTGTATTGTATAAATGAAGGATTTTTAGAGGAGAACCCCAATTTTAATTTCTATAGAGCATTTAATTATTAAAGCATCAAGTTTTAATTCAAATTTGTGTTTGATATGTTTTTTTTTATTTATAATTAAATAATCTGAGCACAAAATGTATTATTTCTGTGAGAAGTTCATGTTCTTTTAATTTTTTTCAATTTTCTAATTTCCTCTTACGGATCATATATTGAGTAAATGTGTTGCCGATGCCGGCGAACTGCTTTTGAAGTCTGTACTTGTGATTTTCTTATCTACAAACTTATTAAAATTAAGTCAGAACACAAAATGCTATTTAAAAACTTTAAGTGAAACAATTTGCATTGGGAGTGGGTGAAGAGCTGATGCATTCTCTCTTTAAGCCTCCAATCATTGTCATCCATTCTCAGCCCTGATTGTTTTCCACATGGGTGCCTTCATTCATTAAAGCAAAATTATAAACATAAAGAATATCTCCGTATTAATATTTCTGCTTTTTGTAAAAGCTCAATCAACCATAATGTCCTAATTTTTTTTCTCTGAGAACCTCATTTCACATTATCTCACGACTTAAGGAGCGGATGTCCCAAAAGGGATTTATTTCATTTATCAGGATTATTGAATTAAATTAAACTAGACACTTACCGCAGGCAGAACAGATGTACCCTATCCACTTAAAGGTAGGCCTGCTCTTCAGTGTGATTTAAGCAAACACGTTAGGCACCCGATGCCTTATGTTAGCTTCCTACATAATTCATTCATTAGGGAAGAGTGTTTAAAGTGCCCTAGGTAAAGCAGAAAAGGTCATGCATTGAATGGATCTTAAATTAAATGACTTAACAACCTTACTTACATGGCTAACAACATAAGCATCTTGTGTGGAGTGGAGTTCCTGAGTAAAAAACAAGAGGTCATGCATGCTGTTGGAATTGGAGAACAAAACAGCAACACCTTAGTATGCTAGTAGGATAGATCATATAGTTAGGAAGTTATAAAATCATGTACATTCTAAAAAACATAATAATTACATATATATATATATATATATATATATAATACAAATAAGAAAAACAGAAGGACATTTGTTTCCTTACTGTAGGTCCGCTGATATTTATCTCTGTTGCACCTGTTTACTCCAGCAGGTGGCAGGCTGCTTCCACTGTAAAACCTTCCCAACATTCCAGCCTGACTGAACTCCTGCGCCCTGTGTACTCTGATGTCGGCTCCCTCAGACCTTGCTGGTCTTGCCTGTGAAATACATTCCCATTAAAAGGGCTTTTTTAAAGCCAACAACAGTGCAATAACAATAATCTCCCCAACGCCAAGCCTCCACACCCAACAGCACGACAGTGCCACACAGTACGACTCTCTCCGGGCCTTGCCTGCCAGGGGCTATTACTCCCACAGCCCCTGTGTGAGGTCTCACCGAGACCCCAATCACCGCTAACAAGATCAAGGCAAACTCTCTCTCTCCATATCACACATGTACACGCACAAGTATAAACACACACTTACGGTCCCTTCTGTCTTCAACCAACACCTCTCTTTTTCTGTATCTCTCTTTTTGGCACACTCTAAAGTTATCGCACGTTTTAAGCGGCTGTGGAAAGTATGTAGTCTTGTTTAGTAGTATCAGAAATAACAGGTCGGCTATCACGTCAGACGTGGCTGTTTCCTTCCACATTATGTCATCTAGTTCAGGACTTTGTCTTGGTGGGCGTGCAGCGTCTATTCTGTAGCAAAACAATCTCATAAATAATACGATTTTTTAAAAATAATTATGTCGCAGTGGAGTGTAGGTTTACAGCTTTTATTATGAACTATGAATTACAAAAGAAACACAGACTGCTAACAGTAAAATAGCTCATAGAGGCACACAAATAAGCAGGCTAAAATACAAGACAAGGAGACAGTGGAAGACCAGTAGTGGATAGTAAATTATGCACATCACTATATACAGTACATGTTCAGTGCTCTATAGATGAGTGTGTTTGAACAGTGTTGCACGCAGAGGTACAGCTGAAAAGAAAGAAGTTCTAGGACCACCCAGAGCTACGGTTGTAGCTCTCATGACTGTAACATAAGGGGTTTATAATAGATAGACCAGGGTGCACAAGCAGCATTGACTTATTGGTTAGCACTGTGTCCTTGCAGCCATGGAGACCTGAGATCAGCTCCTTGCTTGGGGTCCTGTAGGGAGTTTGGTGTGGTTTTGAATACATTATTATTTACCTCACAGACCATCATCCTGTCCCCCTGAATGTATGTGGGGAGTTCTCCTTCTTCAACAAATATGCAGGTTAGACTAATTAGAAACTTTAAATTGATGTGGATTTAGTGGCCCCAGAACCACATGAGCATGACCAGGAATATAAAATAACGAAATGTATGAATGGAGAACAGAATCAGTTAATATGTAATTGCCATGTGCCATGTTTGAAGTAAAGCCAAAACTGTACAGACTGTACTTATTAATGAACTTATTATAGTTCAGAATGAATGTATAGCTGAATAAATGTTGGATTCCATTTCCAACCCTGTGCAGTAGATTAGCATTGTTTTAAAAGAGCTGTTAACCTCATGGCAACCCAGTGGAAACACAGGACAGGAGCCAGCAGCATGTTGAAGTCACATGAACACCTGAACCCAGTGGAAAGAGTCAAGACAGGTTATCCTGCACAGAACAGAGAACACGGCTCAGCTCCACTTGTACTTACCTCTGCAGATGTTATCGGCAAAAGGCCCTATGTTCATTCTTGAAATATAAGTATCCAATCTGAAAGGTATAGCCAATCTGTCAGATATCATCATATCAGTGTTCTACCCTGCTATCATAGAGTTTGTTGTAGGACTCAATGCCACTCTTTGACATTTGTTGTGTCTGAAATGTTGAGGGCTTGTATTTTACCTTTCTTATCTCCGCCAGCTGATGTAGACAGACTAGTTGGTTGATTGGGGAGAGAAACTGTAGTCGTATGGGTTGATACAGCCCATCAATACCCATGAGGTTATAATCCCGAGCAGAGGTTCACATGGGTGCTGTGATACTTTAGTGAGATACGCTTCATAGCCCTGCACCAAACGCCCATGTGGCAGCTCGCTAAATAATTTGTGCTTCTTTACCGGGGTCATTGGATAGAGAATCCGGGTCTTAAATAATTAATCTGGACACAATCTGAGCGTCTGGCTTCTGTTTCCTCCAGGTTTCAGCCAGATCGTCTGCTGTTCTTGTCACATTCACAGCAGCATACTGCCCAATTCTTCTGGATGGGAATCCTGATCACAGTAAAACAGGCGTGTGTCCTGGGCCTGACCCGCAGGACCTAGAAAAAGAAAACCACGCAGCCACAGAGTCTCTATATATATTTGGTGTACAGAAATAAAACAAATCCCATTACCGCAAAGGCTTTGTTTAGCTACATAATTGCTTTTCATTATTCAGTGTAGGTTGAAAGAGGCGCAGTTGTTTGAGTGATGGTGGAAACGAGACCTTTTATTGATGCCGCTGCTTCTCAGATTTGATTCTTACAAACACTGAGTGATAAAAGAGGAGTCTGAGGAATCGTCTATGTGTGGGAATAATAATGATATGCTGCAGGTGGTTAAACGGGCCGATAGCCACCTTGAGGTTAAAGAAGCTCAAATGTAACTGGACATTTTTTGTATTCAAATCCAGGGACTAGACGAGTTTGTGAACACACGTTAACATGTAGTCATTCAAGTAATACTGATGTGCCCTTGAGCAAGGTTTTTAAGAAATAAAGCCACCATACTGATTTGTTTGTTTTGTTTTCACTTTTGGTGAGATAAATGACCTGATACACCACCATCTTATGACAGTCTGGTTACCTGTCCTAATCTTTTGCACAGGTACCTCCTGCTGTGTCAGCATTGTAACCTGCTTCCTTCATATCATGTGTGTCAGCTTTGTACCTTTGCCCCCTCTGTATCTTGTTTGTTCACCATTGTGAACTGCCCCTCTGTCTCTAAACCCCTCTCTACTGTATATCAGCAGTATAAATATTAGTTGATGTCTTTTCTTCCTCAGAAACATTCTACATCACATGCTGTATGTGTTTCTCCTTAGCCAAGCTTTAATAAATATATTCAAGTAAGACAACAAGGACTCGGATATGAATATTTAATTTAACAAATTGGCGTCACAAACAGGATCTCAAAAAGACTGAATCAGGGGTACTGTAAGTACAAAATGTATATTATTATCATACTCTCTGTCATGTCTGATGAGGTCTAAAATAAATATACAGATAGAATAATTGTTTTGGAAAATGTATTGGAAGGGTCTGGGCTAACTCAGGGAATGAATGCTACAGTAACAATCCCTGTAGGAAACAGGGAAGACTTCTGCCTATATCCTTTATTATCCTCTGGTTCGAGTCCAGGGAATACAGTAGTTCCAATATATTTATTATACAAGTGCTAAAAAATGCTGTTTTTATTGAGCATAAGACCGTGAGAGAAGTGCTCTAGTCCTTGTGAGATGAAACACCAAAATAATGTCCGTGGCTAGATACAACACTTTGTCCATCTCCAAAGCCAAGTAGCTGGTTTTCATGTGTGTGCAAATGTGCATTCTTCAAATGCTTTCCCATCATTTCAAATCCCACTCACTCTTGGCTGTCCTGTAGGCTCATCACTGATAGCCTTCCACATGTATTTAAAACGTCACATTGACTTATATTCTGTATTTAATGTTTCTTGTCTTGAAAAAGTGTTGCTTGACCTCAGGACTTTAGTAGAACATCCAAACATGGTTGTCAGTTCAGGGTCCCTTTGGAGTGGCCGTGGAAGAAAAGTCTATACGTCTGAGGTGCAAGGCAAAGGGACAGAGAGAGAAAGCGAGAAAGAGAGAGAAAGCTCTTTAAAAGAAGTACTCCAAGACAGCAGGAATGACACTTAGCCCTTAATCATCATAGTGTCTGCAGGGATCCCCTGTACATTTGTGTCTATTGCAGATAATGGTCTATCCTGACTTGACAGCGTGTCTTTGCAGTGCCGGAGCTCTGTAACCAATGCTTAAGTGTATCAGGGTGACAAAGCGCTGCTAGATTCGGTGGTGTCACGGTTCATCATGTAGTGACACCGCTGACAGCTGTGGTGTTAAGACGGGCAGGGCCGCTGGATGGGGCTGAGCAGATTATAGTGCAGTAGGCCCAAGTTCCATAACAATGCTTTCCTTTCCCCGAGGAGCAGAATGCAATAGTCTACAGCAACAGCAGCTGGAACCACTGGAAAAGTGATTGTGTGTGTGTATGTGTGTTGGGGGGTGGGGTTAGTAATGGAAACCTTGGAGCCATGACTGAAATGCTTCTTCATTTGTTGGAAAGTGGATGCAGGAGAGTAAAGCTAGGCAAAATAAGTACAAGTATGACAATGTTGTTTGTGGGATGGATCTCTTGCACACTGTGCTGCTTGTCCAACCTTATTGGCTCCTTCCTCAGAGAACAGAGAGGGGAGTGGTGGGATACCCCAGCCATCGGACGTGACCACACCGTCTTGGAACTGTCCCGTCCCATCAGTTCTCTCTCATAGACCTCTCGGAGCAGACATGTCTTTGCCACGTCCTGCTGATTTCCTGCAACTTCCTGTTTGCTGCGAAAACAGAGCAGACAAATTGCATAATGACAAATGGTGGCCCCGACATCATGGGAGCACGCCGCCCCCGGACCTCAAATTCAGTTGAAACTAATTTTGTTTCCAGCTTAAAACAAGCAAAACAAGATGACAATGACCAGGCTTTGTCTGTTTCCACGCAAACGCTCTGTGAGGTTTGGCTACAACTGTGTGGTACTTGTACTTATAACCATTCTATCCTCCGTGGAGAGTTTTTACACAAAATAACAGTAAAAGCAAAGCAAAGAATGAACTGAAGCTGAGGTTGAGGCATTTTACAGGTTGGCGCCATAGAGGGGCCTCGCTCATAACCGGGTCCCAGTGTTTATGCTCCTGATCAGGGCAATGGATTAGATTACTGTCATTTTCTGTAAGTGTTTGTAACGGGAAGAAAAACTTGCCAGTGTCTGACTAACAACTGACTTGTCACTTCTAGCTCTATGGTTGCTGTAAACCCTGCCTACCTAATACATTATGGATGTCTATTCTGTAGTTCTAGGGTTGGTTTTCTGTGATTCTAGGGTTGTCGGTTTAAATCCCCATACTGAGTAGAAACATCCACAAGGAAGTCAGGGAGAAACAATATATTCAGTCATCCATCAATAACTACCACATCTTTACCAAAAGCTTTGGGTGTTATATCCTTGATTGCATGTTGGAGTTTTAAACCAAAACATGTAGTTGTTTGAAACCAGCCAGAGCAGAAACTACTCCGGCGCGCCTCAGTTGTGCTTCAAAACAGTTTATGTTTATAACGTGATCGATGACTGTACCTCAAAATGTATCAAATAAATGAAATGACTACTGCTTCACCAGGACATTACGGCAGCAAGCAGAAGGATGCGTGCCTCAAAAAAAGAGGATTGGCAGACCTACAAATAGAGAAGCGTAGTGCCCCGAGTATTGGCCGACACTGTCCACTTGCCATTTAGACTTCTTACATTAGTAGCCAAAATGACCTAAACTGGAAAGTGACATATTGTTGCTTTAAAACAGCAAAGCAGCCATCTTAAACCCTCATTAAGTGTGTTCATCTTGGTGCCCAATGTTGTCAGTGACCTGTAATGAATGACATGGTTATCTCTGGCATCTCCTGACCATTAGCAGGCTGTGAACACACTAATACCACACCAAGCCTCATTTTCCAGCCCTCTGATCGCACCAAGCAGTGGGCGCCTAATTTGCTCAATAAAATGGGCCTCATGATTACTGAGGCAGGGATTTAATACATCACGGAAAATTAGGTCGATTTTAATAAATTACCCATCCCAGGGAATCGTCCACATATGCTGAAGGTGGGGGAGGGGATGTCTTGTCAGTGGAGAGGACTGCTTGCTTCAATGCACATACTAGCAGATGGGGCTGGGCATTGGTGGGTGGTTGGCTGGAGGTTCTGGTGTACTGGGGGAGTCTTCAGCTAATGCCACCCACCTCCAACACACGCACATACACACACATACACACACACACACACACACATCTTTGGAGATCTGCTTAAGTGGGGGCAATTAAGGCTGTGGCTTTGGGATTCAATCATCTCAATGGTCTGTATGGACTATTATCCTCACAAGTCGATCTGCTGGGATTCCATATATAACCATAACCCCAGGACCGGTCCGTCCGAGGCACACAACAACTTGTCAGAGAACGCATGAGTAAATAAAAGATGAGTTAGTGCATTTTCACCATGTTACACAGGGTGTATTTTGTTTATATGGCAACATACTTTGCCTATGATGGAGGGCGGGCAAGGGAGAAGTTGAAATGCTTCCATAAATCATTCCCCGTGTCCCTACCTCGAAAATAGTGCTCTCATGATAAATGCAAGTTTACTGGAAGCATTTTAACGGTGAACAATGCGCCTGTGTGTGTGTGTGTGAGAGAGAGAGAGAGAGAGAGTGTGTGCGACAAATCTGGAAGCAGTTTATGGCAAGCCACAGAGGCCTCTGTGATTGGACAAGCTATGTCACTCCTGGTTTTAAAAGGCTTTGCACAACAGAGAGGGCATCAGAGAGTCATCCCTACATTTGTGGGACACAAAATTCCACAGGACTCACCGCAATGCTCATTCTATCCAAACTGCTTATTCAGTTTTCAGGCTCTTGTAGTCACATGAAACGGTTTGGTAATTTGCAACCGTGGTTCATAATCGATACCCGCATGGCTCTCCAGAGCTCAACTGGGATAATCTGGAAATGGATTTTCCGGCGATGGAAAGATAGCTTTGAATCATGTATCATTTCCTCTTCGATGGCTGCCTGTAAATATGAGTCAGGAACTCACTGAACTATGGTATATGAATTACTGTAAACTGTATTATAAAAGCCAGGCACTGGTGCACAAGATACAAGGTACTAATACAGAGGTTCTCAAAGTGGAGGTGGAGAGATGTCTTGGGTTTGTAAGACGATTCAAAGTTTTATTTTTAAGATATATAAGCAACGCATTTGGGGGGTCAATGCCCACAGTCCAGCTCCTATTACCCGCCATAATGGATCTCCAATGTTGGTATAATTGCTATAAAATCATAGAATCCGCCAACTTTACACCTACACGCCTTTACTAGAAGTAACTGTCCCATTTCACCAATCTTCTCTATAACTGCTTCTATAAAAATGCACTTCTTTCCTAATGTTTCTATTTTCTTGTTTACATAGCACCTCTCCTTTCCAGGATCTGGTCGCTATAGCAATGATACACAATTTGCTTGTAATATTGGTGATCTAGTAATTTGACATCTTGCCTTTTCTGCTGCGCTCGTGTTAGTTTGCCTTGAAGGAAACCTTTAGCAATAGTATTCAGAAATTGTAGTTGGTAAAATTGGAAGGTATTTATTTAGCCTTTATATAATAACAGTGCTGTCTGTTCCCGAGAAAAACACGCAGGTTATAAAATTGCCCAGTGCTGTTTATCACAGTGAGATGGATGGAGTTTGTGTTTTATGTAAAACCATAAAAAGGATTATGTAGTGCCAGGGAACATTACTTATCATCTAAGTGACATTCAAAATGAAACCTGTTGTAGCCAACATTTAAATGAATTTTAAAAACATACGTCGGTCCAGCACACAATTTTATTGTCTATGTTTATCTATATATGAGAATAAACATTTAAAAATACCGATATGAAACAATCTATAAAAATAAAATGCCTTTATAACTTTAGATGAACATTCGCCATACATTGTGTATGTTTTCTGACAGGATTATGTCCTCTTTCATTTTTATTTCATAAATGTTATACTATGTTTTGCATATGCCAGTTTAGTATCCATATTTTGTATATTACATTTCATGTACAGTGCAAAACATACAATATCTATGTACATGACATGTACTGTAAGTCAAATATAGTAAAAGATATAGTAAACTAGCTTTGGCCATATTAAAAAAAAATGTTGAAAAAAATACACTCATTATTGCTGATGGATGCTATATGTTAAATATAATCTATGAAAGACATGCAGGGTTTCTACTACTAATATCACCATATTCCTTCTGGTGTTTCACAAACCCATTCCAAACAACCTCCCCCGTTCCCCTCTCAAGATAAATATGAAACCAAAAGCAGAAATTTATGCTTGAAGGAAACGAACTAATCTTCATACCGCCTGTTTCATTCCTCTGTGTTTAATTGATAGAAATTGCACGCATCAAAGAAAACACACACTGAGATTTAATGGGCATAAAATGGACATTAGCATTTTAAAGAGGCGGATTAACACATTAATCCGGGCAATTTTCATCCAGCACTTCCAATGAGATCGTCACAGCGCACAGGCTCCTAATGGGGCTTAACTGGCTTTCTGCTTTAGTGACGCTCTCAGGGATAACAGCAAACTTTTAGTTTTGTGGGGGGGGGTGAAGGGGTTTAATTTGTATGACGGCTCTTTCAGAAGCACCGCTTCACTTCCAAATGAACAGACGTTCACTCAACACATTACACAAGTTACACAGCGCTATGGGTGTACAATAGCTAAAACAGGCTTCGTGGCGAGTATTACACCCTGTAACACACACACGGGGAAACACCCCGTGTTTTAAAAAAAGGAGAATCAAAGCCTTGCCGGATGAAAGTCCTGAAGTCCTCCGTCCATGGTGAACATGTGGTCTGGTAGAAGACTGCACACTGCAACATAACTGTACACAGAAGTGAGTACATGGCGTCATGGCGGAGCGTGGCGCCCCGCAGGGCCTTGCTTTGGGATCAAAGTGTATTCTTCTCCATGCTCGCATCGAGCCAGATGAGACCTATTTGTGCTGATTTGCCTTGGACTGCCTCTATAGCTCCACAGCCGCTCAAACAGAACAGTGACAGGAGATCAATGCAACACCCCCCCCCCCCACACACACACACACAGTACAGTGCTGTTGTGTCTTGTTGTAACATACAGCATCCCTCTCTTGTCTTAGTGGAGGAAGGAAGTAGCTGTCGGGAGGTCCCAGAGGAGTGTTAGCTTTGTTTCATGTGTGAGGGACACAGCTACGACGTGCACACACACAGACAGACACACACACACACACACACACGGCAACAGGATTAGACATATACAGAGTGTCATACCCATGCAGCTAACATCAATGAGGCACGCTCTGAGGCTGCGGTGTTTAGACGACACTGCTCTCTTGATGCAACGTGTCCCCCTGCGATGGCGTGCGCTTTGGTTTCCAGCCCTTCGCGGCTGCTCCGCCCCCTTCCTGTTCCAGTCGTTTACACTGCAGTTTATGCACACACAACATGTAAGCTCGCTGTACCTCTATGCAAAGGGAATGTAATGTAGGTCATCAAACACAGCCGGCTGGGAGCTCATGGTTGTTTGTGAGCAGGGCAGAAGCCTCTGGAGACAACGACTGAGTAGTGTAGGAAAACAATAACAGAGAATTAACAATGGAATAAACAAGAGCTCCTATGACAAACTGTTAAAACGTAGAGCAGGTCTGTTGCGATGGGTAGAGGTACATATATACTATTCCGTTTCCCCCTCTGTCTACCTCCTCCAACCTCTCCCTTTCTGGTGAATAGTTTATTCTACCTGAATCTGCCCTTGTCTCTCCGTCCCATTACTGCCGCAACATGGGTTTGCACTCTAGCCAGTGTCAGAATATATGATAACACTGATTGTGAAAATGAAAAACTGTTTTTGAATTAATAAACATCACTATCTGGGGCTTTTAGAGCAGAATCCCCACCTTTTCTTCTCCGCTGACATTATTACCCGTATTATTATTTTTTTATCCCAAGCCATGGTCTTTTACCACCTCCTGCACAGCGAAGACTAATATTAGAAAAAGCTCTCTGCTTCCTGATTCTCTAGATGCTCTCCAGCGACATGTTGTGATTTTAGTGGGACCTGCGGGACGTGAAACACAAGTGACATCTGAACCGACTACGCACATAGCATGACTTTGTCTGAAAGCCTGTGGCACGGCCACGGACAGCCGCTGTGTCTGAATTGCCTCTGGCCTAGATGGAAAGCATCTTGGGTGTACCGTAGCATGCAGGTGCACTCATAGCTTCTGAATCCCTGATGTGGACACAGAAACAGGCTTTTTAGTCCAACTTAAATAAATGCTGAATCTACGAGGCTTTGTGTCTCTACTGTAATCTCACAGCAGTGAATAAACCTCGTCAACCTGCATTCTATTCCAACATGTCTACCATATAGACACTGGAGATGCACGAGGAGACAGACTTCCTCAATGAGAGGAACCCTAAATGTCTTCTCCCAATTTCTCTTATCACCTATTCACACCTACGGATAATATTGGCTTGAATAATAATATTTATAATATTGACTAATATTGACTATAGATGGATTTAAATGAAGGTTAAAATGCTAAAGCTGAAAAGTCTGACACAATAAAAAATAAGAAGCGTAACACGCAGATCTAAGAACATTTTCATCCAGGGCAAAAAAACAATGGCTGATACTTGAAAACGTATGGTATAAACATCTTGTGAGAACAATTACAGCTACAGTATCGTATCGGTCTGATTTAAGTTAACAGCTGGAGAGACAGCCAAGGTACTTGGACAGAGAAAAGGACAGACATTTATAGTGAACCCTTTATCTTTTGATCCGCCTTTGTGCGCAGATTCTACAGTCTTGAGAGGCTGGTGAGCTCAAATTCTTTGAACTCTGTGATAAGGATCAGCCCAAGACAGACAGACACTAGGCTAAGTAGACGTCCATAATTTAATATGGAATGTGGAACACAAAATAGTCCAAGCAGAGCACTTGTACAGTTAATTAAAATAAATACAATTTAAAAAAAGATTTAAATTTAGTGACAGGACAATTTAAAGGGACATTGTTACACCCTGAAACAGTGAAACCTGCCTGTTAAAAAGGATAATAATTAGGACTCCCCCCCCTAAAAAAAAAAAAAAACGCTAACATTGTGTGCATCTGTGTGTGCGTGTCTCTGTTCCTCTGTGTATGAGAACGTACTGTATGTCTATGTAGGAGCGTATGTGTTCATATGAGTGTGTGTGTGTGTGTGTGTGTGTATCTGTGCATGTGTGCATGTGGAATAGATCCATCGGCTCCTGATGTGGCTCCCAGCAGTCGACAGCGCTGCCAACCGTTGTCATTTTCTGGCAGCTAGATTACTCTTGGGGTGGCATTTTCACAGTTGTCAAGTGAAGATTTAATGGCCAATTATCCTCAGATAAATATATCTCTGCTGAGAAGAGGGATCCATCGTAGGACCGGGAGACTACAGTATTGCTTCTAATTGTAGGCTAAGGAAAGTGGAAAACATGTCTGGTCAAAGGCTCCGGAGAATGGTCGTCTTTCCTGTATCCACAATCTACCACCTCATCAGGCATCTGAATCCCCTGAAAGAAATCCTGCGTGCTGTAAACCACATGTTTCAATTACAGCACAAAGTGCGCGCATTTCGTTAAACAAGGTGTCGCCGTTCACATTCTGACCAGAGTCTGCTGTCTGTCTCCTATCTGCCGCTGATGACAGGGATGGAATTTGAGACAGCAGGACGAACACAGGAGGGATGAGGTTAGAGAACAAACACACAATGAAGGTTGCTAATTCAGCAACGTTCCTGCTTGGTCAACAAGGCTAAACTGCCTCTCAGGTTTTTGAAAAAGATTGATGCATTAATTCAAAACACAGTTATACATCTTGATTGTGTGATTAATAAATGACATGACCTTCCGGGTTAGGTCAATCATTTTACTATAATAGAGCATTTCTTCCATTTTATTGTATTGCTATTCTTCCATTTTACTGTATTGTATTTTATATCTGGACCCAAGTATGAATGTTACTACAGTAACTGCTAATGGTATCTAAATAAACGTAATGTTTGATAAACATTTGCAACTTCCCCCTTCCTAGTTGAGATGCTATATATCACCTCTATTGTGCACTGTTTTCAGTAAAGTTTTGCTAGCGTGGCAGCAGTGACAGAAACGGCTTGCCTCAGTGCTCTAAGCATTATACAGATGGACATCTCTGTTGCTAGCAGGTTAGCGGTGTGTACATGTCAGTGAGGATCGGGAATAACAGGCAGAGTGGCTTGCACTAACGTCACCTCAGGTTAATGACAGTGGCAGTCTCAATCACAGGGCTGGAGGAGAGGATTTAATGCCTCGCCTTTGACACTAGGATGGGCTAATAATGATGCGGCATGGAGCATGTCCCATCTAACATCAACAATGATTTAGTTCTGCTGCGCTGACTGAATTCACCTACATGCACATAGACGCAAAGACACACGTGCACAGAAAGTATTGACGATACATCAAAACACTGGCATACTATATTGTGTTGACAAATCGTCTTAAATAAAGTAGGAAAAGTATAATGAAGTTTGAAAAACAGTCAAAATGCAAATCATACACACAACATTGTAATTCAGACTGCCCTTCTGCTGTTCCAGAAAGACTATTTTAATATGTTCACCTGGTGCTTACAAACAGATCACCCAGCTTATGAAAAAGCAGAATTAACATTACACAGACCAAACACTAATTATTTTAGCTAGGTTATATGACTATTTGCAGATAGGGTAATCCATGACCAAAAGTCTTAACCATTATTTATATTACAATGTGTAAAAAGTAAATTACCCGATTCTGTCAGAGACACCTCATACTGTTCCAGAGTGTAGAGCACACCATCTTACAGTAATATATAACTCTGTCATAACTCGAAACAAAAGTTACTTTCACATTTCATACGGTTTTGGATAGATTTCCATTAAAGTAATTGGCTTTGTGACAGGCCATCTCAATTTTAAGGTTGTCAATTTGATCTAGCTAGTTCATTTATAGCCTCGTTACCAGCCTTGTTAGCATTCGCCTGCTCTATCCTGGTCTAGCTGCCTCAAAACAATACTGGCCCCAATCGAATGTTTGCCTGCTATGGCACATGGTCTTAGCCCTGGGAAGAGCTTCTGCTCATTGGAGGACCTTTTCCAGGCATTAACAGGCAACAAGACCAGGGGAGACTGGACCAATGCTAACAACTTTTCTACTTACAGTTAACTGAAGTATCAGAAGTTGTTGTGTAGATGTCACAGTTACCTGTAATACAATATATAAATGCAGTTATACTTAAGTAGTGTAGTCTTTTTGTCATACTGCAAAACTCTGTATTTGACCTACAGTATGTCAAATTTATGTGTTTTTTTGTTAATATTTATGTTCCATCGGCAACTGTCCATATTTTTGTTTATCAAAAATTATACTTTGGCATGTTTGTCAACTCTTAATTCCAAACCTTTTACACCTTTGAAAGACGTTTGACACATTGAACATAAATGTTTTCACTAGATGAATTGGTATGACTGTCATACCTTAACTATAAACCTGAGAATAGCACACACTCTCAGTGAAAATCCCATGAACACGCTTATTATATTGGAATCTAATATAAAACGTCTACAGTTTGACAAATATGAGTGACACATATAAGTTGTATTCGAAGTAATGTAGCCGTACAAAATCAAACTAAATCTCCATCCTAACCATCGCAATATTCTTCTTGCCCCTCGCGCAATCATTGTTTCCACTCTATAAGTTGGCTCGTTTACCCACAGTTCCCTACTTCTCTGCCACACTCCTCATATTTACATGATCATCATTGACACTGTAATGATTTGTGCGATTATGCATGCGGATGCGGTTGTGAGCGGGCGTGTTGACACGGTGTTGACAGCCCGGCGCGGTCACATCTCTGCCACTGTCTCAGGTGGGCGCTCTAGTTATGCACAGCCTTCATTTAGATTCGATTACAGTGACGCACGCCTTATGGGTGTCACTTCTCTTCCGCTTCACAATTTAGGCAGCGATGCTGGCCAGTAATTGTGCTACCTGGGCGCTGAAGCCCTGGTGGCAAATCGAGCAGCGGGCGCGCCGTGGCACATCGCCTGGCTGCCTTCCCCCGGCTCATTTATTTGCCTCCACTTGTCAATGCGGGAATATCACTGCTGTGCAAATTAGCTTCAAGGAGCCGGTGCCTCGCCCCGCCCACCCCACTCGACTGGCGCCTGTTATGTCCAATTACACTCCCACAAGCTGTGATCATCCCGCGTAACTAGCAGTGCCACCGTGCGCATCCATGGACGCGTACTCATACGAAGCGTGCACACGCACACACACATACATATAGTACACTGTATACTCATCAGCAGGTGCCTCATTAGCCACGCTACCCCTCACTGTGGATGTCTGTGAACTCCGGCAGCGACTCCGCTGGCTTCTTCCTTAGGGCCTTCAGTCTGCTCTCTGATTGGCTGGGAGAAGCGCTCAGGTATCTCCCTGCTAACAAAGCTGCCCTCCAGAGACAGACAGACGGGCGTGTGCTCCACATATATATTTTACAAATATTATACACCACCCTTTCCTGATGAGCATAATATGGAGGCAATGCATGTGAGTATAGATCATACTTATAAACAATATTATGACACGTGCCGTTCCCGGAAGGTTCGTCAAGTGAAGGATCTGCTGGGAACTAGAAAGATCAAAGTCTTCTCCAGAGAGTCAAAAGTGAAGTTTTATCTTACTAGCACCAAAGCCTTTTGGGTATTGCATACTGCAAATAGCCTACAGCGCTGTGCAGAGTGCGACGCATGCAGGAACGTGCTGGTTTGACTTGGTAAGCAATGAAATGCTAGGTCTTTAGCATTTACTGTCACACAGTTGTTGTTATTTCAGTCTGTGGTGTGCCTTTTGACATGCTCCAACCAAAAAGGCAGCATTATTCAAGCTCTGACCACATGTTAGCCACACATTACGCTGAGCTGCGCTAGCCTCTGACCACCCCCGGTCTATAACTGCAGCGAAAACAAAAGGAGGACTCAGAGTTCAAAGCACTGTCTGTTTTGTGTGCAGTCATGGTGGCCCGCCATTGGGCGCTTTCGTCAAATCTCCCAGCAATGCCACAACAACGCCCTGAGGGGGTGATGTCACGGCAGGGTCAACCTCGGATATGAAAGAGCGAAACGTGGCTGCCAAGGGCTTGTGGGGAGGGACAAATTTAACCAGAAATGTCCTGAGACAGGAGGCATGCAGGCACCATGTGGCGCGCTGCACATCCGGCCTGTGTTGGCCAACTGCAGGCCTGAAGGTCTGAGGATGCTGTTTTACGTCTCTGTTATTGCTTCTTCCTTCACGCTCCTCTCCATCTATTTGGGACTGTAGGAAAACGGGCGAGAATGCTCTATGAATAAAGAAAGCGCCGGGATCCTCAGCGCGACACTTAGCGCTCAGCCCAGCCGTGGAAATGTCAAACACGGCCGAGATGAGAGGCGGATGGAACTGCTGACACCCTCGTTTCCTTTAAATTCCCAGTTCTAATGTCATTTTTGTCACACAGTGTTTTAGAAGTGTGCAGGCCCTGTCTCGCCTTACTTGTGCTCCTCACCCTACATCAAAAACACATGCAGCCACGCAAACAGCTCCATGTGAGCCATTTGTTCTGCATTGGTAGCATTCTCTTTGTTTGAACTGATACACACTCCCCAAATCCACTGTTCAGACTCAGTACAGGGAGACGTTGTTATTCAAGAAGGCTGAGGGCGCGTGCGACTGTGTTCTGATCACCGTCTCCGCTAACTCTATTCTTTTCTTCCTGAAACGTAAATCTCATGTTTTAAAGATTCTTTTAATGGGAATCATAGTCTAAATATTTCAATACAGCTATTTTATTATTCAGTAGACAGGCATTTCCAGCCATCCGACGCCGACAAATCCATGTGCCTCACTTCTCTGCCGTGCAGGTACATGGCTTCGGCTGGCAATATTACAAGGATTAGCATGGCATATGAAATATTTAGTGGATTTCTTCTCCCCTCCCTCTAAAACCCAATAAATCAAATGACTGCCAAATGTTATTAAAGTGATGGTCTTTGACTGGGTAAGAGAGAGAGCCTTTTCATATTCAAATGTAGGGAGTGTAAAGGTTACGTGGTTTAGCTGACAGCCCCCAGTGCCCCTACACTGGTGGGTGATGGCTCGGGGAGGGGGAGTGATGGCTTGGAGTTAGGATGTGGCACAATGACAAGAGCAGGTATTGTGTGAGGTACCAGGCTGGTGTCCCCCTGGCATGGTCCTCTGATGGTGCAGGCAGGGCGTCTGGTCGGCTGTTTTGATTAATCCAGGATTTTTTTGTTTTGTCTTTTCCATTTTTTTCTGGGTGAAGTGTCACACACAGCGGCTAGCAGGACAACCAGCTGTCTCTCTGTCACAAACTGTCACCAGCATTGTCGCTCAGTCCTCACCGGCTGAACAAATGATGGACGTTTTGAATGGCAGGGCCTGTCACCTCCCCTCCCCGGACACAAGAATCGTCATCGATATTCACCCCCCCCCACCCCACCCCTCTATGTGCACCAGAGAGTCATTCATATGTAAACACAGAGATAAACCATATGGTGCTAATTTGAAGCAAATCAACAGTGACCCAGGCTGGATATTCATTGTGTTACAGTGTGTTAGTATACAGCCGGCACCTTTCTGTGTTCGAAGCCTTGTCTTATTCATTACCAAACCAGGTTTGTTACAACATCAACAAAAGCTATCTATTCCACCAACAAGGTGACACGATGATGTAAAAATTATCAAAGAAAATAGATTTTTCGCATAAGAAGCTGAATTGTTGTACTGTCGTGAGCACAGGTCTACTGGGAAAACTTTAAAAGGACATTTTAATAGATACACAGGGCACCATTTGTTACTTTAATTCCAAAGGGAAATTAGCTTGGAATTCATCTGTATGCAAACTCAGTGAATGGCAGCTGTCTTTACGTGCAGACAACAGCAGCAGTGACAGTGATCTGAGGAGGATTACAATGAGGCAAACAAACTTTGATTTCACTTCAGTTACATCATTAGAGCCACTCATAAGGTCACAGTTGGAGGAACATCATGAAACACATATCGGGATGAAAAGGAACCAGCCTTGACAAAGTTAATATCCATTATACATCAAATTGATAATGTTAAGTCTGAATAAGTCAAAAGAGTGAAATATTCATGGGGCGCTGTCCAAAAGTTTTTTTTTAAAGATTTTAATAAACCCCTCCTCCCCTTCTCTCCCTTCTTTTAACATTGACTTGACTTTCTTCTCTATTAATTATAATGCCCAGGAGGTTTTTCAGCAAGAGTAGCAACCATCAGCCTGAATCGTCTTGACAAGGCGGCATGGCCCAATTACACCAGCGCTCCGCCGGGCTTTGATGTGGCTGCAAAGCAGAAAGATAGGGGCAAATCGCACAGCCATATTATGGTAATGATCTGATTTAATACTGCCACTAAACTTTATGTAGCTTGTGTAGAGAAGATGCTAACGCTAATCATAGAGGTGCTGGGTGGGATCGGGCGGAGAGGGTGAGTGGAGGTCTGTGGTGACGGTGCTGGTGGGAGTTTTGCCTTTACAAAGTGCAGCTCATAAATGTTGTAAATGAAAATGAGACAAAGTGGATTTATCTGCGTTTAATTATACATCCGGCAAAGAGGTGAAGAGGTGAGGGGAGCGGCAGGGCACGCAAGCTAGAAACCTGTCGGACGGCCATTGTTAATTAACACATCTGAGGACTGGAGGGAGAGAAGGTTCTGGAGACTCAGGGAGCAGGAAGAAGAAGAAAAAGGGGCTGGCGTTGGTGCTGGGGTGCTAAGTGAAGGGTGTTACAAGGCACACACGATAATATCAGCCTGTAATTAACTTGTCACTTCAATTATAGCTCCTCAAATTGGAATTGTCTTGGGTTGTGGCGCCAGGCACCGTCTGTATGCTTAATTAGTTGGGCCAGTAGCCGTGGCGCTGGTCTCCGCTGGCCGCGCCGTCACGCCTGCAGCACATTGGTTTATTGTTCTAGCTGACTGGCGAGCGTGGAGATGGAGAGCACAGCGAACCCCGCATATGCAGAACAACCCATCAGCTGTCAGTCACATATCAAAACCATACTGGCCTCTTTGTGCTCCATCATGTTTGAAAGCTTGTTTTGACTTTCACCTCGTTGCTCAGCTAACTTTTATCATTCATAGTGTCTGTGTCTGTGCTACGTGCCAAAATGCCGCTAATATGAATTTACATTGATTTGATCTGCGGACAGAGTGACAGGTCCACTGATTGCTGGATAAACTAAGAACATGAGAAGATGTGAAGAATTAATGGATGTATTACTGTGGAAGTGCAAAGTGGGGCAGAGAAAAGCAAGCTGACTCTGCACTCACCCATTGACCCCTTCCAGTACCTGACAGTGATAAAGAAAATACATCATGTGTTATTGAAGGTTTCTGTCAGTCTGTCAGTGTTATTCCTGTCTGACAACATGCCATTATCAGCACTGATGAAATGAAAGCCAACGTAAATATCATACCAACAAGGGAGCACCAGAAAGTTTCCTTGTAATAACAAACTTGTCTTTGATTCACTATGTTATGTATTCAGTTGGAATACATTGCAAAGCCCACCAGCCTCAAAAGCCTCAAAAGGCAGCATAAGTAGCCTAGGTGTTTACATTTTGATTAGGAGAACAAAGACATGTAACATACTTGCATGGGTTTCAAACTCTTAAAATCAATGTAAAGTGCTTTAAATAGCCAAGAGAGGAATTAGTTGCTGTATCTAGTACTTTTTGTCCTCTCTGGTAGCCCTCTGAGCATACATGAGGGTTTCCCTTGAGATGCTGAAGGCCTCTTTGTAAAGACTCATTGTTCACACTGACAGCTCATTGTTGCTCTTTGAAATTTGAAGTTTTGTAAATCGTGTTGAGCATATTGACACAGGTATATTCCAAATTGGGCAGTGTTTAGTGGCCATACATTTACAGTTCTCAAAGGATTTTTTTTTGTTGAAAAAAGTTGTCAGTTTTTAGTGTATCTTTACCTGTATTTTATACCCAATGGGCTCATTATAACCGATTTACTAATAGTCAGTAAAATGTGAAGTTGAACAGGACAAAATACATGCTTCATTGCTGTATGGATAAAGGAAGAAGTGCAACACACTTTACATTTTCAACCCATAGAGGGCAGTGTCACAGCGAGTTCCTGTCCTAAAATTGGATGCAAGGCCTGATAAAATGCTAATAATAACAAGACCATAGCAAAACCAATGTTATTTGCAAAACAAAAGCCAACCTTTTACAGCTGCAACCATTTAATGGTGATTCACCCTCTAACCTTTGTGCCAGCAACCATTATGCCATTTGATTAGGTGATTTAGTGTTTGCATGGCAAGAAAGCCACACAACATTCTATTATTATTGTACAGTAATACTAAAGTATTCCCTTGTCATCTCTGAAATGTTTGAATAACGTTATGTAAAACCTAAGCCACGTTTCCTGCTCCGGACTGTCTTGTATTGATAATGTCTCATCGGGCTGAGCAAGCACTCATCCATCAGGAATACTTTTCAGATCATTCTCCCCATTAAACAGCCAGGCTTGACTGGCAGTGCTGAGAGTCATTATCGTCTCCATCAATGAGGTGTGAGGATGACTTCGCCGGCAGATGCTGCTGTGTCCCGGCTGTCAGTGGAGGAATATATTGAGCTATGCTGTACAAGCCCACACATCCATCAGGTCAGACTGGAGACGCTTTAACAGGTACACAGAGTGGGATGTCAACCAGTATTGATGCATGTAGGAACTTGTTGTCGGCACCACCCCTGCCCTTCCACACTCGTCCATCTTTATTGCTTCGGGTTATTGTTGTTGCTGAAATCACTGTGGGCTCGGTAACAACTGGACCTGATGGGTGGCTAGTTGTACAAACCTGACAGATAAAATGTTTTGTTGTGTAGATAGATAGATAGATTTTGTTGCAGTGCGAGCCACTCAGCGGTGTGAGGTGTGGGAAGGCCATGCAAACTGCCAAGTGTACCTTTAACGTAGGGTAACAAATTTAGACTATCTAAGTTTGTTACTCTGTGCAAGTGACTTAAACATCTGCATTGACAATATCTACATTGTTATAGTTGAAAGCAAGGCTCAAATGTAAAAGAAAGGAGAGTACTGTTTAAGATATTAGGCGCACTACACATTTAGCATCACATTGAGCCTCGTCACACTAAAATACATTTAGAGATTGATGGTCTGATGATTGTGCTCGTATTATCTGAAAGTAAAATAATCCATGAGAAATATCTGACCCATCTACCAAACCTTGTAACACACAAAAAATACAAAAATGTCTTTCTGATTTGATTCAAACTCTTTATGCTGCCCGCTTCATGATCTCCCTGGGTTTATGTTTTTATAAACTTTGGGGATTTACTCCAGAACAGACGCAACCTAGATTTCCATTGTTCTAAGCCTTCTGCTTGGAAGCAGAGACAAGTGATAATTGTTGGGCCAGTCTGTTTCTGATATAGCAGTAATCATCTCTATGGAATTCACCTCAACATCAATGACAGCAGCCATTAGGAATGCACACCTCATGCATGAGCTGGCATGCAAAAACTCTGTTGCAAGGCCAATTAATTCAAATGAGCTGTCTTATCATGATCCACCACGGTCGCCTGCCAATGGCTGGCCTACATGCGTGGCCGTTGTCCAATAGCACAAACCCTTTGATCAGCAACAGCCAATAACAGTGTCACCAGACCAGCTCACAATCATACACGTCTTTGTCATTTCCTCAAATTGTTTACAAGCCACTACGAATCATCATCTTGCTCAAGCTGCCATTCAATGAAATCTTCAGTGACAAGGCTGCTTGGCGAGCTACACAGGGTACAATGCCTGCAGTACAAGCACTAGATTTTTAGAAGTAAGAAAATCTGGGTTGGAAAGACAAAAAATTAGTCTGACAATTACTTGGTGACGGTGTTGTTAAAACCAAACACAAAGACACTGAACAGATTATAGCAGCACTCTTTTTTTGATTCCCCACTGGAGAACCAGACCTAGAAGTCTATCCAACATGTCTTAGTGGAGCCAGACAAGTTTCACTCCTCCCTTCTAGTCCTGATGTGAGGGCAAGAGCGTGTTAAGCCTCCATATTGTCTCAAAGATTCCCTCCCATCCACGTGCACCGCAAACGTGCATGCGCAGAAGCAGTAGGACTGCAGGACTAAGGACTTGGATGGGGCCTTGAGGCAAAGGCACATCCATGGGGCATTTACTGTAGATTTTAAAATAAAACAGTACATTTGGTCACACTGAGTGTCCATTCTCAATATAAAGAATGACTGAATGTACACTATGTCTATTTCCAAAAGTTAAATATAATCATAAAGTTGTCAGAGCTGCTTTATGAGATGACGCCACAAATATCAAGTCTGTCTGTTATTAGAAGTGACATTGTCATTATGCACTGACACAGCATCCCTGCTCTAGTGGGGCATAAAAATGTCCTACTAAACCCGGCAACATAAACACGCTGATGAATTACATTTATATGCCACCAAGCTGCGACATTTGCTGACAACAAAATGTTTCTCCAGATCTGCTGAGGCGATGGTTCTCATTAGCAAGCCATGGAGTGAGTCTCGCTGGGATGTTAATGAAAAATACACACACACTGACCTTTGTAAAGTCTTCCCGCAACTGACAGCATTAACAAACTACATTCAGAGTACAAGGAAAGCAGAAAGGTGACGGAGGAAGCCTTGCTGCCCAGGATTTACTGAAAGAGCGGCGTCTTATCAAGGTTAGGATAGCATGGGGGTCAGATTGCACCTCACGGCATCTCTGGTCATTGTCTGGAATGGATATTGACGGGGTCTGGAGGGTTACAGAGGTTAGTAACTCCTGTCTCTCCTCCAGAACTCTCAGCGGCAGAGGGGAAAATACTCAGGCCTGACACTGGGAAGTTGGAACAAGTGAAAAAAACAGACTCCTTGCAGAGTGTGGAGGAATTTCTATAATGGCTAATGTCTTAATTAGCCCATAAGAGTTAATAGAAAACAGAACTGAAATGCAGTCCGCCAAATCATGACAAACTGGCAATAATAGTTCACTTGGATGCCTGAAAAAATGCAACTCATTAAGCACCAGGGTAACAAGCTAATTTTCTATTTTGCAGGCAAGGTTTATAGAGAAAATTTTATTAAAACGAGGTGTGTCCAGCAGACAGCATACTATTTTTCTTCCTTTTATGTATCCATATATGCAAGCTAGTATCCTTGCTGTATTATTCTACAACTGTAAAGGTTCATTAAACAACAATTATAGAAGTGGCTCAGATTTACAGCCAAGTATCAAATTAAACTGCTTGTGACCTTTGGGTTCACACACTCATTTTCATAAATTCTTTGTTGGAGTGATTTATTGAAAAGACCTTAAGTGGGGTTACCAGACGATCTGTGAATTTGCTGAGTTGATGACGGCACCATGTTTTAAGGCCACAGTCTATCAGGCTCTTTTGAAGCTTAGCCTTATTGCCAAGCAAAGAGGTCAACACAATGACAGTTACTGTATTAGCTGCAATCAAGCCTGGAACTGTTAATGCTGGAGTAATCATCCTTCATTGTGGTACCAGTTCATAAAAAGCACACCGTGCAATGCCAACAGACTTGCTTCAAAAACCAATTAAGTTGTTATTTCCTGGGAAGTCTGTGATCTGCCACAGCAGGAGGTAGTATCTAAAAGATCCTCACAAAAAGGGGTACTAAAATTATACATAAATATATTGAAATTTACATTTACATTCTACATAATGAGACAATCCAATCATTAAAAAGATAATGAGCCAGTGAGGTTTCAGCATATTGCTCAAGGCCACTGTGGCAGGATATATGACCCACACCTTACTAGCTATGAACAACTTCATTTTGGGGACCATTGGTCATAAAGGTTGAGAAGCATTGATCTAAATATTTTTCCAACATGATGCCATATCTGCCTGCATAGTAATCCCTTTCCACAAATATCTATGGGAACTGTTTCAGCTCTTTGGTCTGTAGCAGGTGCCCTTTCTCACGATCTCCAGAGTGCATGTGGGCCCATCAGACCAACACCACACTCACACCCTGCCAAACCCCCGTCACACCTGAGCACAGAAGATCAAAGCTGCCTGTGGTGCCTATAGCCGCACAGCTGGTGCACGTGCCAAACCTTGCTTCCCTGCTCCAAGACCCTCGTCTTTATAACACCTGTTTTTACAGTTTTAAGATCGACAGCCGCCCATCAACCGCAAATCGCCCATTTACAGTATGCACATGTCTAGATATTTTTCTAACCACTGACACTTATTTGTGTAGTCCACAAATGACCCACAATGCACCTCAAACTGTAGTGAACAAATGGCATCATAATATTTAAGTTGTTATAAGGTAAACAAACATAACAAGCTATTTATGTGAAACACAAAGAAAGACTCTGCAATCGCTGTCAAATATTGGGTTATTAGTACATCCATAATGTGTTGTAAAAAGTTTAGCTGGACCCCTTTTACCCACAATGCATTTCTTAAACCACGTAGCTTTTAACGTGTCAAAATGAGTAAAGGTTTAGAGCTCTATAGCCCTGGAAACTCTCCACCATGTCACACAACCTCACCCTTTCTGGTGTATATTATTTGTTTGTTTTTGTCCTCTCACTGTGTACGGCCACAGAAAGGCAGAAAGACAGCGCTGGAAGAAAGGCTCTGCAACTCCACCAAGCCAAACCAAAACCAGTAAGTCATAATAACATTTGGGTTTAAGCATTAGCTTTCAGAGCAGTGACTCCATATTGTGACTGTTAATATTTTTGAGAACACATCCACTACAGGCATCTAAGCCACATACAAACAGACTAATTAAGTATGAAGACAAAGAACATTGATGCGCAATCCAGCCAATCATACTGGTTTAGCTGTGGTTTTGGTAGAGGGAGCTGATTGGTCAGGGGTAAAAGGCCAAAGCCCCCAACTTGCAAACCACTTTTTTCCTTGCGAAACTCAGTTTACAAGCTTACAAAACTGTGTGTTGTGCGTGAAGATAGTGCCAAAAGTCACGTGAGTTTCTATTTTGAATGTCGTGCTCATGGTTGTAAGTGACAATTCGCAAATGTGGAAACTTGTATCATGATGTAAAATTCACTATGCTTGCAAGATTTACAAAAGCATTTGTAAACATTTGTATTTTTCGTGCACAATTCAAGATTGCAAAATTAAATTACATATTTGCGAATTATGATACAACTTGCGAAATTAAATTACACGTTTGCGAATCCTAACTTGCGAGCACGAACCTCAATTTACTAGTACAACATTAGAAAAAAGAGCTTGCAGAGTTTTGTCACTAATGTAATCCCATATTAACCCAGCTTTTCAAAAACAAACTCATAAGTGGATACATCTGAATATTTTCAGGAACGCTGACGTCACACGCCAGATCAAATGCTTAAGCATACCGCAATACTGTGATAACGTGATCATTTTGGTCACTATAATTGTGATATGAAATGTTCATACCGTTTCCTCTCTAGTCTGGATGAGTGCTATAGTGCAGATTATTACTCGGATAGTGACATTTAAAAAAAAATAAAAACATGTTTATGTTTGCGCTTACTGCAACATAACCCTTTACCAGGCAGCATTTAAATCCTATTGACTAATGCAGGCACACTCACTCTGAGCAAACCTTTTTAGTTTGGATTGATTTGGAAAAAGAAGTCACCAGGGGTTCCTTCAATGGCCATTTACCGAAGATTCATCGTCGCATTTTAGATCCAGTAAAATGGGTCAAACCAAGTTTGATCTGAAGGACAAATGTTCTGTGTACCTACACAAAAAGTATATTTAGGAAGGTTTGTCTGATATGTCTGATATGATTAAAGGTGTAATGTCCCGGGAACTTTTTGATGCTGTTCCATGTTTTAGTTCTGTTTTCCAGTCTTCCAGTTTTCCCTGTGTTCCATGTGGTGTTCCATTCAGTCTCCATTCAGTCTCCATTCCAGTCTCCCTAGTTGTCTTATGTGTTGATTTGATTATTGTTTTCACCTGTGTTTCCTCATGTGTATTTAAACCCTGTGTTTCCTGTTTGTTCTTTGCTACATTATTTCGTATCCTGTCTTGTTTTCTAGTCTCCCGTATTAGTTTTGCTTGTTACTTGACCACGATACCTTCCCATTCCATTTGTACCTCTGCCTGTACCTTGAACACGATCCTGCCTGCCTCTTTGTACCTTTATACACGCAAAACCGATTTTACGTGTATTTTTTAAAATCCATTAGGTCCATGTGTGTTTATGTTATAGCGTGAATGTGAAAATGAAGTGCTACCTCCTTTGTCAGCTCTAGCCACTGACAAGAAATAGGCGAGAAATCGTGCCAATTGCAAAAGCTCATCAGTGTGACGTAGAACTGATTTAGCTCATTATTCATCGGCGTGCACAGTTGAGACAGACCCGCCCAGACAAGTTGACCACCCGCTCAGTTAAATTTTTTTTCCTAAACAGTAAGGATGGCGGAACGTCAACGAGCTTATGCCCTATGCACAAATAAAACTTTAACAATGCACATGTTGCCCACGAACCCCGAGTTGAGGATTACTTGGCTTCATCTTATTTTTGGACCAACATCGCCACCACTCAATACTTCCAACTTAAATATCTATTCATCACATTTTGAAGGGAATGACTTCTTGAACTTTGGAGAGTTCAGCAGAGGCTTCGCTAAAACGTTGCTTTTAAAGCCTGGAGCAGTACCATCGCGGCGGGTTACAACCAGTGCCCAACCCGTAAGTAAAACGCAATTGTCAACTCAAGAAAGTGCTACAGGTTTAATGTCTTAGTTTGTACAATGGTAGCACTCGCTAGCCTAGCAGGTTTTATGCCCATGTGGACAATACGATAAAGTCACGCAATTACAGTAATGTATTCCTTTTTGCTGTAACACAGTTACTAATAAAATGTCGGTAATATTATACCCGTTAGTCTCAGTAATGCATTCTAACCCGACATTTAGTGGCATTTGTTTTCGGCACAGATAAAAAAAGTCTGCGTGTGTTATTTCCTGTTTCTGTATTCGATGGTTGAGATGACTGCAGATGGATACATTTGCGACATGTACATTATTTTCATGAGTTATAACGCTGCGTTGAAGCGACTTGACCCGCCACTGTTGCCGTGGTCAAGGCCAGATCCAGAGACGGTTAGGCTAATTAGGCTAGTCAATTGAGTAAAACCCTCATTTGAACAAGGATGTCATGCTTTATTTGACTTTGTGTTTATTGCATGAATTTACAGTTACATCCATGTAAGCTGTTTAGCCTGGGTTTTCCGCCATTTCAGCCAGTTGGTTTCAGGACACAATT